>OZ008367.1:33636745-34046278 GCA_963931995.1 Phaonia tiefii
ACGTTTTCGTTTGCAGAAGGTTTCAGCTATGCGTTGGTACACAAACAATATATTTATATACAAATCGAGTTCATGCAAGCCAAGCGTGGATTGATCACTTGTGTTGTTTTTATTACACTTATTTAACACATGGTCCGCCGTTCCGAATTTCTCACTAAAGGCTCGGACATACAAAGGGCTTCACGTTGTTGCCCTTTCCAGTTTCTTTCCTCAAAATGGTTTCTCACTCTGGTAGCACACAAACCACATCAGACATTAGAAACCATTTAATCGTCCGAGCCTTCATTTATTATTTTTTGATGCAAAAATACCGATACACACTTGCAAGATAGACTCTCTCGTTGTCCCTCTTTTACTCTCTCGCTCTCGAGATAGCACAGAGTACATCTGTATTTGCATCACAAACACAGATATATTTGGGTCGCAAACAATATATTATAACATATGTGTCTCAAATATGTAATATTGAATAGCAAACACAATGTGTTTGAACACAAGTATATAATATTTGCAACAAGCTCCAAACACACTTTATATTTGCATCCACACCAACAAAAAAATACAGCTTACTCAGCGTTTATGGATATGGATTATTTTGAGCAGCAGCTGACAACAGAGTCCGATGAACATGGTGAACGATTTCATCACACATGTGCACCTATTGAAGAACGCTATAAAGGTAAGGGTATTCATTGTCTTGTAGCTGACATATTGACATTGGGCATTGTTTGATAACGGCATAGAATTGACAAGAGCTAAAAGAAAAATGTAATAAATAAATTCTTTCTTAGATACCCAAATTTATACTGATCTTGTATTTATAGATATTTTATCTACAGCTTTCAGTTGTTCGGTGATTTATAGTGAAATTTTACGTACATTATTTTTCCAATGCACTCCAACCCTCTCCAGTTTTGTGGGACAGTTTAGAGCCAACTCGGAATAAGTAAGAAATTAGCCCTTATATGGATTTTCAGTTTTGAATTATTTTTGGCATTCAAGTTGAGTTTTGAGCTTTGGTATGTTAGGAATCTTATAGTAGAATTTTGTAAGGAATATTTTTGTAGTACATTTTAACCCGGCGGTAGAGGGTTAAAGTATTCCACAAAAACGTGTTTAAATTTTTGCATAAAATTGCTGAACACATCCTATAACTAAAATGTAAGGATAATATGGCTTCCTATGCCGATTCATCATAAGAATGTACAAATGGGCGACAATTTCACCCCCCTTAAAAAAAATGCAGACGTAAACTTTCGAAACGCCGATACCCGTACATTTTTTACATTTACATTTCAGAGAGAAAGAAAATAACTAGATGTCTCACATATGTTTGGAAATTTCTTGTTTAATGGGAAGTTTTCTAGATGGACCCTGTAACCAATATTTAGTATATATTGTAGTTTTTGAACCCAATAAAAAGTAAATTTAGAAAAGCCAAAGTGAAAGAAGTTAAAAAGAAGAAAATATTCTTAAATAAGTACCTTTTCTTAAAAAAAGTAAATTTTCTCAAAAAACTACCTATTCATATTCGTAAACAAAGTACCTTTTCTTAAAAAATGCCGTATCTTAAAGAAGTACCTTTGCTTAAAAAAGTAAATTTTCATACAAAAAGTACCTTTTCTTAAAAAAATTTATTTTTTTGTAAATAAGTACATTTTCTTAAAAGAGTAAATTTTCTTACAAAAAATTAACTTTTCTTAATAAACTACATTTTCTTTAAAAAGTAAATTTTTTGTGAAACAAAATAACTTATCTTGAGATAAGTACTCTTAAAAATGTACCTATTCTTGAAAAAAGGGACCAATTCTAAAAAAAATTCCCATTTAAAAAAAAAAGTTTCTTCAAAAAAATACTTTCTCTTAAAAAAATAAATTTTCTTACAAAAAATCCTTTTCTTAAAGTACCTTTTCTTAAAAATAAAAAAATACCTGTTCTTTTTCTGAGATAACTAGCCTTCTGCAAATAAAAATACCCTTTCCTAAAAAGAGTATCACTTCTTTAAAAAGTACCTGTTCTTAAAAAAGCACTTCTTTGTAAAAAAATGCATACTGGCTTATTATCGGTTTTTCTTACAGAAAGTACTTCTTTTTAATAATAGTACCTTTTCTTAAAAAAAATGAGCTTTTAATAATAGTACCTCTCTCTAAAAATGCCTATTTTCGGGAAAATATAATAAATATTCTTACAAAAAGGACACAAAAATATATATTTTTTTAATAAAAAAAAACATTCTATGAAAAGAAATTTTTTCTTAAAAAAAGATTATCATTGTGCAAAAAGTATCTTTTCTTAAAGATCCATTTAAATTATCGTGTTTTTCAACGGGCGCCTTAGGCGTGTTGGAACTAACTTTTTCTTTCATTGACTATTTTACAACCTCATGAGGTCAGACGTCTTACACATACACAATTAAACAAACATATTTCAACATATTCTTCCAACTGGCACTATCCTTCGCCTTTTCTCGCCAGTTGGTAACACCAAGACTACGGAGGGATTCTTCTGCCTGGTCTTTCCAGCGGAGTCTTGGTCGTCCTCTTTTCCTGCTTCCATCGGGTACGTTATCAAAAATTTTTCGTGCTGGCTCATCTTCATCCATTCTGATAACATGGCCTGGCCAACGCAACTGGCCCACTTTGATTCATCTCGCTATGTCCACGTCGGAATATAGATTATATAGCTCTGCGTTCCATCGACGTCGGTACTCGCCGTTTCGCTAACAGGACCATATATTTTATGGAGAATTTTTCTCTCGAAAACTCCCAGGTGTTTTTCATCCGCTTGCGATATGACCCAAGTTTCGGAGCCATATGTCAAGACAGGTAAAATTGAGAGTCTGATATAGCTGGACTTTTGTCCGTCGAGAGAGGGCTTTATTCTTGAACTGCTAGCTGAGTCCAAAATTGCATCTATTTGCAAGCACAATTCTCCTATTTACCTCCAGACTGACGTTGTTGTCCCTGTTCACGGCGGATCCAAGGTAGACAAATTCATCTACCACTTCAAAATTAAATCGCCTGTCACCGTTCAAGTGCGGACCAAGTCGAGAGAGTTGTTTAGTAGTTGACACTATTAATTTTGTCTTGCCCTAATCAACAGCAAGACCCACCTTCGCCGATTCCTTTTCGATTCTTGAGAATACTGCAGTAACCTCACGTAAATTTCGCCCAATGATGTCTATGTCGTCAACATACGCCAGCAACATATGGCTTTTCGTGTTAATAGTCTTGTTCGTGTTTACTGCAGCTTTTCCCATTATTATCTCCATTAAGATGTTGAAGAGATTGCACGAAAGTGTGTCGATTTGTCTCAGTCCTCGCTTACTACAGAATGGTTCAGTGAGGTCTTTCCTCACCTTCACTGTTGATTTGGTGTTTACAGTTTTCCCCGTATGGGGCTATCGAAAGCAGGTTTGTAATCGACAAAGAGGTGGTATGTATCGATTTGCTTTTCGTGGGTCTTTTCCAGGATTTGGCGTAGCGTGAATATTTGCTGAGTCGTGGACTTGCCTGGTCTAAAACCACACTGATAAGGTCCAATCAGGTTTTCAATAATTGGCTTTAGTCTTTCACATAATACGCTCGACAAGATCTTATACGCGATGGATAAAAGACTGATACCGCGATAGTTGGAACAGACACACGGATCACCCTTTTTGAATACAGGACATAATACAATGATACTCCAATTGTCGGGCATAGATTCCCCCAGCCATATACCGCATATAAGTTGATGCATGTGGCTATCAGTCCTTCGCCACCTGCCTTAAAAAGTTCAGCGGGTAGGCCATCCGCACCACCGGCTTTACTATTCTTCAGGCGGGATATCGCCTTACTAATCTCGTCTTGGTTGGGGGCGGTACAGTCTGCACTATCTTCCACTATCATTACCTCCTGATCTTCAGTGGAAGAATCTGAGTGGAGTAGTGCTGAAAAGTGGTCTCTCCACATTTTGAGCACACACTGCTTCTCAGTGGAACTAACGTGTACATAATATATGGCGAAAAGAACTTGCTTCCAACCGGGTGTCCCCTGACACCTCATGTAACTTTTTATTCTTATTATCGTTCGGGCACCGCTTAGAAGCTGAATCCGCTTAAAAATTAAAGATCGTGTCTATCGCACCTGGGCTGCACCCAAAATAAAACTTTAGAGGTCATTTGGGTTTGGCGTAAACATATTTTTTGCCTATAATTATTTCGTTTACTACTTTACCGGAAATAAAAATCTTTATCCTAAAAGACCTTTTTTGTAAACGTATTTTCATATACCACAAAATTGTCAGAATATACTTATGTGGCAAATAAGAAACCGCTCGTTATAAACAAAAACGTTTGTACACACAAGCACATACTCATAAATAGGTTTTATCTTCTTTGAGAGAAAACAGGTTTAAACAAATATTTACTACAACAAAAACAAACAAGAAAATCTTAATGTTACGGAGTTTATTCTTCTATATGCAACATATGGATAGTGGAGTGAACTTCATTTCAGGGAAAGCGTAAATACTAAAACCAATCTGCATTGAAAACTCAATTATATACTACTACTTATGTGGATGGACTTCCATTCAAAATAAATTCTATTTAGATAAATATAACCGTTTTGCTTTCAAAGAAAAGTCAGTTTGACGCAGACAAATTTATTTTTTCTTAAAGCTTTTTTCGAGTTTGGAGATATAACTCGTTTGCGGTAAACGAAAGAATAGTTGGTGGAAACATTTTTAGTTTCTCGTACACGTTTTTGGAGTTTAGAGTTACTATATATCGTTTGTTATAAACATTTCCGTGTTATCGTAAATTGTGTTTGTAATTATCAGAAGGGAAATGATATGTTTGCTTCATAAAATGTACGTTTGCCGCAATTACATTCCATAAACGAAGTTCATTTATCTGAGATTTCGTTTGGGCGTAACGAAATTTTCTTTGCGTGTATGTTTTGAGTGAAATCATACGAAAGAGATTAAAGAGAGAGCATTTCATAATATGTGGGCCCTGTGCTTTCTATTTGCTGACTCACTCAATCGGACCTACATTTTTTCACTGATTCCGAACTATTATTCATTGATTTTAATGTCAAATATAGTGTGTTTTTCATGTTCCAGGCCGATTGTTTTTAATAAATCTTAAACAGTACAATATATTTTAATAACATTTTGTTGCATGATAGTTTGGTTTGGTTATGAATGAAATATAATATCGCCTAAATTACCGACTTTAGCCGCTGCGCAAATGTGTACTCTTTCAGTCATATTTTGGATAATACTTTGACATATTACGGGAGTTATTGCTCTAATTTCTTCAATAATATTGTTCTTTTTCATTTTGTGCCGTACGTACGCTACGAGTTCGGCCAGACTTCACTTTGTCTCCAGGTGTATACAAAGTTTAAAAATTCTTTACAATACGCTAAATGGTTAATTTGCTCGGGACATTATTTATGCCAACAAAATACCGCAAGTTCTTCTCGTTTTTACAATTCAACGATTAACGATTCAACACGATTCAACACGTTGGTGCGTTAGATGCTCCATAACAAATTGTAATTGACTGCACGGCACAACTGTCAAATACAAACTGACAAATGTCAACCAAACATAAATTGCGGGCAAGAAACATCGGACTGAACATAAAAAACATCCTGTAGTTCGGCCGTTACTCAGCGCGGTGACAATCACGGAATTAAATATAAGAATAATAGCTTCTCGTATACATGAGTCGAGCACGATATAATTTGTACCACCAAAGTCTGTGAGGAACAGTCTGTGATTTAATATCTACAATTACCTAAGTCAAAAACTACAAATTTCAGTAGAGCCAAAAACAATTATCTAGTGTCGCAAATGGTTGGTAATTGAATAAACATTTTGAAACTTTTAAGGGAATACGAAATTCAGTTCGAATATATAAATAACTCGAAATTAACAAATATCGTCATTGTAAGTTATTCTAAAAATCCGTAGAGTTAATACAAATGTTTATTAATTTGTTCTAAGTGTTTGTTTTTTTATTGCTTTGCAATATATATTCGTATTTGTTATAATCATATTGAGAATCGAATATACATTTCGATGTTTTGCCATTAGCTCTGAATATAACTTTATCCTGTTTACAACTGTCATAAGAGAAAACAAATTTCATATTGTCAAATTCTTTAATTTAGTATTATTTTCCTGACGACCAATTGTTTATATTCCTTAAAATCCTTTTTTGGACGTCATGTGCCTGATGTTCACGTCTCGTTTTTAAAATTCATGTCTGATGCAGATTTGGCAACTACGTGCTCATTTTCAATCCTTTGTGTGTGGTCCAGTCACAAAAAAAAATCGTATCTTTAGATGTTTCCCGACGTACTTTCAATGTTTTTATAGCGTGCCACTTGTCCAAATCATGGCTAAAGCCTCTGCTTGAAATGCATTTACTTTGTTTATTTCGAAACGAATGGAAGATCCCTCCGATAGTCGAATGAACAAATGAAAGAAAATAAAACGTTTACAGGTGAAATTTATCACTTCATTTTCGACGGTTAAAATAACACAACAAAATTCAAATTTGGTCGTTATTAAACAAACCCATTCTATGATTATGGATAGTGAGTGAGCGAGTGAGCGAGTGAGCGGACGTTGGTGATGATGATGAGTGATGATGGACGGATGTCGGCATGTATGTGTAAACACAGATCGGTCCGGGTTCTCTTTATTTTTCAATTGTTTCCAAGTGTTTTACCTGTCTCCGACGAGGTGCACATGCGACACAAGTACTTAAACGCAACCGCTTCCAAAACACATGTGCGCATATGCAGATATGTATGTCTGTACTTTAGGCCAGGAGACTTGGTATTGTTCATATTATGCTGCCGATGTTATTGCATTTGACTGGGATACTACATATGTGATGTTTGCCGCATTAGTAAATATTTTGCCAGCGTTTGGTCTCAAGTTGATGATTATTACCTGTATGAAGAGTCGAGTGAATTGTCGCTTGAAACTCTTTTTCACTCGTCGTGAAAAATCTCTAGATTTTCAAGAGTTTATTTTCCATTAGGTTCATGTTTTTAATATGTATAATGACTATATAGTGATGACGACGATGATGTTCAAGTGATTTGAGGGAAAAATTAAAAATTTAACACATCAAAGTGGCACTGCCGTCATTTGTCAGCAGTATTTTTCTTCTTCTCAATTCTCACTGCTATCCTACCTTTTTTCTGTGTTCCATTTTCATGCAGAAGATCTCTTGAAACAACCAGAGTCCTTTGAAAACTTGTAAAGTATCACTTTGTTTCGTACCTCTATTCGTAGTAGAGATTTTTCATGGCAAAAGAAAAACTTGGAAGTTTGGTATCTTTGTAATAGACCAAAGAGACGAAATGAGCGTGTCCTTTCATTGCCATTCATTCGTTATACCTGTCCTGCAGACATTTCATTTTCATCACCACCAGCATCGCCATTATTACTTTTATACAAGAGTAGCCTCGTTTGGATGGGAAATTATTAATTATTGACAAACTTTCTCTAGGAAAATTTAATACATGGTAAATTGTTCATATATGTAACGTTTGGACGAATGTTTAATTTCGTATATATGGGGACAAACATGCCGGCTGTCAAGGTCAAGAATGAAATTGGTAGCGGTATTCGATTATAACTGGGGCCTATTTATATACGACGATAATCGTCGTATTATCGGGCAGACTTCACTTTATCTCCCAGTGTATACAAAGCTTCAAAATTTTTGCACTACGCTGAATACGTTAACTTGCTCGGTATTTAAACCAAACAAACCTAAAAAAAATTTACTACCAAAGTCTGTGAAGAGCAGTCTGTGATTTAATATCTACAATTACCTAAGTCAAAAATTAAAATTTTTAGTAGAGCCAAAATCAATTATCTAATGTTGCAAATGGTTAGTAATTGAATACGACAATGACAATGCTATGTCATAGAACATTTAAAATACATGCGTTCATTAAACTTCACTACGGACGATAATGAATTCGATATAAAATATTTTTACCCATAAAATCGTATTAAAATAGAAAATGTATTTAAACTATGATCAAGAGGCCATATTATATTGACAAAAAACAACAACAACAAGAACAAACACAAAGCTTCTTTAATCGCTAATGTGAACATTTACAGCCAAAGTCACGATGTCGAACCACAACGTTCGCTTTCTTTCTATGCGACAAACAGCTGATTTGGGAGTCACTAACAAGCGAACGAAAACATATACAATTCAGTACAAAATCGGACCCCACTTACACCCTCTCCTACAAAATCCAAGCAAACGAAGTCAGTCATTCACTTTCGTTTCAAAATGCGAGTCACTATCTTTCGACTTGTCGTTCGCATGGTTTTACGTGTGTTTGTGTGGTTGTTGTTCAAAGCAATAACATAAAGTTGTGGTTCACCATTTAATTTCGGAGCGAGAGAGAAGAGTACGAAGAACCAGTATCTGCAGATGCCGCAAATTTGACGTTTTTGTGCTGAAATGGAAATATATTTTAATAACAAATTTATTGTAATGACATTATTTTCTGTCCATTGTGATTCTTTCATTGAATTCTATTTAAATTGTTTTTGTTTCAACCTTTTACTCGATTTCCAGCTATGCGACAACCAAAAGACAAGTGACTGGTTTTGACATTTTCGTTCGCATAGATGACAGGGAAAATAGTTAGTGGCTTCCGATTTTGCAAACACACAATCACACAATAACATTTAGGGCCTGTGATAAGAACGAAAGTGAGTGACTGGCTTTCGTTCGCTTAGGTTTTCTTTCGAGATCGTGACTTTGGCTGTTATACTCACCATCCTAGTAGAAATAACAATAACAACGTATCATTTAACTCGTACTGCAGTTAGAACTTTATTTCTGCTCAAATATTCTCCAATTTCAATAAATATTTTTTATTTTATCACTTCACTTTTGTTTTGCAAATGGCGCCAGTTTGATGCATTGTAACGATTAGCCGATAAATGTATGAATACCGGTTATTTTTTGTAGCATTTGCCACTGTTGCCAGTATCACTTTGTTTCGTACCTCAGATTATTTGACAAAGCACTGAAAAACTCTTTTCGTATTTAAAGACAGATCAAACATTAATCAAAAACAACTGATGACCAATTTAAATATCCAGTGAAAAATTGGGCCTAAGTAACATGTTAAGAAATTCGATTTAGAACCACTGAACCTTTATTTCTTGAAATTTGATTTGAAATTTTGTCAAACTTTTATTTTATTTTTGACCTGGACAGTTCACATGCTTTTCCTCATATACACTTATATACATGTGATTATGCCTTGCCAGAATTATTTTTAAGTGTTATTACTCGTACTCGAGTTATTCTACATGCATATACATTAGTCATGTACTTGTAAAAGGGGGCTATTGTTTACGAATGACAGAAGTTTTGAAAATCAAGAATCAAGTTAACGGATCCCAACAACATCCTTTCAGTTTTTCGGGCGAGCTCAATTCAACCAGTGAGCAGATCGAAGTGTGAACTCAGATAAGACTATTGTCCCGGTGTTGAAAATTATCGCATTTTTAAGTAGTGTATGAGTACATATTGTACCTTGGTTCGAAAAATATGTTAACTTAGGGTACGTTAGTGTTTAATACGGAACTACATGGCGCACAGTATGAAAATACATTCCTTACAATATATGGACATTTTCATTTTGGGGTGACGTGACATTTGTACGAAAAAATATATAAAAAAAAAGATGAAAAATTTATATTTTTAAAAAGCTTTTTCTTATATTTGCGTAGTAATTAAGTAACACTTTATTCATTAAAGAAATTGAGAACAATCGACAAGGAGGATTCAAAAATAGAATCAAAAATATGAGCTGACGTGACGTTACAAAAAACAGAAGTGGGTGTTTGACTTGGATTACAAAATTGCAAAACTCTGCGAATTTGGCAAGACTTTTTTTATGAAAGTGTTTTTAGTAGCATTTAAATCAATATAAGCTTCTTTTCCAAGTTATAAAATTTGAAAATGTTTTCTAAGTTTTTTTGACGTAGAATACGTCTTACCTTACGGTATGAGGAGTCATGTCAGGTTTTTATTGTTGTAATCTTTATTTCATTGAATTTGAGGAAACGGCTAGATGAATTTTTTTTAAAATTTTTTTGTAGGTAAACGAAGGTGTTATCTTTCGTTTGATATACATTTCATATTGGTTGATATATTTCTAGTATTTTAATTTCTCAAATGAAAATTGTTTAAACACATACACTCAAACATATGTGTGGTGTTTGGTTGAGTGTTTTTGGTTGCTCAACATTGCTTAGGAACATGTATCTAGTAAAAAGTGAAACGAACAGCAAGCTAATGTTGCTTGGCAACATGTATCTAGTAAAAAGTGAAACAAACAGTAAGCTAACGTAATAAAGCTTTTTTGCGAAAGCTTCAATAAAGCTGTTGTAACATTAATTTTGAATTGTAAAGCGTAAAGCTTTCACACAACGCTCGAATGCTAATGCGAAGACTTGATAAGGTAAACCTTTTTTAATATTAGGGCGGCCCTCTCAACATTCGCAGAACTTATTTCAATAAAAATATTAATTAAAATACATAAATTAAATTAAGTTTAAAAAAATTGAACATAATATTTTTTTTTTTAAACGGACTTGAATCAAATGCCGTTGGTAAATATAAAAATTAAATAATATAAGCAAATGAATTTATTGTTATATTTGTTTTCTGTCTTATCGGATGGCGTATTCTACGTTAAACTTAATGGCCGTGTCTCTGACACAGCCTGCAGGGACAGTCCGAAGGCCTCGGACAACTGTCTGCTGTAATTTTTTTTTTATTTACCTTAGTATCTGACGTGACGTTACATGGCGTTACGTTACTTAAATTTCCACTGGAAAATTTTTAATTAAAATTGTTATTTAAAAATGACTTAACGCAAAGAAAACATGAATTTTTGCTTTTATATGTATATTTTAACTTTTAAGATATATTTCGCTTGTTGAATAGGCATTTTAAGCGAAAAATGTTTTTTTTTTTGTAAAATAATGATTAGGAGAACAAGATGAGATAGTAGATAGTTATAAACTAATTATATAAAGGCCTTAAATTATTGTTCTAGTTGAAAATTCAGTTTAAGCTGCTTTTATTTGCACGCCTTCCACTTTCTAAGATTCGAATTGCATAATTACTCTTAGAAATCTTAATTGTAAAACATAAACCTGTATTTTGTAGCCCGATAACACACCATCGCAACTACGGAAAGCTAGAGACTGTTCTATTTAATTAATTTTAATAATACATGTAAAAAAAACTGGTGGATAACTTTTAATTTTTCGGTCAGGGTGGACCTTTCTGTGGAAATGCCCATATACTAAAAATACACTACCTCTATTTTTAGAGGATTTGCATGTATCCACGGTCTTGACGAGCGTATTATGTGAAAGCCTTAAGCAAATTGTTGAAAACCTGATTAGAGCTTATCAGTGTGGTTCTAGACGACGCAAGTACACGACTGACGAAATATTCACGCTACGACAAATCCTGGAAAAGACCCTCGAAAAGAAAATCGATACATACCATCTTTTTGTCGATTGCAAAGCTGCTTTCGATAGCCCCATATGAAGCCCCGTATGAAGCTAAATCTGATCTTGGGATTCCGGCAAAACTGAACCGCCTCTGTAGAATGACGCTAACCAACACCAAATCAGCAGTGAAAGTGTGAAAGACCTCACTGAACCATTCTGTACCAAGCGAGGATTGAGACAAGGCGACACACTTTCGTGCAATCTCTTCAACATATTAATGGAGATAATAATGAGAAAGGCTGCAGTAAATACGAACAAGACCATTAACACGAAATGCTATATGTTCCAGGCGTATGCTGACGACATAGAAATCATTGGGTTACTGCAGTATTCTCAAGAATCGAAAAGGAATCAGCGAAGGTGGGTCTTGCTGTTAACGATGGCAAGACAAAATTGATGATGTCAACGAGTAGACAAAATTCTCGACTTGGTCCGCACTTGAACGTCGACAACCGATTTAACCTGGAAGTGGTTGATGAATTTATCTACCTTGGATCCGCCGTCAACAAGGACAACAAAGTCAGCCTGGAGATAAATAGGAGAATTGTGGTTGTAAATAGATGCTATTTTGTGCTCCGAAACTTGGGTCATATCGCAAGCGGATGAAAAACACCTGGGAGAGAAAAATTCTCCATAAAATATATGGTTGTGTTAAAGAAGACGGCGAGTACCCAAGTCGTTGGAACAAAGAGCAGTATAATTTATATTCTGACGTGGGCATAGAGGGCGGAGCAATAAGTCCGTGATTTTTCGAACTTCCCTCGTAGTTATATAAAATGCAACACTACTCCCATCAAGCACCACCTGTCAGTATACTACTGTCAAATTTTGAGCAAGTTCCGTTATTTACTATGCATTTAACAGCTGTTCAAAACATATAACCTTGTGCATTTTTTTAAAAATGGAAAAAAGTTTTTTTTTTTATTTTTTACGAAAAAAAATCGTCAATCAAACCAAGGAAAAACTTGATAAATACTATGAGGACTCTGCACCGTCGATTTCAATGGTAAAAAAGTGGTGTACTGACACTCGTTGTGGTCGCACAAGTACAAATGACGCTGAACGTTCTGGACGCCCAATTGAGGTCAATACACCCGAAAATGTGGAAAAATCCACGATATAGTGTTGGCCGATCAAAGAGTAAAAGTGCGTGAGATTGTTGATGCCATAGGCATTTCATATGGCAGTGTGGTTTCGATTATAAATGATCAGTTAGGTTTAAGAAAGCTGTCTGCAAGATGGGTGCCGCGTTTGCTCTCAATTGACCATAAACGCACAGGTGCACACGTGGGTAGTCTCAATGGGAAGACTTCATGAATTGGGCTGCGAATTGGTACCTCATCTATTTCCAAACCTAAAGAAATTGCCCGGTGGAAAGAGATTTAGCTCCAACGATGAAATTATTGATCAAACACATGCCTATTTTATGTACCTCGAAAAATCCTAGTTTTTGGAACACAAATTGGAGAAACGTTGGACTAAGTGTATTAGGCGAAAAGGAGATTATGTTGAAAAATAATTTTTTTTTCCAAAAAAAACTGTGTTTCATTCAAAAAGTCACGTACTTTTTGATTCGCCTCGTGGCTAGGCGAATCAAATTATGCCAATTTTCTTGGCTAGGTTTTCGCGAAAGGTTTTTGATAACGTAGCTTATGGAATCAGGAAATGAGGACGATCAAGACTCCGATGGAAAGACAACGCCGAAGAATCCCTCCGTATCCTTGGTGTTACCAACTGGCGAGACAAGTTTAAGGATAGAACCAAAATATGTTAAAATTTTATTATTAGTTTGCTCAATTAATATGTCTAAGAGATCTGACCTCATGTGGTTGTAAAATGGCCAATAAACGTATGCATGTATCCCGAACCCGAATTCAGTACGCAACTATTTTGAAATAGCATACACAACCATTTCGAACCAAAATACACTTGATTGTAAGGATTCTGGATATTTTCAAGTGTACTTTTGCAAAAACTTATATGTGTCGGAAGCGGAGCGTCCAATCGAAAATAAACAATTTTTGTTGTGTTTTTAGAGCATTTGATAAAGTAAATATTAAAAAAGGAAATATAAGAAATTTGTTAATATCAAAAAAAAAAAAATCAATGAGTGTTCGAACTCACGGGCGATGTTTTAACACCTTTTTGTTACACGGTACCTTGTTCGATTTCTGTGAACACATTAGTAAATGTTACATTGGAAAATAAAAAAATAATTTTGCTATTGCACTTTATTTTTTCTTACATCTACTTTAACATTAGATGTAATATTGTTAAAATAAATAAAGCAATATTTAACTCACTGAAATAATTGTGTTTGTGCTGACATAAACAGAGTGACGACGACCTGGTGTCATACAACTGAATAAAAAGCAATATTTACTGAAATAATTATTGTTGTTTTTATCATAAACAGAGCGACGACAAAAAGTATTGAATAGTATAGAGAACTTATTGCACTCTTTTTCCGCTCTCATGTGGAGAGTCTGAGCATAAACGAGTCTTATTCTCAGAGCATAAACCAGCCTTATTCTCTTTATAGAATATTTCAATATAAATGCACCATTTCGACAATGTTATTACACAAAACAATACCAAAAGCATAAATGTTTCAAAAGGCATCAATGTTTCACATCAAAAATATGAATGGACCAAGTTATGACCAAAAAAAGAGAGTAATACGTTCCGAATCATTCGCCAGATGTCGCCAGTGCTTTTGAGTCATACAATTCACTCCATGAGTTCTCTATACTATTCAATACTCTTTGGCGACGGCGACCTGCCGGTTTGTTCGCTGCCGCTACATCATTACCATCATACTTATTTTTAATATCCATAATCGTCAGTTTTATGTCGCTAATATATTGATTTTTCTGCTTGCACTTACACTTTTGAAATATTCAATTCAATAATGATGTAGAAATACATATAGCCTTGAATTACGGGAAACTCAGAATGGAGCGACTATCATTTTAACCTGACTATGACTTCGTAATTATTCACACCAACAAAATGTCCCTTTGCGATCTGCTACCCTCCTATAAAGTACACTGAAAACATTATCTTCGTAAATATTTTGAAATCCTTCAAAGATTCTCTGAATTTTTACAATAATTGTCAGCCAAAGAAACATTTTTTATGATATACGAAATATTTTAATAAATTCTACGAAACGAAATATATGACAAGAACTACGAAACCTGTTCATATATTCTATGTAAACAAATCTATGAAATTTGTTCACATCATCCAAGAAATCTTTTCGCAGAATCTACGACTTGAAATCTATGAAATTTGTTCACAACATCCATGACATATATTAATAGGTTTTTTGAATCGTTTTATAAAACTAGCTATTTCAGATCTGGATCTAGATGACGTTAAAAAAATCATCATGCTATATGAAACGAAAACTCTAAATGCAATGAGAATTATTTAGTAAACAATTGTTTGAATAATAATGCTGGCTGGAAAATGGTTGCTGAAAATAAAAAATTTCCACTGAACGAATAAAGAGTAGTTAATGAAAGTTTTTTGTAAATGCATTCTGTAGTCGCATTATAATTTTCATAACATCTATTAAATTTACAGAAAATGCTGAATTTATAATGCAGAATATTTCGTAGATATTGCGCAGAAAGTTTTTCCAGTGTATTCGTGAATCTATGAAGCTACAGAAATAAAATCTTGCCAATTTCTTAACATATAGTACATATAACAGAAGGAACAAACGAACGAATATGGAATGAGTTTTGTTTTTAACAAGTAATAAATTTGCACGTTCATGCAAGTGTAAAAAAAATCTTGGCACCATACCATACGATACATATTGTACCATATGTATGGCAAATAAGAGTGCAATTAAAGGAAAATTTTAAATCTTGTTGAAACTTTTTAAATTGTCTGACGAACATAATAATTA
Organism: Phaonia tiefii; assembly: GCA_963931995.1. NCBI lineage: Eukaryota > Metazoa > Arthropoda > Insecta > Diptera > Muscidae > Phaonia > Phaonia tiefii. The sequence continues at coordinate 33,652,254 of OZ008367.1, forward strand.
ATTCTTAAAAATATCAAGACAGAAGTTTTCACACTACTGGAACAACTTGAGACACAAAAATCTTATTCAAATAAATTACAGGAATTCAAAAGGCTTCAAAAGAATTCAGCGAATTTTAGACAATGTTCTACTCCATTGTAAGAAAGGCCGAAGAAAGATGGGTTAGGTTAGGTAGGGTTTGAGTGGCAGCCTGCACGTTATTTTCCTAGATTTTCCTAGTTTCTCCCGCTGAACCAGTTTGATTGCTTCATAAAGCCCAAGAGTTGGAGGAAAGTAACGTCAGCCAGATTTGTTAACTCTTTAAAGGAATGTGAGCCTAGCTATAGTCTGCCGTCTTCTCATAGAGTGTTATGTTGACTCATCCTCCTCTTCATCACCACAGCTTCTGCAAAAGTCCCGCGTGCCTTCCAATGAGATAGTGACCCGACGTGATATACACGATAAGTGCGATGTCCGGTCTCGATAACGACAGGAAGGCGTGAGTGCGTTTCAAGTTGAGGCGGGACTACATCAGCGTGAAATGCACACAGTTCTCTACTTTCTCAAGAAGAGATTGTGAGTTACTAGCGGCATGCCCACATCTTCTAGCTTCCCCGGAGGTTTTAAGGTAGTTTTCAGGCTAGCATGTTCATCTGCTTTGCAGGTTCTCTGGTATATCACTGTGGTCCGTCACCCAAATAAGATGAGTATTAGACTGCCCATCTCATTAAGAGATCTGCGTCAGTCGAGGACTGGTCTCGAATTCAGGAAGACAGTTTCCAGCTACTTGAATGCGGCTTGACTATCAGAAGGAATTTAGGTTTCAACTTAGGCAGAACATAACTTCTCAGCTATTCCAATATTTCTCCAATATCTTAAGCTTTTTGCCTGGTAGACACTACAGTTTTCACACAATCTTTTCGTCCCAGGTCCTTGGAAAAGACACCAAATCCAAAGTTATCGTCAAGTTTCATACCATATATAGAAGTTCACGAATCTCTTATGTCCAGTGATGCTACCATTGCATTCTGATCTATCGGATATTGGAGTATATTACTGTTTGTCAAAGAGTGGTTCGACCAACGTGTAATCGAGAACACCATTGTGTTAGGAATGACACTATTTCCGAAAGCATTTTTGGACCAGGGTGACAGTTCCCTAAGATTAACAGCAGTAGCCGTGGCCTGATGCCTGGTTACAATGTCCAGTGGTATTACATGTAGTATGACATTTATGTAGTCGTCGGTGTGCAATGGTAGTGTGCGAGGGTCTGGTACATGATAACGTGGGTTCGATCCCTGTTCGGACTACCTTACATATCTTTCAACGATGGTAATCTCGCTTAGTGACGGCGACACTATCGAGTACGTGGCCATGGGAAAGCTTCTTAAAATACCGTTCGTATCCGATGTAAAACTGTAGGTCCCAATCGGTGAGTGTAAATCTAGAAAGCAAACAGCTAACTTGTTGTGAAATGCTCTTCCCATTCCCTTTATGGGATATAATGGGAAACTACTTTTTTTTGACACATTATCGGGGTCATTCTTAACGCACCATACCAGCCCTTCGCAGAACTTTATCCTGTATCGCGCAGTAGGTGGATTTTCCGATCTAAACACTGCCGTATACATCTTGGTTGGGTTCTCCACAAGACCAGTATCCGAAGCCCATCTTGCGGTGGTATAAAGGGCTTGTTGCAGGATGTTCCTAAGACTACGTGGAAACTTTCCTCTAACCACTATTGCAACGTCATCTGCAAGAATCTTCTTCAGAGAACGTCTAATACTCTTCAAGGGGAGATTCCATAGCAGAGCCGGAGAAAAATAAGGGCCAAACAACATTTTTGCTGGGTTCGAATTTGATTCGTACTAGGTCGAGTTACCGCCGCCACATTGTCATATGATAACATATCTGTAATTTTCGAAAGCTTAAACCTGAACGGATCTTATTAGGGTAACTTTAGACATGACAAATATACTTTATGTCAAACCCAGGGAAATTCCAATGGAAACCAAATTGATTCTTACTATCACTTTACTGATAATAAGCCGCTTTCGATAGCCTTGTCCGGAAAAATTTAATGTAATTTACGGTATGTAATTTACGGTATGGCACTGATTAACACCAAAACTTCTGTAGATTTTAATGAGGACCATTTCATACCGAGAGCACTAGATTTTGTGGGCAGGCATTTTTCGCGGTCGATCTATGTTAAGGGATCTGCTGCAAATAACATTAGAATTGAACTACATGGGACCAACATCTAACTTTGAGAGAAACTTCTCCACTCATATCCCAGAAAGACGCTCCAGAAGGGGACGCATATAGAGTGTTTATGCTTTTACCTGAAGGGTTTAAAACTAGGTGGGTTGGTAGAGTTTGCAGTTTATTCTTAAGTGCTGAGTCAAGACATTGCACAAAGGCTCCCGAACATTATAGTGTCTCTCAAACAGAAGTCGTGACAGTCGGAGAAGTTGCTCTCTGGCTGGGATGAAACGTCATCGCCGCCAGGAGCATCAACATTTACTTTGAGAGTCGGGCAGCTATAAAATTTCTGCAATCTGTATTCCTGATTTCAGGAACTAACCATAACTGCCACGCATATGTAATTGAGATGGTTAAGCACTCTGGCAGCCATCTTATAACGACACAAGTGAACAGCAACATTCCTGGAAACGATTGATAGATACATACAAGTTTACAATCGAAACTCTCAGACTTACAGATAGTCTTGCAGTATGAGTTATGACCACTCCTAGACAGGATATTTCTATGCCAGTGGCTGTGATCAAAGGATTCATTTTGCTAGACAGACAGCCATCTAGACTAGAAAACTCAGGTCATGGTTACTGCAAAAGCTGGGAGGTTGAAGAGGATGACAACAGCGGCGAACGTATCATATGCTCCTGCGTCGTCATTTATCTGAGTAGGCTACAGTGTTTAGTGTTTGCCTTCTTTTTGGATCTAACTTACAAATGACCGTAGAATCTAACGGACAAATTACCTTAGAATGGGTTTGTGGATCACAATATTGTCATTCAGGTACCTCTCTTTGTGATCTTCATCTTGGAACGCCAGAAACGGCAGGGTATCATATGGCTTAGACGAACCTTAACTATAATTGGTCAATTTAAAGGCTTAAAGATGGCAACGGAACATGACGTCCCTTGGTAATGAAAAATGCTGCAGTTAACACAAATCCATCAGTCAGCAGGCAAAGTTACACGATGCTCGTGTTTGCTGATGCTATAGATATGATTTTATCTCAGCTAACAACATTACGGGGCGGTACTGCAGTCTATTTAAGAATCGAGAATGAATAAGTAAAGGTGGGTTTGGCAGTGACTATGTTTCGGTGATGCGCTGAATATGTTTTCCTTGTAAATTGAATTTGTATTTCTTTGTCGCATGTAATGTATCATGGATTGAATGCATTTGTTTCATTGAGGCAATGGCCCTAGTTTCGTTAATGTAATGATGGTGTTCCGCTAATAAAGACTAATTAATTCAGTTATTAAATTAATCGATTAGTTAAATTTTTTAATAACATTTTACACGTTTGCAAGCCTGTAATTTTTATGTCTAACGGAAATATGCTGTGAAGAGGACGTAGTAAAAAATTAAAAAAAGAATTTAATTGAAAAGAACTGCACTGAAATAAAATCACTTCGTCTTCTCAGTATTGAAGTGATATATATGCAATTCAAATCGTATGATTTTAAATCTCTCCAATACTGAGGTGACGACTTCGTCTCAGAAACAAGTTTTATAGTGTGTTAACATTTCTGCGATAAAAAAGTTTCGTACATCCGACGATTTGTCGTTGCTGCAATCAATATTTTCTTTGTGCTGATGAATGTACACGTTAGTTCTTTTTGATGAACTGTACTCGAAGGAAGCCTTAAAATAGGATGATAGGACAGCAAACAGGTCGATTAAACGGATTAGAAAGAGCAGGAAAATTACATCACTGGAAATTTAACCGGTTTGAAACATATCTACCCTAGTCCGCGGAATGATCGTGACTGATCAATTTTATTGATCACCAAAATTATAAGTCACAATCGCAATAGTTACAGGTCGATACGTTATCTATGTTTTGTATGGTCTGTCACCAAATCGTATCCGTTATTTGTGGCATGGAAAACGTTTATGTTGGCGCTCAGAAATATTGTACAACAAACTATATCCTTTTTTATCATTCAGAACTTCACTAACTTCAATCAATTAGACAATTTATATTCTTTATTATTATCTTTTATCTCAGCTAACAAATTGTAACGTAAGTCGCTCAGAAAATATTTGTATTCATAAAGATAACACTTCAGTGACAGATAAGCCACAATCAAAGGTGTCAAACGCAATTAATACGCATCAAATATTACTGCAAATCTACTCCGCATCTTTTGCTCCTTCTGTAGCCATCCTGATTATCCTTTGCAAACAAGCTGTGAAATGAGTGAAGTATTAAATAAACAATCCAGGTCATCCATTCATTGATTCATTCATCTATCAATCTATACATTCATCCATTGATGACACAACGCACAATAGAGATATCTACTCCATTCGTTATTCTACACACGCGTTCAATGTATAAATACCAGAGTGTAACATACTAAGTACTCTCTATCACGCTTGACAAAAACAGATTCATAAAATTATGTATAAAACTAACAAATATATCAACACAATATTGTGGTTTTACGCCCCTTTGCCAGTTGCTGTGACAGAATCCTCCCCTTCCCCCTGCCATCCGTTTGCAAAATGCAACACTTGCCATCGCCGGGATAGAGGGTGCAAACAACCATAGCAAATCCGCCCTGACAACCGACCGGAGTTCATATACGAATATTGTTTTTGATATGGTTTTGGTTTACGGCTGTTGTAACCTCTTCACATCCATCGAGGTTTATTGTTAAAATATTGTTTAGGTTTAGTCACTGGAGTGCCATTGAGATAAATTGTTTGGCCGTCGTCGTTGTTGTCCCCGTTCCAGTTCCCGTCATCATCACCAGCCTGATGACGTTGACATCATTTACACAAAATTGTATACACGAGTCCATAACCATTACCAATAAAATGGAAAAAATATGTTGGAATTGTGAAATTTCAACATATCAACATGGTGCACAGTGGTATGGGAGACATTTTATTGAATAAGAATTGGTAAATTTAATGTAAGGTTGTCACTGTTGATACACTTAGTCCAATGAGGACCAAACATTGGGATTATGATAAAAAAAATGGTTGCCCGTTAGATCCCAGGAAGGAATTATGGATTGCTTCTCACAACAAGTGAGCTGAGCGCGATCTAGTTTTACACTCACTTATTGGGCCCTACAGTTTTACACCGATTCCGAGCGGTATTTTTGAGAAGCTTTTTCTTGGTTAAATTCTCGATATTGTCGCCGTCACTAAACGAGGTGACCGCCGTCGATAGGAATTTAAGGTGGTCAGAGCTGGGATCGAACCCACATGCGCATGCACAAGAGCCGCGCACACTATCATTGTACCACCACCAACGTCGTTATTATAATGTTGTTATACCTAAACATCAATAAAATTCACTTCAATTGAACGTGGACGTATTTTATGGTCATTGAGGTGAATTTTATTGATATATGTAGGGATAACAACATTATAACTATGTTTGATATTTAATGAATTTCAGTACTATCTGTATGCAATTCACACGCAGTAATACGATTTATCTACTAAATTGTGTGTTATGAGAAATTTTTGGACATAAGGCCGTCAAATGGACTCCTATTGGTATAACATATACTAATATGAAAACGAAAATTTCCACATATTTTCAACTGCGTACTTTTTTATAATGGTTGAGAAAAAAATGGTTATTCAAATTTAGGGACTAAAAACTGGGACTTTTTTTTTATTAAATTAGCCTTCTTTATGTCCACTTTGCAGCACGCAAAATTTACACTGAAAAATTGTGGAACACATAAATCTTTCCAACTGTGAATTATATTTTTTGAAGGATTTTGGTGCAAAAAAGAAAGTAGAAACAACCTACATTCGCTATAAACAAAAATTAAAGATAAGAAACCAAACTTTCTAACAAAAGAAACTGAGTGCAATATCTCCACAACTGTAACACTGATCAAGAAAGTCGATAAAAGAAATCAAATTTTTTCGATTATCAATATTTGATAAAAGCGAATATCTGTAATACGAAAACAATTAAAATTTTTCATACGCAGTATGAACGGCGATATGCAATAACCCCCAAATTAAATATCCCCCAAACGAAAAATGAAATAAACCCCAATGAAATAACGCGCAAAAAAATATGAAATAAGACCCAAGAGAAAAAACGAAATAAAACCCAAATATAATGCAACAATCCCGAAAGAAGAAATGAAATAAGCCCCAAAATTAGGGTTTTTGTCATAATGAAACTACTCCCAAAAAGCATGATAAAATAACACCCAATGAAATAAACCCCAAAAAAACGAAATAAGCCCCAAATCAATTTAAGTCACTAGTAAATTATTTAAATTGTTATTTATTGAATACATGCTTCACATGTCCAAATATATAAAAACAAATTACAAGAAAACTTGTATGGTATCGATAACTGTCTGACGTCAAACTGGACATTCGAACTTTTCATGTTCTTTTGCAATTACATTTGCCTGCAGCTTCAGAACGCATTCACTGCAGATTTTCATGTGCTTACAAGGTACCAGAAGTATGTTTGGCTCTTGTACAGTACAAACAACGCATAATTTCACTTCTAAATTAGCCGTTTGTTCTGGTGTTTCTACTACCTCCTCTTCACACTCTTCCTCCAAATAAGTGACGTTTCCAAACAAATCATCTTCTGGATTCATGCGCCTTAGACAAAATTCCAACGAGATGGATTCATGCGCCTTAGACAAAATTTCAACGAGAACTGAGAATGACAATACAAATTTCTTTTTCTACTACTACACTCAATAGTTTCATTCAATCCTAACTGTATTCATTGCGGTTTCGATTGAAGCAAATTTACAAAAACTGATTTTTTAACAAAATGAAATAACGCCCAAATAAAATGAAATAATCCCCAAAAGCCAAAAAAAGGAAATATTTCCCAAACAGGGGGCTTTGAAAAGGTTATAGTCCCAACCATCCACCGATATAATCAATTTTACGTATTGAAGCAAAAAAAAATTCGATTAAAATTAATTTTTAATAGAAAATAAGATCTCGAACCCGATTATGAATGAAAAATATGAAAAACTTTCACAACTGTATTACAAATTTTTGAAAAAAGTTTCATAAATTATTCTTTATTGAGTGGATGTGAAAATTTAATTTTCACTATCTTGTGTATTAGTGCTAGTATTATTTTTCGGGCAATTGTGTACTAAAGAATTCTCAGGGCATTTGGAGGTTTCTTTGCATATAACATGAATAATTCTTTAAGGACAACATTCAGAACAATCGCTATGGGTATATGAAAATAAATCTGAACTAGTTATACGATTTGCCATGCAATTATAATTCTATGGTATAATTTATGAAATCTAAGAACATATTTCATGGATGTTATAAAGAAATTTTATAAATTTCGCTTCAAAGAATCTGCGAATAAGTTTCATAAATATTATGAAGAGATTTCAAACTTTTATTTTCTTGCACGCTGAAAAGTCTGTATTTTTTTCTTATTTGGGTGCAAATATAACGTGTTTGGAGCTGGTCACAAATATAGTATACTTGTTTGCGACAAAATGATTAATATGTTATAATGTATCTGTTTGAGATCCAACTACAGCTTTGTTTTTGATACAAATACAGCTGTGTTTGGTGCACTGTTTACTTCATTTTTTTGTCGCTATACTTTGTCGAGAGAAAAATAATAAAATAGGGACAAAGAGAGATTCTTCTCAGCCTAAGTTAACGTTATTGCAAGTGTATAAGTGTATTTATGCATTTATATTTCAGTCAGTGATTCGTAATTATTCTAAATAAGGTGAGTATTTCTTACACTGACTGAACTTTTGCGTTTTAGTTTCGTGCAGTGAGTCGTCAGTCGTTCGTTTGTGTTCATCCCAAACACACGAATGTTTCATTGTTTGAATATGGATGTTATTGATGAAACACGCATTTGGTTTTACATAAAGGTACGCATCTTTGCAAGTAAACACTCTAATGTTTGCATTTTAATATAAGTGAGTTTAGGGGTTGCTAATATATGAATATTTGTAGGGTGTTCTAAACATATACAGGTTTCCTGCAGAATATGTTTGAGATAATATGTTACAGAGGCCCTGTTTTCAGCGTGTAGAATCTATGAAAATACCTGAAATGGTATGAACAAATATTATAGATTTTGTTTCGTAGAATTTTCGAAAACGATGCATAGATAGAATTAATTTTTTAATAGTTTTTTGGATGGAAATTTATGAACGAGTTGAAATCTATAGAATCTATTAAGGATTTTATAATATTTACGAACAAAGTTTTTTCAGTGTAGCGTATCAGTTTGAAACACCTACAATTGCCATTAGCTCTAGAAGACATGAGAATGTTTAGGGACGTGTTTAAAACTTCGCAAGCTTTACCATATACCCATCTGTAATTGATGTAGTCTGAGGGTCTAAAAATATATTTGTTTCAATCGTCCTAAACAGTGAAGCAAACGCTATGACACATATTCTTTTTTACCACTGTACTTTCAAACCTTCACTGTGTTGTGCTTTGTATGGTACAACGCCCTGCTATTTTTCCACAAAATCACAAAAGAAAGCGTCTACTAGAAAGCAAAGTACTTCGCTTATAAATATTTTGAAACACTCAAGTGCATGGTACTTCAAGTGCCTGGTAGACAGCCAGCCTTCTAACCATTCGAATGACAAAGGGTTGTTGGTCCGCTCCATGTCACAAAAATACCACCCTATATCTACTGTCCTTGGGATTCCTACACCCTCTTTGTGTTTTACGCTATTTTGTGGAACTAAATAACTAATATTCATAATAAAAAAAGTTTTATTGCAACATCCTAAATACAAACAATAACCACTACTTTGCATTAGTTATTAAAATATTATGTTCCATTGCTAATAATGTTGCCAACTTTATGTTGCATACAACAGCACATACAGCAACACTCTTTGCATGTAGTACTTGTTTGTGGCATGCAAAAGTTTATGAAAGTTTCAAGGCACATCGAGTGTTTATGGTGCTGGCGTTTTGAAACCGCAGCATCCCTAATTTTTGGTTACAGTAAAAATTGTATCAAAAGTGTTTTATAATTAAATGTCGCATGCAGATTTTCAAGTGTGATATAGAACACTTGGATGTTTTGTGAGAAACTAGTGATCGAGTTAATTGAACGATTGACGGTAGAAATCTCTAAGTAGTGTTATTGGTTTTCGAAGAGTTTGGGTTGCGCATAGTTTTGAAGTGTTCACTTAAATGTTTCAATTACAGGAGGCAAGGTCTATGGGATGGGATGCTATGGGCAAGGGATGCTCCGGATGGGGAAAATATAAAAAACTTATAAGTAGTTATATGGGAGACAATTCAAAAATTTAAAAAAATCGATGCCGTGAGAGTTTGAATTATGCTAATAAATCATTTAAAAAAAAAACATCGGCCATATAAGTAGTTCTTTGTAAGTCCATAATTGGAATTTAACTAAAAATCGTGAACTAGGTGCATATTTTGAAGATAAGAATTTGTATTAAGAATACAAGTTAATAGCTTTCGTTACTAGCAAGGTAGTTAACCAGATTTCTGTTAATAAAACAATTGAAGCAGTCTTAAGTGACCTCAGTCAGATCTCATTCGCTGGACGACAGTTGGTAAGGTTTTGTTTTCTGTGGTGCTTAGTTTACGTGCCCACCGACAGTCATGGGACCATCGATATTCTATCTAATTGTGTCTCGGTTCTCACAGTCATCGTTTCTTTCGACACCAGCAAAATAATGTTTTCTCATTAACATATTAAATTGTTACTGACTTTTTGGAAATTTCCGTAACATCATGTTTGGACGTGTAACAAATTAACATTCTGCTATTTTAAAAGCAATGCATATTATATTGCTTTGGAATCGCAAATATTGCTAAATGTGAGCCATTTCATTGGACAAACAATTAAATAGATCTTACCTAGTGGGTCTATATCTATGGCGAATTCTTTGTCATTTTCCTCTTTCTAAAAATACATAGTTGGTTGATTCCACGTCTGCAATTAACGAATCATCAACTGTTAGTGGAGTATTCCGTTATGTACGAATACGCCTTAGCTTTGTCTTTAATATTTATTCTCAATACTACGGTTTTCGCATTTTCGGCGAGACTGTTTAACTTGACCTGGATGCCTTCAAATTTGTGGACCATATGACATACGTCATATGCATAGTCTATATTATGTAAGTGTTCGCACATATTCCGGTGCTTACCGATTATCAATTATTTTATCTATTCAATTACCTCATCCATAAGTGGATGAAATAACGTGAGGGACAAGACGCATTATTATTCATTACACACTACACAGAAAAAATAAATTCTATGTATCGGACAATGTCGCGTTTGATTTCAATGAATTTTTTGTTTGATTTGCAGTCATAGAAATAGTTTATCTGATGTAACAAAACTAGATTTGTTGTTTTTCATCCTACGGTTTTTGTTAACACTGAAAATTAATTCATTAGTTTCAAGAAAACATATTACAAATCTTTAGTTCTTATTTTCAAAGAATTCTATTTGTCAATCTTTGATTCAACAAAAACATTCGTTGGTTTAATTAATTTTATGTTTGGATTAACGAATTACAATTAGAAATATTATTCATAAATTTTTAAAATTCAACGAATAACAAAAATTAATATTAGTCAAATTAAAGAAATATTTCAGGCTTTTAGAAAACAATTTTCTCAGTATTGAAGAAAAAAATTGGTAAATTGTTCAATTAATTCCTACAATTTTCAAGTGATTTTGGTGGATACATACAAATTAATTTAAACTTAATTTGTTTTCTGGAATATTTTTGAGCATTGGAATATTATTGCCGTTATTAAATTGAATTTTATAACCGATAGCGTTAGTTTTCAGTTAATGTATGAGAAATTCATACTACAAGCTTAAAAGGCTAGGAACATTTCTCTAATTGGAATAATAGACAATTCTCTTAATCACACTCACTGACAAGACTCCGTGACAAGTTCATCATCAGACGCCTAACTACTGTTCCATAATTGATACCATCGGTTGATCATCAATCGTAATACACAATTCACAATACACAATTCTGCAATTTACATTGCGAATTAGTATCGATCGAAGATCCCTAAGTATCATCAAAAACAAAATTATCTCGTAGGCTGTGACGTCATAAAGAACTATCATAATGTTTTGAAAAATCATATATTTCGAGATAAATTTCAACAAATATGAGGCGGTTAAAAATTCTATAGTTTGAATTGATTTTACTGATTCATTAACGAAGTTTTTTATTTGAACTAAATGTGAAACATTTAGCTGATTAAGCAAAAATATTTTGTTGTAAAATCAAATAATTTGAATTTGAAATCTAGAAAGTAAAGTATTTTGATTTCAAGAAGTTGTTCTTCAATTTAAAGAAACTAATATTTGAATTCCAGAAATTGTATTCATAGAATTGGAATTATTTGATTTTACCAATTCTTTTTTTCCCCTGTAGTCGAACATTATATGCTGCATCTCTAAACAGTTTCAGAATCATGGTTATTATCTCGTCCTTTTTGGTCTAGGTGGATCACATTAAGTTGCGATATATAAATAATATCGAAAAGTTGTAAAAAATTTACAGAAAGGAGGTACCGAGACAAGTGTACTTAAACCGATTGTTATATGTTTATCCGGAGCGGGTTTACGTGACCGACACCTGGCGTGAAACTGCTTTAGTATAAGGTTCGCCTTTATAATTACAATGAGCAATGCAGTATCCTCCCGGTTCTAGCACAGCGTTAGGTTACTATTTTACGGGTTAGTGATAATTACTCCTTCTCTACTATATAGGGACTTGGTTGATTATCCATGCACTTGTGATGACGGGCGTAATGAAATATACTAACGTTGATGCGTCAAGTTTCTCCAGCTCCGCTTGAATTTTACGAGAACCAGAATAACGGGTTTTTCAATAAGAGTTTTTTTTAAATAAAACAAAACCGGTTTTAGATACCAATGAAATTCTTTATTCCTGTGAAAGTACGTTGTATGCCATTATGTATGGAACTCGATTTCTTTTGTATGGCCACCACGGGCACGCTTGCAGAAGTCCAGACGCTGAACCCAATTTCCGACGGTTTCCAAGCATAAATCGGCCGATACTGCTCCAATTTCACGTTCGATATTCGTACGAAGTTCATCAATCGTCGCTGGCTTGTTGGCATAGACCATAGACTTGACGTAGCCCCACAGGAAATAATCTAACGGCGTCAAATCGCACGACCGAGGCGGCCAATCGACTGGGCCATTTCGTGAGATAACACTTTCACCAAACTTGGTTTCCAATAAATTGATTGTGGCATTCGCTGTGTGGATTGTGGCGCCGTCCTGCTGGAACCACATGTCCTCCAAGTTCATATTCTCCAATTGGGGCCAAAAATATTCGGTTATCATTGAACGGTAGCGATTCGCATTCACAGTAATGTGCCGGTCTTGATCATCACGGAAGAAGTACGGCCCAATGACGCCTGGGGCCCATAAACCGCACCAAACCGTAATTTTTTCGAGACGCAATGATGACTCATGGATTACGTGTGGATTGCTGTCTAACCAATAACGCATATTTTGCTTAATGACGAAGCCATTCAGCCAGAATTGAGCCTCATCGCTGAAGATGATTTTCCGATGAAAATCCGAATCATTTTCAAATTGTTGTTCAGCCCAATTCACGAATATACGACGCTTATGGTGGTCAAGCGGCTTCAGTTCTTGCGTCAATTTGATCTTGTAAGGATGTAGGCTAAGATCTTTTCGCAAAATTCGCCACAACGACGTCACAGAGATGCCCAACGCTTGAGAACGACGTGTGAGAGACACATTTGGGCTTTCTTGAACTGAAGCCTCAGCGGCAGCAATATTCTCAACACTACGGGCACTTCTTTGTCTCACTGGCACGGGAACATTTTGTACTGTGCCTGGGGATTCAAATTTTTCCACTAGACGCTCAATTGTTGATCTGGTAGGACGATTATGACGACCATAAATTGGACGTAGCGCTCTTAAAGTTGAGGCCACTGACTCCAAATTTCGGTAGTAAATTTTAATAATTTCGACTCGTTGTTGGCTCGTATATCTGTCCATGATGAAATGGCAAACCTTACTGAAGAGAAATGTCAAAAGAGCGGAATAAAATATGGCGTCGTTTGCTGTCCCTATCGATTTACTTTTGTAGCGTCTCTGTTGAAAAACCCTTTATTTGTGATCTTAATTTTTTTCCGAGTGCCGCCTCGATTTCTGTTCGCGACAGATGTTCGGTTGGAATGTCTATTGCTGGGTTGCGACGTGAGTATACTGCCGAAGAAGTACTCTGATTTAAATGGCTATATGTAGTAAGCAAAATTGTCGCATTTGGTCTAATGAGCAACCAAAGCCAATACAGTCGTTACATTCAACAATACGTTCAACAAAATTTACTGTTTGTTGCGGTTTATGGGATGACGGAATCATCGGTCAATATTTCTTTAACGACGACGATGACGACAACGTTACTGTCAATGGCGCCCGCTATAGTTGGATGATTTCGAGTTTTTTTTTGCCCAGAATGCCTGAACTGAACCTGATCGATATGTGGTTTCAAGAATTCTGCGCTACATGCCACGCAGCACATGCAACAATGTACAATTTATCTCACATTAAGAACCAGTGCGCTGAACACCTAGATCCTTGCGATGTGACGTCTCTAGTATATTTCCTTGTGCGGTTACATTACGTTCACTCTCCCATGCGGATACAACAGAGTCAATTGAATCCTTGGAAATCAACATTACACGTGACGTTTACAAGACACTAGAAGGTTTACTCGAAAAATTGGTCACAAAGTTGACTTCTCGAATAGATTCCTTTCAACGTAATCACTGTAAATATTTGCATTAAAAGTAGTTGTAAAAGTACGTTGCAAGCATTGATTTATCGATTCAAATACAAATGTTTTACACTGGTTTTTCTGTCTAGTTTTCGACAATTCAAATCCAAATGCTTTACAAATACTATTTCGACTTCCCCAAATATTATGTCAATTTATACTAATTTTTTCATCTGCAACATATTTTTTATTTGGTTTAGCACCACAGAAGAAAATATGTTGTTGTTTAAAATTTCAAATGAAGAATAAAGTAAAACAAAATGGTTTCCCATTACATCCCACGAAGGGTTCGGGACAGCTTCCCACAACCAGTGAGCTGTGGCCGTTCTAGTGTTACACCTACAGTTTAACACCGTTTCCGAAGCGTATTTTTAAGAAGCTGAATAATAACCCCATACGAGGATTAAAATTGAAAATTTCCTGCCGCTTCCAAAAACTGCCAAACCGCAATTACTGACTTATCTCGGAAATTATGCAATGATTTGATACTATAATTTAGTGATTTAGAAATATTAATTACATAAATATCGACACGTTCCCGGCAGAATGTATTAAGCGACATATTTGGCGACAATGACTTTTTTCCATTTTCTCAAAATTTATGCCAAGCTCCACATTTCGATATACAGGGAATATCCCTTGCATAATCACGTCATGAGTTATTAAGCAAATGAAATGGTAATAACCCAAAAATAATACAAATCCGCTACTTGACAGAAAGTTTTTTTCGTTTCCTGAACAATTTCGATTTTGTCGCCAAATACATTCTGCTGGGAACGTGTCGATATTATAAAGAAAAACTTTCAAACACATTTTACAAACTAATTCCTAAAAGATTTCATAAAATATTTGGCATTGATTGAACGGCATATATTTATTTTGGTATTTTGTAATTGGGGCCTAGCAATATTTGTCAAGCATTTGTATACTTTAGAATTCTCATTGCAGTTAAAGTTTTCCTTACATAGAACTTAAGGTGTTTTTTGTAGCATCATTCGTCGATGAAAGTAAGGCAAATAATCGTGCTGACTGCATTCAGGGACGCCTTCCTTTGTCTGACGGTTGTTCGACCGACATTGAGGACGAGGTTTTGCGTTTGGCTGATGATGGACCTGCGGTGATGTTTGGACAAGACATCACAGCGGAACAGGACATTGGGCGCGGATTCCGATAGCTGGCGTAGGCATGGCTTAGTTAAGCCTGCTGAAGTCGGCGAGGCGTTACGAATGCAGAAGAACCGTATATCTAGTGAACTCGACCTGGTCCCAGAAGTGGTTCTGAAGCGGGTTAACGCCACGGTTTAGAATTTCCTGGCAGTGCTGTTCAACCACTGCCTAAACCACTATTTCCTGGCGACTTGGAAGGAAGTGGTAACGATTTCTATCCCTAAGCCGGGAGCAGGCGCCAGGCGGAGTGGGAGCTACTGGCCGATATCTCTATTACTATCCCTAGGCAAGTTCTTTGAGTATTTTAAATTGTCAAGGGTCAGAGGTACGGCTGAGGATAAAAGGTCTTCATGGATAACCAATTCGGGTATCGGCGAGGGCATTCAACCGCACATGCGCTCACGGTTTTCAGAGACTATGTGACTCGAGAGTTGAACATGAGACACGCCATGACTGTGGTAAGTCTTGACATTGCCAAGGCTTTCGATTCCGTATGGCAGGCCGGAATTGTTTCCAAAATGATTAGTTTTGCATTTGATAGGGACACCTGTCTTATGGTGGCCAGTTTCTTGAGGGAACGCCAATTTCGTACGAGAGTAAGAGAGGCGTACTCAAGTGTTACCGAGGTTGTGGCGGGAGTACCCAAGAGTTCGCTCTTGGGGCATGTACTCTATAACAATTTTATGACCGACATACCACAACCACCTGATGGTGGGCTCTTGCTGGTATATGCGGACGATATTCTTGTGGCCGTGTAGGGCACAAAGGCGGAAATCACCAACTCCAGTTTCAATGAGTACCTGGAGGTGTTTTCGAAATATTTCGACATGTGTGGACTGAACGTTGACAAGTGCGAGGGTATGATCTTAAAAGGAAAGCGGAGCCTTTTGTACCCTAATGGTAGGACTTACGTACCTGACCTCCGGGTTTGGGACCGAGTGATCAGGATCGCGGATGGAATTAAGTAACTCGGGGTCGAATTCCGTACGAATTTCGAATTTTGTCGATATTTTGACCACACTCTGGTCAAGGTGAAGAAGATTTTCTCAAGGTGCTACGTTGCCGTGGAGGCCATTCGAATGAGGTTACTTATAGGCTTTTGATCTATTGTCAGATCATTAGACCCATCATGGCCTATGCGTTCCCTGTTTGATTCAGAATCTCTTCCTCCCAAATGGAGAGACTTAGGGGATGAGAAAGACGCACCCATATGAATTGCTTGCGCTTGTAGGCGGCCGACGATGGTTCGATTAGGAGGCCATCCTGTGCAACGTTGTACAGGATGGTTGACTTGAGAGGATATACGTCTTTCTGGTTAGGGGCGCGCTGCAGTTTCTGGAAAGGGCTGCCTTTCTGGAGAATGGACTGGTTGGAAATAGTTGGGTCAAGGACGAGCGCATGGAGCCTGGAATTCAGGTATAGGCCGCCGGTTAGCCTCGCGACCTTGGATAAGGCGCGGACTCCTCTTCGTCGATGACAAACTCCTATTTGATCATAGGACAATATGCTCGTTAGATCTAGGCGACACTGTTATATTACTGATCATTAGTGGCATCTCTTACCGGTAGGTATTAGGACTTGTAAACATGTAAATAGCTTTGTAGTTTTTATTAGTAGTTTTAAGTTTTTATCTTTAAGTTTTTAATGTTGATCTGACCCTTTTCGTTATTCCGATTTTGGGGAAGCCTCTAGTAGGCAGTATAATTATTTTCTTTTGACATGAATTGTTTTGTATTAAATGTTAGAAATAGCTTGTAGTAACAGTTTGTAAGTTATCACTTAAGAGGATTAATGTATTGAATTTTAGGAATAAAATTAACTTTGAGAAATGAAATGAAAAATGAGCATCATTCAGAACAATCGGTGATAAGAATCTGTGGCTGTATTTGATGAAGCTGTACTGGTTGCTAGGAATAATACAAATAGATTTTAATTCTATGACGGGTTTCGAGTAGCCTGTGAAAATGTTATGAACATATTTTATAGACTTTATAGAAATATGAAACACATTATATGTTTCAAATTTAGTTGTTTTAGATCCTAGTTATGTTTAAAGTTGTAATTTCCTTTAAGGCTGTAAGAGATCATGTTTGCTGCGGTTAGTGAAAAAAATGTAAATGCCGCGGGTGGGATTCGAACTCACATTCGCTGGACGATCGTTTCGATGTTTGTGAAGCATCATCTTCAGCACCGTCTAGCCCGTTAGTTCAAAATTAATAAAGTAGTTTAAAATATCTATGAAAAATTTCGTAATACTTCTGGAAAACTATTTTCAGTGTAGGTTTTACAATGAACTGTAAATGCCTGCAGAATGGCAAACTCTACACGCTGAAAAATCTGTTGTTTTTTGTTGTT
Organism: Phaonia tiefii; assembly: GCA_963931995.1. Taxonomy (NCBI): domain Eukaryota; kingdom Metazoa; phylum Arthropoda; class Insecta; order Diptera; family Muscidae; genus Phaonia; species Phaonia tiefii. The sequence continues at coordinate 33,669,840 of OZ008367.1, forward strand.
TGGATACAAATATAACATGTGTTTGAAGCTTGTCGCAAATACTTGTGATCAATCACATTGTGTTTGCTGTTCAAAATAACATGTTTGAGACACAATGATTAATATGTTATAACATATGTGTTTGCGACCCAAATATATCTGTGTTTGTGATACAAATACAGCCGTGTTTGTTGCACTATTTATGTTCCCTCGAGAGCAAGAGAATGGTCCATCTGTATTTTTGCATTATTCTCTCAGTGAGTGATTCATAAATATTTCTGAATGTGCGTGATGTATTGCGATTTAAATTCATGTATTCAGTCGCCAATGGTTCATCGGACAGAGGATGTCAAAAGCGCTTGATCAGGGAAAGCAGAATAAATAAACGCTCGGACGGTTAAATGGTTTGTGATGTTGCTTTGGGTTTTATGTATATGTTTTGCATATATTTATGTGCGCTACCAAAGTGAGAAACGATTTTTAGGAAAGAAACTTTAGAGGGCAACAACGTCAATCCCTTTTTCTGCCCGACCCTCTACTGAAAAAATCGAAATGGCAGACCATTTGTGGAATATAATAAAAAAAAACCAAGTAATTAATACACGCTTGTCTTGCATAAACTAGATTTGTATATAAGTATATTGTTCGTGTATCAACGCATAGTGATAACCAACGCATAGTTGAAACCTTCTGAAGACAAACACGTGAGAGACAACAAAGAAAGGAGAAACAACGGAGCAGCTGATTCAAAACAAATAATGCATTCAACGCAAGTAAATGTAGAAATCATTTAAATCTTTTAATTTTTTGTATTAATTATTTATATAAGTAAATGTGGATATGTATTGATACAATTAATTATAATAAATAAAGAAAGAAGGAATAATTCGTTTCTAAATATTATTATGTTTGGGAGAAAATACGCTTATTTCCACGTAAAAGCATACATATTTGTCAGTAAACATGCTAATGTTTGCATATAAATACACCTGAGTTTGAGACTTGGAAACATATAAATGTTTGAAGTGTGTTCCAAACATATACATGGTTCCGGCGAAATATGTTTGGGAGAATATGTTACAGAGGCCGTTTTCTTCAGCGTGTACTAATCCATTTTTAGAATATATGTATAAGAAATCAGATTAACATTTTGAATACATTAGATAAAGTATTACTAACCCATATATAATAACAAACATTTTGCCATTTGGCCAAAATACAATTGGAAATCCCAAACAGTTTTCGGTCTCAGCACTTTAATTGGACATGTGGATAAAAACAATCTGGCTGAATCTTGTTCTCATTAATTGGTAGCTGATTGTATGAACACATCCATGTTCCATATAAGGATGTTTGCATGCACACATATGGAACACGTGTGAATATGATTGTGTGTTTGTAGTGTTTTTAACACTTTGCTAATTAATCCTCGTATTATCAACATTATTAGCTTAGTATATGTACAAATTGTAAACAACGAGAGAGCAACACGAAAAAAACTGAATAAAGAACATTATGGAAACTGAAAATGAAATCACAGAAAAATATCTTTAATTGGAAGCAAAGTGGAACACACAAAGCCCCGTTTGCTCCTCATAAACGGTACATACATTGCAACAGCAATAGCAACAACAAAGAATTGTGTTATGGTGCTCCATCAAAACAGTTGTCGTGGTACAATCAGAGTCAGAGTCATTCAGTCAAAGAGCCAGCCAGCCATCATGAATACTCCAACCAATTCATGCATCTATCTATTCATCCTTCATCATATGTAAGTATGTATAGTTAGTCAGTTCTATGAAACTGTTCGAGTCAGTCATCTATCCATCCATCGTGCATCATCCGTGCGTCTATGAAGCCACGGCCGCCCAACCCAGCCTGACTGACTTGTGTACATATTTGTACAGTTATACAGTTATGTTCACATTTGCTGCACTGATCATCATCATAATGCATACAAAGTTAAACACACTCACAAGGCACAGGCACAGCCACATACCTTCATTTACACAGATACACATTTCCATATTAACATCCATACATCCCCTCATTACATTTAATGTAGTAGTATATGTGTTGTAGGTGAGTGTGAATTTATTAGTACATAAATGGTACTTTTTCGTACTCAATACCCAATGTAGGTAATTTCCGCTCTATATCCTCTGAAAGGAATCGGCTCAATTATTATAAAAGTGACCCAAGTTCAAGTCAGGCCCCATTTTTGACGTTTGAAAGCTTAAAATGCCAATAGGTTGTGAATATTGAATATTCCTGGTGCAGAAATAGTTTGTTTATATCAAAACTGCGAACAATAAATTTCATAAACACTTTTTAATATTTCTCACATTGTTCACCAACAAAAGAAAGACGATCTAGAAGATATTTGATGTGATAACATCTATAGGCACGGGTAGGGCAATCTATCAAAGTGAACACATGCAAACAACACACAGCGTTAGCATCACACACGTGGTTGTTGCACAACAATAGTCTCTGCCTGAAAATAAGTATGATGGTATTAATGTAGCGGCAGCGAACAAACAAGCAGGTTGTTGTCGGATATTGAATAGTATGGAGAACTCATGAACCGATTTGTATGACTCAAAAGCACTGGCAACATCTGGCGACTGATTGTCATGACTTGGTCCATTCATAATTTTGATATGAAACCTTGATGTCTTTTGAAATAATTATGCTTTTTGTATTGTTTTATGTAATAACATTAAAAGAGAATAAGACTCGTTTATGCTATTTTACTCAGACTCTCTACATGAGAGTGGAAAAAGATTGCAATAAGTTCTCTATACTATTCAATATTTTTTGTCGTCGCTCAGTTTATGACAAAATAAAAACAATTACTTCAGTGAGCTAAATATTGCTTTATTTATTTTAGCAATATTACATCTAATGTTAAAGCAGATGTAAGAAAAAAGAAAGTGCAATAGCAAACGAGCCTTCTACACAAAAACTATTCTTTTTTATTTTCCATTGTAAAATTTACAAATGTGTTCATAGAAATCGAACGGGTATCGTGTAATAAAAATTTGTTAACACATCGCCCGTGAGTTCGAACACTCATTATTTTTTTTTCTACACGTTGTTTGTTTTTCACTGTGTACTTTTTTAATGCAATCTTTTGACAAATCATATTTAGCCTCACTTATGATAATTGTGTATAATGAAGTAGAAATAATCCACTGATTATTCGAAATTTTGATCAAATGCCAAAAATTTTGACGTTGCGTTTAATGTTTTTATCGGAAACGTTAAACAATCTTTATTCTAAGAGATCTTGGGGAGGTCTTCTTTTCAGTCTTCTAAAGGTTGCGATGCTTGACATCAAATTTTCCGCTAGAGGATTTGGATGACTTTCTCTTCGAGATTTATATGTGAGCATTCTCGGCTGTATTTCTTCTTTAACAGTGAGGATTTTGAGATCATTGGTTGTAATTGGATGCTGGTAACAAACCATGAACCGTTTGAGATTTTTCGAAAAGTTCTTGATTGAAACCGCTGTAAATTTCCAAACTAGAGTTCGGGGCTGGTGTCCACAGCTGAATTCCGTATGTCCATATCAGTTTGATTTCTCATTTGTGAGTCAATAAATTGTTTTCGAGCGAGAGTGGAGATCTGTAGTTAAGGACAGAATTGAAGCTATTCAATTGTATGTTGAGAGCCTTTATTTTTGTTTGGATATGTTTTCTCCATGTGAGTCTTATGTCAAGATGTATTCCGAGATATTTTACCTCCACTGCCTGTGATATTTCTGCTTCAGTTAGAGTTATGGGAGGGCAAGTTTCACGATTGATTGCAAACGTGACTGGGACTGATTTTGTTTCATTGGCCTCCAATCTTTTAGCCAAGATGAGATTTTGTCGATACATTTTTGATGGGAGATACTGGTGTGTATGGGGTCTTCATTGATAGTATAAACAGATTTATATGCATTATTTTCTTTGACATAGTAATATCGATTTCGAATAGATGAGTTGAGAACGAGATAATAGTTTATCAAATGCTTGAGAGATATCGAGAAAAGGTGCAGTGCTGTCGTCTTTCAAAAGTCTGATTTATCGTTTCCACGAGCCTGTGAACTTGTTGTATGGTACCATTTTTTTTTCGTAAACCCAAATTGATGGTGAGGAAACAGATTTTTCGTATCTAAAGGGTGTCTCAATAAGAATGCAATTTTTCATTTTAAAATAAAAACACGAATTTTTTTAGATAGTTGTGACTTTTTTATTGGATTCTAAAGAAGACATGTTCCGATTAAGTATGGAATGAAATTTTTGTCAAATGGCCCCCACGGCTCTGATTACAGGCCATTACAATTTTCATGAAATTTTCCATGACTTTCGCACAGAGATGTGGCTGTATCTCACCGATGACACGTTGGGTCTCAGATTTGAGCTCAGGAATTGTTTTGGGTTATTCGCATAAATCCGAGATTTCACTAAAGACAGACATCCCAAAGAAAGACATCGCTCGGCGTTTAATCACATGATCTTGGTGGCCAGTTGACATCAGGCGCGGTGTGGCAAGTGGTGCCGTCTTACTGAAACCACATATCGTCCAGATCGATACCGTCCTGTTGCGGCTACAATAACGCCGTTATCATGTTCCAGTACCGAATGCCGTTCACTGTCACTGCAATTTCGGCCTCATCTTCAAAAAGTATGCCCAGTCACGCCGCCTGACCAAACTCCGCACCAGACAGTTGCTCGTTGTGGGTGCATTTGTTTCTCATGGATTGCATGATGACTTTCTGAGCCCCAAATTTGACAGTTTTGGGTATTCACGAAGCCATGCAGATGGAAATGCGCTTCATCGGAGAAGATGATTTGTTTTTTAAAAATTGGCATTGATTTCACTTTGCTCCATTACCCATTGAACGAATTGCCGGCACTTTCCATGGTCTGCTGATTTGAGCTCCTGAGTAATCTGAATTTTGAACGCATGAAGGTTGAGGTCATTTATTAAAATTCGCTGCGTAGTGTTTGGTGAAGTTTGAAGTTGCTGATAACGATGCCGAATTGATGTTTTCAGCAGCAATGTTTTTAAGAGACCGACTAGTGCGTTAACGCACAGGAGTCTTACTGTCCATAATCGACCCAGTTTCTTTAAATTCTTCCACTCTTCGAATGGTTGACACAGTAGGTCCACTTTCTCGCCTGAAAATTCTTCGAAGTTTTCAAGCAGTCTCAGCATAACCTTCCAAATTTTTGTTATAAGTTTTCACAATTATAACGCGTTGTTCTTTCGTAAAGTGCAACATTTTTAATAATCGGAATAAACATGTGTGACAGCTGCCAAATTCCAGAGGTGCCAGTTGCACAAAATAAAAATTACATTAAATTTAAAAAGTGCAATCTTACTGAGACACCCTTTCAAACGTACATAAGTCTGTTCAGAAAGAGAGACTCCAGAATACATGTTGGGAAGATTTTTCCGGTTTGAGAATCACCATTGAGGTGAAACAAAGCAACGAGAGAGACATGCGTTATAAATATATGTTAGGAGAGAGACACCTTCTTTTGGAAGTTCTTTTAGAGATTTGGACGTAACCAGATCATAACCTGGAGCTTTATTGGGTTTGAGTTTACGTATGACATCTTTAAATGCAGATTTTGTGAATTTTCTTCTGGATAAATCGAATTAGTGCGTTTCATTCAGGACGACAGATAGTTGAGATTGTATATCAGCATTGTTGAATCGAAATCCATTTGGAGTAAATGCCTCTTACAATTGGTCTGGAAATCTGGCAGCATTTTGAGAGGTAATTTTGTCCAGGAATTACAATTTTTACCAATACTATGATTTTAATTTACCCGTCTTTTTCCAAATAGGACTACAACGACATTGAAAAAGAAATCAGCTCTCCTAATGCTTTCACCTGGAATAGATGCATCTTGGTGTATTTATTTCGTATAGGACAAAGCCTGTCAATATGATCTTAGATATATTTGCCAATACGATCTAGTACCTTTTGTTGGAGGGAAAATAAACTGTAAGAAGTTGTTACTAACATATTACGATGTACTATTGTGTACGATTTCGAAGGGGCTGAAATTTTAAACCACTTCTTATCCAATAGTACCAAAAAGTTCTTCTATGCATAACATTTCATCCCCAATGTTTTCTTACATGACACAAAGACACTGTGTGTGTGTGTATAAGTGTGTGAAAGAGAAAGAAATATTGAGACAGAGTTTGAGTTTGAGTATGTATACATATCATACACAAACACTTAAAGTAAGCATAGACAAATTCTATTTGCAAACATTTCACTTGATTTGCAAAAAGCGAATCCCTTTTCTCTAAATCAACATCACACACAACAGAGAGCAAAGGAGCCGAGAACACTCTAACACACACACACACACGCTACGAATAACACATCCCTCTCCAATAAAGAACATAATCGAAGCAAATGCGGAGGAGCCAGCTAAAGCCAAAAGTGGAACCCATGGAAACTAACATTAATACGTATGTATGGTGTGCTGGTGTTTGTTGTTATTCGTGGCACTCACCACATAGAGCCGCTGTTGCTGATATTATCCTCGTCCGCGTCATCAACGTCAACGTCATCGCTGTAATTGTAGTTGTCGTCCCCCCTACTTGTTCGCATACATAAAGCTGAGTGAGCACTTTGTCAAGGACGAAAGCGATGAGGACCAACAGAAAGGAAGAAGAAAGAAATAGCAGAAACAGAAACTGCACAGAAAAAAAAGAATAATGTTGTTTGCTGGCAGCTTGCTTGCCTTCGGTTCTCTTAGCAGCAGCAGTTGTAGTAGTAGTATGTCTACGACAACACTCTCGACAAATCGAAATTGTGTACTCTGGAAAAATATTGGCACAAGAAATCATTCCTTCCTGTTGACATCGTTTCTCACCAAACAACCAGCCATGCAGCCATTGAGTCAGCCAGTCCTCCAACCAACTTACGGTCTTCCTCAAACCATGTGGAATGTGCATAGATGGGTGGGCGATTGGGTAAATGTACTGGCTTGGCTTGAACTGGATGCACTATAAACCTTTAAGAGGTTGGTATAATAAGTTTAACGACAATAAATATGTATATACATACATGTTTTGCCTATAAGAATTATTACATGATTCACGATAACGCGAAAAATACCCAAATTCTCTGCTCTTTGAAAAAGTAGGCACAATGAAAATATAGATTCCCAGGAAGGGATCTCTAAGTGCTGTCCGCAATTAGTGTTCAGTTCAAGTTGTACAAATCGGTTCCTACAGTTTATGCCGCTCTCGAAGGAGCTATTCGCTGGAAGAAATTACAGGTTTCTGGCGAGAGGCTAGAACTTGCTTTCCTACATGCTGCAAAAAAACGCCCCAGCAACATATTGCAGGAAACATGTATATGTTTGCAAGAATTGTAGTCATGAATTGAAGGTCTGTTGAATTTTTGTTTCTTTGTTGTCTGTAACGTTTTGGGTTTCAAGTAACAAATCAACATTTGGGTTACAAAAACATATACTATAACCTATTAAGTACTTTCGGCTGTGTATCCAAATTTGGAAAAACTAGGCATGTACACTCTAAAAATGGCCCCAGCAACATTGTTGGGTCACGATAGATAATACCTAGCCCAATATTTAATAACCCTGTATTTAGAGCGTTTAATCACTTCCAATCACTATGTGTTGTTCTCCCATAATGGTATTTATTCCAATTACTGCTCTCAATTGCTCACTCAACTTCGAATTTTTATAAAGTGTAGACTCTCGCTTTACATCTAATTGAAACCACAAGTCAGTCGTCAAATAAACGTTGTATTTAAAACCACAATTCCCCCGCAAACTCTTTTATTTTAAAGTTGTAGGTAGAAAAACTCTTCTGCTCAATCAAACATATTGCAGGAATCATTATCATGTTTGCAAGCACTGTTTTCATGAACTGAAGATGGTCAGAATACGGATCAAACCTACGTTCTCATGTACATGTTCTCATGTACCTATTGCACCACCGGCGGCCATATATAATAACCTGTTAATCATTGTGTCTCCAACATGTAATATTGAATAGCGCACACAATGTGTTTGGACACAAGTATACTATATTTGCGATAACCTGCAAACACGTTATGTTTGCCTCCAAACATAAAAAAGACAGATTTTCAGCGTGTATAGACCAATTAGTTTCTCATCCTTTCTATTGAAAGTCTTGTACAGATTTATTGATCTCTGTATTAGGAGTCGAATTAAATCGGCACGCGTTTCTGCTATATTTCTTTGAACTGAAAGTCGTAGGGTTATAACCTACACTCTGAAAAATGTGTCTTTTTGTTGTTGTTTGGATGGAAATATAAAGTGTGTTTGGAGCTTGTTGCCAAACATATTGTGTTTGCTATTCCACATTACACGTTTGAGACACAATGATTAATATGTTAGAATTTATGTGTTTGCGGCCCGCATACATTTATGTTTGTGATTCAAATACAGCAGTGTTTCTTGCACTGTCTATGCTCACTAAAGAGCAAGATAATAAAAGAGGGACAACGAGAGAGTCTATCTTATAAGTGCGTATCTGTATTTTTGCATTATTCTCTCAGTCAATGAGTCATAAATATTCCTGAATGTGCGTGGAAATTGCACATGAAGTCAGTGTTTCTTATTTTGGCTGATAGATTGCCTTTTAGTTTCATGTATTCAGTCAGTCGTCAATGCTTCATCGGACAGAGGATATCAAAAGCCCTTGATCAGTGAAAAAAGAATTAACGAAGGCTCGGACGCTTAAATGGTTTGTGATGTTACTTTGGTTTATGTGTATGTGTTTCGTATATATGTATGTGTGCTACCAAAGTGAGAAACGATTTTGAGGAAAGAAACTGGAAAGGGCAACAACGTGAAGCCCTTTGTCTGTCCGAGCCTTTACTGAGAAAATCGAAATGACGGACCATTTGTGAAATAAACGCTTGGCTTGCATGAAGTAGATTTGTATATAAATATCTTGTTTGTGTAGCAACGCGTAGTGATAATTAACGCATAGCTGAAACCTTCCGAAAACACAAACGTGAGAGACAACAAAGGTGGAGCATCTTTTAATTTGTTGCATTAATTGTTAATAACTGAGGATTTATATTGATGAAATTAATTATAATAGATAATACCTACATATATATGGAATTCAAAGAATAATTCGTTCTTAAATATCATTATGTTTGGGGGGAAATACGCATATGTTTCCACGTAAAAGCATACATGTTTGCCAGTAAACATGATGCTGTTTACATTTAAACACAAGTGAGTTTGGGACTTGAAAACATATTAATGTTTGAAGTGTGTTCCAAACATATATGGTCCCTGCAGAATATGTTTGGGAGAATATGTTAGAGAGGCCGTTATTTTTCAGCGTGTATTTGCAGGATATCTAGTATCAGTGGCTTGAAGTAAGTTGCTTTGGGGAAACTATCGACCTGAGCTAGAGGCTGTGGTTTGAAAGTAAACCAGTTTGTCCTCTTAATTCGTAGGCAGAAGATTGAGAGTTTTAGGATACCCAAGCTAGACGGTGTAGAGCTACCAATATATTTACAAGCCAAAGATACGCAGAGTTAACCTTGACCGGAGGTATCCTGGAAACGGAATGTTGAGGAACAGATGAATAAGGGTATGTGCCCACTACATGCCCGTTGAAATTTTAAAGATAAAAGCTGGGAACTTAGTCCTCACAAAGTTCGACAAAAGTTCGCCTAATCATACACAATGGATGAATAAAGGAGTGCTGAATATACTAATACACCATTAGCTGAGACTTTGTCGTGCTCATAGTCAGACCGATATAACAGGGAACGAGGCAGCTGTATCTCTTGATGCGGTGGTGCGAGTATTAGTCTGGATTCGTGTGTCTCTGTTACTCCACCGATTTCGATGTTGCATGGTGTGATTATCATTTGCGAAGACTGTAGTATTATGACCGATGTTGGATTCGTATTGAACCCAATCGCTACTGTAATTTAGAAAAGCTGATCTGCATCTCCTTATTCAGGTTACAAAAATATTAGAGGCATAACAATTAAATGAGGGAATTCATTATTGTCGTATTTATGAGGCCGACGAAGAAATTGAGAACATCAAACACAAAACCTGACAGTGTTCAATTCTGCAACACAGCTGGATACGTTGCTTTCTTGATATTATTGTGGAAGGTTTATATTCTATTGGTGTTGTTGATACTAGAAAACTACTAAAATGCGTAAGAGCAATAAAATTTCTAAGAGGTTGATTGGTTGGTACCCTAACTTCCTTGCCCCCTAACTATCGCAAGATATTTGTATCTGAAACTTAGACTCAAGCCTAATACTTTGCATAGGTCCGATAGAGCCAAAGTGACCACAAATTGGTGTACAAGGATCATTGGGTAACTATGGGACATATCCTCTTTGCTCATATCGGAGATAGGCAGGACTGGAAGGGACGCATATCAGGCGAGAAATAGTATTTAGTCCTCAAGGCTCCTACATAGATAGCAGGACTTGAAATATATTCTCTTGTTTTTTGGCATATGTCATAGCAATTGGGTCAGCTGTACTCCGACTGAGCCAAGCGTAACCACCGCCTGATGTACCAACATATTCTCTGATAGTCAGGCTCGTATAATATCTGTAGCCCTGACTTCAGAAACTCTCACAACCGCCGCGCATCTATAAACCAGATGACCAATCAGTTTAGTGTGCACGTGGTTGCAAGGGTACAGGGGCATTCCACAAACGATAGAGCCGATGACCAGTTTACGATAGACCCTATCTGTTTTATTGAATCTGAAGCAAAAGGTTATGCCTCTAAAACTAAAACGTTCGTAAACACGTTTCATTAAGGTCTTCAGGACAGCTTCTAATAAAGAGTTGGCTGTTGGCTTTTATTGGAGTGATTGATTGGAAACTACACATTTACACCGATTTCAAACAGATTCGCTTTGAGATTAATTTCCACGGTATATTAGTGGATAGTGTCGCCATCATGGTCGGCGAAAAAACTGAAAGGATGACAATGAGAGGATTAAACTCGCGTTTTTATAAATAAGAGTCGCACACGCACCAGCAAACATTTGCCGCCGACGATCACCATTCAAGCTTATTCTTAAGACCGATGTACAAATCCCCAGAAAGTAAAAATTACCAGCTCAAGTCCTGAATCATTTGAAATGCTTGACATCCACCAAAGAGAGTCTACTTCTGTGTTAGGCCTGGATTACTGGACACTGTCTTGGCTTGGTATACCAGCTCATGGTTAGTGTAGATGTAGGGATGAAGAAGAGCACAAGTGCGTCGAACATCTCCTGTCCAGGCCTTTGTATTAGTAAAATATTGTTATTCGGATCTTACTTATTTTTGGATCTAACACACACTCTAGGAGTTAAAACTGCGTTCTCATGTACAAGAGCCGCACACACTACCATTGCACCACCGACGTCCAAACGAAAAGAAACTACTCGGTCAAAGTGCCCGCCTTTGGGCTCTACATACTCCTTAAGTGTCACTGGACAATTATCAATAGCCGGACAGACCTGATCATTTCGAAAAGGAAAAGACCTGATATGCACGAATCACAGCAGTCTTAAGAGAATCAGTGTTGGGGAATATTTTGTGGCAAACCATGTCCTCTAAAATCGTCCGCAATTTGTACTCCTAAGTCAGAGCTGCCAGAGAGCCATTTCTCAAAGGAAATGAAAGCTGGGAAATTGTTTTGTTGCCTTATGTGGCTGGCGCACGTTCCAACTGGAAGTCCAAGGCTGGTTTTGGAATGGGCAATGACTAAATGGCTTCTCAACAGCTACCAAAATGTCTTGTTAGGAAACTGGTGACGATATTTTGATCCCTTCGCAGAAATTCAAGCCAGTGACCCCATCGTAAGAGACACCCCACCTAATCACGGCTGATACTTGGCAACGACCCTTTTCGATCCGTGGGATCAGTTCAGATGATTCTTTAGATCACCGTGCATACACTGCACCAATTTGCTTATTAAAGTTTTCCTGCCCGGTAAAAAATTTGTCATCGGTGAGCAAGAACAGACGTTAGCATTTTTCGATTCAATTTATTTTCCAAACCTGCAGTCAATAAGTGCACGGTATGGCGTTTGCAGGCCCCCAGTTCCAAGTCTTTTTTAATAATTCGACTGATGGTCTTTTGTCTGATATTTATCTCAGGGAGCTGAATACTTGATTTGACGGCTTTGATGAGTTGCGGCGTTCGAACTGTTCGTTCGTAAACGAACAGACGACTGATCCCGAGAGGACGGATCGTGTTGAAAATATCGCCTTTTTGAAATCCTGAAAGAATTTTGAATTCCTGTTACAGACTAATATGGCATTTACACCGACCAAGATTAACACATTTCGAAGGTTAACTTCGTTAACCCACGTTAACCCAGAAGGTTAGTCATACAATTTTAATCTGTAAAATTGGAAGTTTAATTTTTAACCGCATTTTAAACTGGTGTACATTTTGAATCATCACTGTTAGTTACTAAAATTATGCAACCATAATAAAAACATACATTAAAAAATCAACTGTTTAACAGACGGAAGCCGATCGAAAATTTTCCGACGCGTCGCCGATACCAAATATGTTTTAAACCTCACGCGCTCCGATATAATTGGCTTTAAAATGAGAGCCGATTTGATCGACTAATCGAATTTCAAAGGTTCAGTTATTTTAAAAATATCCCAAATTTGCACAAAACTGACAAAATCAGTAGCCTTAATAATTTTATTATTTACGGCCGGTTTTCATAAAACGAATTTGTACACACAAACGAATCGGTGGAAACTAAAATGAAAATAAATAGAATTGCATGGGTCAATTGAGGCAGTTCTCTTACAAATTTATTAAAGGAACATGTGAAGAATGTGTATTCTAAATAATTTGAAACCCATTTGGCCAATATATTTCGTCTAATAAACGTTTTAGCTTTGGACAATCCGTTCATTATTTTAAATTCGTTTTATGAAAATATGCAGTTAATCTTTTTGATCTTCAAAACGAGTAATAAATGCATTCGTTGTAGCAACGAAAATTGAGTGGCAATGACGAACGGCAAAAAAGTAGTGTAAAACTGCAGTTACACCTGCCAAGATTATCGCTTTTTCTGGATTATGTATGTCAAACTCCATAAGAAAAAAACGTTCATAATCCCAAAAATGCGATAATCTTGGTCGGTGTAAATGCCGTATAAGACACATTTGTAGCAACGATAGAATTGCTGGATGCATGAAACTATTCATTTCACGAATTAGTATTTACATAGTGGCAATGCATTTCGGCTGTGGGCTTACTTTGGATAAAAATATTCGTCAAGGTGGCGATGTGTTTTTTTCAGTGTAGTCCAGAAAGCTTTTAGTTTATAGCAGTAGCGTTAGTTTGCCGTTATTTTTGTAACTACCTTGTTTGACATATACGGTGAGGTCCTGCTTCAGGCTTTGATGAAAAGCGAATTTTAATATACAACTCAAACCACGTTTTGGATATTTGTATATATACACGCTGAAAATAACATATTCTGCAGGAACCATTCACACACTTCAAACATTCACATATTTGCAAGTCCCAAACTTACTGGTATTTAACTGAAAACAATATCATGTTTATTGGCAAACATGTTTGCTTTTACCTGGAAACATATGCGTGCTGCTTCCCAAACATCCATATACTTACGTGGAAGCATTCGCGTGTTTTAACTGATCAAGCACTTTTGATATCCTCTGTCCCATGAACCATTGACCACTGAATACATGAAACTAAAACGGAATACAGTAACCACAATAAGAAACATTGAATTCATCTGCAATTTGCACGCACATTCAGGAATATTTATGAATCAGTGACTGAGAGAATAATGCAAAAATACAGATACTCACTTACAAGATAAACTATTTTGTTGTCCCTCTTTTATTCTGTTGCTCTCGAGAGAGCATAAACACTGCAACTAACACAGCTGTATTTGTATCGCAAACACAAATATGTTTGGGTCGCAAACACATATATTATAACATATTAATCAAACATGTAATATTGAATAGCAAACACAATGTGTTTGTACACAAGTATATTGTATTTGCGACAAGCTCCAAACAAACTTTATATTTGCATCCAAACATCAAAATAAGGCAAATTTTTCACGGTGTTCCCAATAAAATAGTTAAATTGAACATACCCTTTTAATATCATATGGTTGTTGAAAGCTAATCTCTATAGCGTTACTCAGTCACGGGAATTTGAAATTGTGCCAACTTTCACCATGGAGTGGTCAGATAAGGAAAAAAGTGTGGAAAGAAAAAAACGATATTTTCAGAACTCCCCACCCGCTCGGCATTAGTCACATGTTCATCTACATGTGCATACAATTGGTCGAGGAGATTGGAGATACAAAAGACCGTCCCCGGCCGGGCCGCCCACGTACCGTTCGTACACAACAAGTCATCAAAGCCGTCAAAGCAAGAATTCAACGAAATTCCGCAAACAGAAAATCATGACCCGCGACGTGAAAACCACACAAAAGTCTATGTGTCGAATTATAAAAGAAGACTTGGGACTTGGAGCTTTCAAACGGCGTGTAGGACATTTGTTGACTGCAACGTTACAAAAAATAGTATAGAAAAATCCAAACATCTTTTGGTGAAGTACGCTGATAACTTGCACAGATAAATCTTATTTACCGATCAAAACAAGTTTTACCGTACAGGAAAAATTTAACAAACAAAATTCTAGGGTTTATGCTCGATCATCTAAAGAAGCATTTGAGGTGAAATAGGGAACTCATCCAGCTGCAGTCATGGTTTGGTGGGTTGTCTCTTATGATGTGGTAACTGACCAAGGGGTCAAAACATCGGCCAAAGTTTACCAAGAAACTGTTTTGGAAGTAGTTGTGAGGCCGCTTAACAATTCACTCTTCCAAAACCAGTAGTGGACTTTCCAGCAAGATTCATTTGCCAGCGAAACATTTGCCAGCTTTTATATACAATTTTTTTTTGAAACATTTTGCCAGCTTTTATATACTCTGAAGAATGGCCCTCTGGCAGCCCTGATCTGAACTCTCTGTATTACAAATTGTAGGCCGTTTTAGAGGACAAGGTCTGCCACAAAAGATACCCCAACATTGATTCTCTGAAGACAGTTCTGGATTCGTGCTATAGCCAATTTTCCAATGGATGAGTTGCGTGCAGCTGTTGATGATTGGCCAATGCGACTTAAGGCGTGCGTGAAGGCCAAGGTCGGACATTTTGAATGAAATTAGCTTTTTTGTATACAATACATATCAATAAATATATAAAAAAAATGTGGTACAAAAACGTTCATTAGTTTTTTGTTTTATGGGCCAAAATATAAGTAACAGTATTTATGTCCAAAATATAAGTAGCAGCATTTATGTCCCGTACTTAGCCATGAAAAAAGTATTTCAAAATACAGTTTGGAACCGGTGTTAAACTGTAGGTACCAATCAGTGAGTGTACAACTAGAAAGCATGCGAGAAGCTCTTCCCAATCCCTTTATGGGCTGTATTGGGAAACCATTTTTTTTTCATTTATAATTGTTTTATCAGTTATGATTATTGGAAAACTTCCAGTTAAATAAATTTTTTGCTGAGATAAATTCTATGTCACTGTACTTAAAAGCGAAGCCAGGGATGCGCAATTTGTCATGTTTCAATGCGTTGTCTGTTCTTACACGAAGATCCTCGACCAGTTTCTTGTTAACTGCTTCTACTGTGAAGATAAATTCAAATTCACTTGCAGTAAAATTGGAATGCAGAAAACTTTCGTGAAAGTTTACTTGTTGCAAATCTTTGTGTGTATTCACGTGTTTTGTATTTGATTGAGAAAGTGTGTTAAATTAGTGTGATGCTCTCATATTTTTTGTTGTGTATCCTTGCATATAACCGTTTTTTTTAGTCAGCGAACTCGTTCTATGACGGGCTTCAACGTGAGTGTAGCGGAGAATTTGATTAATTCCAAAAACTCATTGATGCTTTATGGCGTCACGTGATTTGTGTAAACACTCGACAAGCGTTTCGTTAACGAAATTGTAAAAAACGCGTTTATTTTCATATCAAGCATGTTTTTTCTTCCTTTGTTGTTATTCGTCACAGCAGACAAATTCGAATTCGAAACGTAAAGTTATGTTTGGTTTATATACGGGTATTATCCTGGGATTATGCCATCCTTTGTATAAACAAGTTGCAAGTGTGTCGGTGTTCCGGCGTGTGTAAGTATTTGTACAATTGTTGTTGTTGTTGGTGCTTCTGTAGTCGGTGTTATTGTTGTTGTTGCTTTAATTGCAATTTTGATTATTAATGTTTTCCTAAAGCAAATAGAATCATCATCGTCATCGTCGGCGTTCATTGCAACAAAAGCCGTCCCGTGTTCGTTTGCTCGTTTAACTCTACAATTAAAAATGTGTAAAAGATGTTCTTTCTCTCCTACACAAATGCACTTATCCATATATACCTCACCTTCTGTTACTCCCCTTTCAACAGCCTTTTGATGTCCTTCTCCTCGACCCCAAAATACATCCTTTCTTGCTTTCCGGTTTCATTCCAAAAACTAGCAAAAAATCGTTTATAAATATTTGCCTTGTAGAGCTTATTTTCGCTTTTGCCTTCATCCGCTTAGACATTGGGTGACTTTTCACCAAATACATTGGGACCTGGTGCTCCTTGCTTTTCTCTTCTTGTATCCCCTTGCTATCCTTCTCACCCCACTTCCCGTTGCTTATAAGAAGCGCATCTCTATTGCAATTGTATGGAGAACTGTAGCTCAAACTGTCGTCATCATCTAGTTGCGAAGTGTTCCATATTTTTGTGTTTGGTCTTGTTCCGACCTCTATCCGTCCGTACACAAAATTATACCATACCTCGTCGCTGTTGCATTAAGAAGAGAGTACAAGGAAGCAGCGTTTTCTGCAAACAAGTATGTGCTATCTACCCCGTATATCTGTTTGTAACTCTGATGATGACGACGATGATGATGGTCTTGGTCTGGGTGTCGTACTCCTTTAGTGTTTATTCGTTCATTTGTTTGTCTGTTTGAACTTTCTCCAGTTTCAGTTTGCATTTGCAAATATTCCTGCTTTGCTTTACTTTGAACGGAATCTATAGAAAAAAAAAATTAACGGGAAAAAAGCTGGAGGAAGAAGTACAACGTACACATAGCAGAGTGACTGACTAAGGCGTCAGCCATTGCAGATACCTTGCATGCATACAGAAAATTTGCAAGAGCATGACGAATGTTGGGGGTATGTTTTTAATGTTGGTATTTATGCAAATGCTAGGGAAAATAGATAAATTCATTATGATTACTCAAGTATTTCTAAAAACGTTAACCACTAAGACATTTTAATTTGTAGGCTTGAAAACCAATAACCAATAATTTCAGCCGAGTGAACCGACTTAAGCATACCCTCACCCTAAGTCATTCATTGCGTCCGAGTCCGAGTTCGCCGATATTCACCCTTACGTTGAACGGACAAATGTGACCATATTCAATAGCAGATTGACATTGCGCGAAATATTATTCAATACCAAACTTAATTAGGATCCTAAGTGATTTTGGGGATTTATTGTAACTACCAGCCAATTGTCCGCCCACTATTTGTATGGGAGGTACAAAAATGGGCATGGTGAAGTTGTTCATTTGTTATTACACAGTAGCTTTTTACAAAATATTGATCAGTACCAAATTTTGGTAAGATCGGTTGTGGTTTACGGGATACATCGAGTCGACTAACCATACAGCCGCCCAACTTTTTTATGGGAAGTGCGAAAATGGGCTTGGTACAGTAGTTAATTTCTAATTTTTAGGAAACCATTGCCTAGTACCGAATTTCATTAAGATCGGGTGTAGCTTAAAAGAGTTGTTCTGTAGGTCAACCGGTCATCGGCCCAACTTTTTTGTGGCAAAACCACTCATTTTCCATAGCAAAGTGGCATTTGACCAAATTTTGTCTTATACCAAATTTCATAAATATTAGATCGGTTTTGTGGAAGTTATCTTGCCGAACAACCAGCAGGCCGAACAACTTATGTGTGGGAGATACCAACACTGGCTTGGCAAAACCAACCTTGTCTTAATCGGTGACTGGAGTGTGAAGACATGAAGGCTAATACCTAATTTGATTAAGATCGAAAGTTTTTCACACGACTTATCGTATTGACAAACAAGCCAAGCACCAAGATTTACCAGAATGGGCGTGGAAAGCTTGTCAAATTTCTCCATATAAGTAAACATTTCCAGATTATTATCCAGTGTTTGAGTTGCAGCTAATCACATCTACCAGAATAAAGTTTTCGAAGAAACGTGATTTTGTACTAAATATGTTGAAGGAACAAATCTGGGGATGGTCGACGTCAAGTGATGCGTCGGTAGACCTTCTACTTAACATACATTTTCTAGGAAACCGGTCCAAAGACTAAAGGCCGGACTCACCGAACGACCACGTGATTTCGCAGTTTGCGGGAAATATCTGAACAAAATAAACACTACACCGGCAATCGGAAATTTGAAGGAATTGGGGAGAGCTTCCACAACCAGTGAGCTGTGCGCTTTCAAGTTTTATACTCACGGATTGGGACCTACAGTTGTACACCGGTTCCGAATGATATTTTGAGAAGCTTTTTCATGGCTGAATACTCGATCGTGTCGCCGTTACTATGCGTGGTGACCGCCGTCTAACAAATGTAACTTGGTCAGAGTAGTGATCGATCCCAGGATCTCATTTACAAGAGGCTCGCACACTAACCATTGCACCACCGATGGCCACACTGGAGCTTCATAAATAATTTTATTTACCTTCTGTCACGTTTATCAATATACAGGGTGTGTTCAACAACGCCTTCCGGGATCAATAAAATTGGATATATATATGCATTTTGTGTTGCCCAAGGGATCTTTAATTTGGGCTGTTTATTACTTACGCAAAAGCGCTTGATTTCATCCCTAGTTCACATGACTTCAACTAGAAATATAAAGGAACACCCCAAGCGGAAGTCTTATCTGCACTTCGTAGCATTTACTGAAGACCTGGAAATTGCTGTGCAAGGTAAATACCCTTCCATATGCAGAGATATAGTCCAGGAGTTAATCAGGAGACTCTATATGTTGGCCACGCAGAATGGGCTGGTTGTAAATCCGGAGAAAATATGGGTCTTACTCTTTACCAAGAAGCAGATGTTTCCGTTTATTCAGCCAGTGCCTCCATGTGGTAGAGATATTTGCCAAGATATCTAGGTGTGATTCTGAACAGAATGTGTAGTTGCAAGTCAAACTCTATGTATAGTATCGGAGGAGCCACATTGGCTTTATGTTCGTGTAATAGAGTCATCGAATGACGATGCTCTTAACTCCGAAAATTGTTTGCTGGACATATATATGGGTGTAATCGCTCAATATTGCTCTTAAAGAAACCCCGTTTCTCATTACATCCCACGAAGGGATTGGGGAGAGCTTCTCGCAACCAGTGAGCTGTGCGCTTTCTATTTTTTCACTCACTGATTGGGACCTACGGATTTACACCGGTTCCGAACGGTATTTTGCGAAGCTTTTCCAGTCCATATGTGCAATCCACAATAGAAGTCGATTATGACACCCACTTCTACCTTTGAGGTTGTAGTTAGGGTTCTACACTGATGGCTCCAAACTAGATTGCAAAATAGGGTTTGGAATCTATGTTAAAGACCTGGGTATATACCTTGCACAGAGGCGAGCACACCATTGTATTGTCTTCCGGCATAATTACAGGCAATCGCAGAAGGTGCCACTTGGCTGGGACGGAACGTCATCACCACCCGGGGTTTCCACATCTACTCTAACAATTTATATGCCCGACTTCAAGAACTGCCACTCATCTCTAAATGATATGAGCAAGCAGTTCCATATTAATCTTATATGGATGCCGGGGCATATCAACATTCCAGGAAACCATAGAACAATTGGGCTGGTAAGATTCGGAGTTACCTTACTTGTTCCACTGGATATAGAGCATGTGGGTATGCCCCTTTCTGATCTGAGACCTGAGGTATAGGAATGACAGATGTTTTGGTTGCACCAAATGCACGATCACCAGGCAAGTATGGCTATGTTATGATCTGAATCGTACTCTAAACTTGATATGCATTTCTAGACTAGATATTGCTATGCTATTAGCTGTAATCCCTAGGCACTGTATATTAGTTGGACTCGCGTTTAGACTTGAAACCTCAGCACATGAGTACTGGCAATACCTAGAAATTACTTCAAGTTGAATCTAGCATACATTCAGGGCGTTAGGCTGAATCATTTTAGGAACTTTTTTGCAGAGTAATATTTGGTTATCCAGGGAGTAATGCATGCTACTTCTTCAGCTACATCCTGGAATATCAGGATGAGGTATCATCTGGCTGGGTTTTACCTCTCGGCTTAACCTCTTAACCAGACAATGGTAATTTATACGTTCAACTATGGGAAACGGTCGTCATTAGAGTAAGGATTTTTTAAATTTCAGCTTATCATAGCACGTCCAAAATCGGAGCACGTAAATTGTTTAACAATGAAATGTTATCTTTTAATGGATTATTATAAAATTTGTATAGTGTTTTTTATAATATAATCAGTCTCAAGTATCAAAAAGACTGCATTACAAATAACTTATTGTTATAATATTCGACATAAAAACCAAAATGTTATTAACCGGTTTTGACTCCTCGGCTTAACCGAAAACCGGTTTCGCCAAAAGTGTAATATTCGAAGAAACCGAAAACCGATATTTTTGAATACACTAGTTCAAATCCTACTTGCGAATGTTTTAAATTTGTCACTAAGAAAACAAAATAAATGTGTGTGATGAAAACATACAACAGAAGTTCAGCTGCAGGTGCGTATGAATTTTTATGTATGCATATCGAATTTTTAGCCGATGACTGTGAAAATACATTTGTATGGATTAATTCTTTCTGGTATTGCCTGTCTCTCGCTTTGTTCGTGGATATCATATCATTCCATAATCGTTGCCGTTCGTCTTGTACAGTGAATGATTATGTGTATTTATAGACATGTACAATGTTGTACTTATGTATGGCAGGTGTTAGTTAAGTCTGTACGCAATTAAAGGGCTTTGTATATATTTGGCATGAATAGGTTTTGCGGCCTATACAGTTTTTGTACTGTTTTTCTGTACAATTTTTGTAGCTTGTGTGCCTAGATTCTGTACCCGATGGCTATATATCTGGAATAATGGCAAGGTATTTTGCAAACATTTTTTGAAAACTATATTATCTCTATTCAATAAAGATGAGTGGGATCTTGAACTTGAATAACTAAAAATTATCAGGTTTGTGTAAACTTTTTACGTTTAATTTTTTTTATTTTTGTTTTTATTTTCGTGTACACTTTTTCTAAGTTTGTGTTAAGTCTCTCGATCTAGGCCAATTGAGTGTCCCGTTTTGTTTGACAAACGCTTCATGCAATTGCGGCACGAAATAATCGGCATTCATGGCTCTATAGCGCTCGTTATATCTAACGTTCTCGCCGTTCTAATTTTTAAAGAAGTTAGTGCCAACCGTCCCACGAAACACAGCAAACAGTGATTTTTTGTAGATGCACTCCAAATACGACAATTTGCTTATTGACATATTGCTCGGATGGACGATTTTGTCGACAATAAAATGGATGTAGCCCACAGCAACATTCCCAAACTGGGCCCTGATTTTCGAAATAAATTTATACAATTTTGAAAGCGTCGTTGATTGTCTATTGAAGATGAAATGGCAACACAAACTGATAATAATTGATAATAGCGTTGCCTTATCTGACCAAATTGGGACCGTTTAATATTTAACGGAAAATTGAACCTCTATATACAACACCCGATATTAGTCCGCATCAAATGGTATTAAACTGTGGTATATCAATAATATTACTGTTTCAAGTTCGGGGTGCTCCACATCAAATTCCATCATTTCCCTAGCGTGTGTTTTTAGTCTGTTTTTTAAACTTAAATATTTTCAATTTATTCTATCAATACCATTTTGTGCTCGACTTTTTTGACAATAATTTATTATAAGCTTAATATTAGTTAGAAAGGTCTTGAGGCTGAATAGATTTAAAATATTGAAGTTTAAAAAATCTGACCGAAATGGTGAAACTTGACATAGGGCACCGCGAGCTTGAAACAATATTGTAAATGGCAACCCTCTGTTTTGTTGTTTTGTAACTGACAACATAAAACCAAATCATGTGTGTTTGAAACCGATGGTTTTACGGCACGAAGCATAAGAGTTGTGCAAGAAAGTGTTTCCAATGTTAATGCTTGGTATCCTTCGAACGTATGTATAAAGCAATTCTCATTAATACGATGAGTGCTTCGATACATATAGTTTTGATGATCCGAAATAGCTGTACAGTCAGCTTTGGTATTGAAGCACTTTTTTGAAAATAATATAAAGCTTATTATAAAAAAGGTCTTGAGCTTGCATAAATTTAAAAATTGAAGTTTAAAAAACAGACCGACTGAAAACTCCCGCAAGGGAAATGATTAACGAATATGTGTCATCCATGCGACGAAGCATTTTTCTTTCAGTGTATTTCAAAACAAAATTGAGAAAACACTAATGTACTGAGAATTAGGAGTGCTCAACCAAATCCAGTACTTATCTCTTTCTCTATTCCGCACTGTCAATCTTTAAAGTTCTAACTTTGTTTGCTGCATGAATGTGGATTAATTAATGAGCTTTGTATGAAAGTCATGTGGCCGTCGGTGGTGCAATGGTTAGTGTGCGCGTCTCTTGTACATGTGATCCTGGGTTCGATCTCTGCTTTGAGCACCCTAAATTTCTTTCGACGGTGGTCACCTCGCGTAGTGACGGCAACATTATCGAGTATTTAGCCATGAAAAAGCTTCTCAAAATACCGTTCGGAGCCGGTGTAGAACTGTAGGTCCCAAGCAGTGAGTATAAAACTAGAAAGCGCACAGCTCACTGGTTGTGAAAAGCTCTCCCCAATTCCTTCATGGGATGTCATGGTAAACAATTTATTTCTATTATCTTGTATGAAAGTCATACAACGAAAACAGTCTCCACCGGTGGAAAATTTGCATTTTGGTTGAGCCCGAAATAACAAATTATATAAACATGATATTAGAAAAGCCAAATTAATGTTTCTCTTCAGTTTACAATATAAATTATAATTATTTAAAATTTAACTATTTGGAATCCGAAAATTATAATAAAATCTGTTTCTGTATCATTTTTTACCCCTAATATTTTCGGTGCACCTCGTTTAGAGGTTGACTTTTGCGACATTAAGGCAAAAAACTGAGAGCACACATACACACGCCGCAATAGCAGGAAGGCCAGCCAGTAATACACGAAATATGGAGGTTTTTGTTTTGCCTCAATTCTTCCACATCTCGATGATAACCATTTTCTGGCTTCTTAGGTCATGTTGTCCCAAAAGCAAAAGGCAAATGCAAAAGGCGTACCACGTCAACGTTTGTCTCAGCATTGTCAACTCTGGTAGATATTTTGAATTTGTTCTGACTCCATGAGGCCCAAAAGGATGGTGAACTGCCAAAGCTGTCAAGGGGGGTAGGGAGAAGAAACTAGAGAGAAAATATGTTTACACTTAGCACATGTGCAATTATTTGATTAAACTGTAAAAAGTACACATATAAACATAAAATCCATCTATTTCAACACTAGAACACCGACCGACGGCTCAGTCAGTTGGTCAGAGTGGCAGGACGGAATGGAATGTCATGAATAGATTGGAGGTCTAGTTGGATAGATGGATGGTTGGTTGATTGGTTGGTTACAAGAGCGTCTACAATTCGTCTTATCTTTTCAGATTGTAAATGAATAGTTGATACGGCCGTGTCGGACCCCCTGAAGGCGTAGATTTACATGTGATAAATACATATAGGAGCAACTACATCATGAGCAACAGCACCATCTAACATCCATTTGCCCAGCCAACCATCAATGTAATGCAAAATGAAAACAAATTAAAAATCAAACTCAAATACATACAAACACAACAACAAATAGTACCTATGTTTGTGGCTATGTAATGTGTCTGTATTTGTGTTTACAGCTTCTGTTTGCATTTTACAGGAGCAGATTTCAAGGTAGTTAGGGTGACAGAGCACGAACAGGCGTAACATTGTGTTCATACCCATCAGCCCCTTAGTCACATTAATGTCGAGGTCATTGATGTGAAATTTAGGTTTTATTTAAAATACTGATTAACACATTTCTTTACAATTATATGGTTACTTGAAAATGGTTTTGTGTGGTGAGTACATTTTCAATATAATCCCCAACGCTCTTGGCCAACAGAGAAGTAATAACGAGAGTTCTGAGAAATATTAAGGGGTAAATATATGCAAATATTTAATTATGGATTGACGCTTATTGCATCATAATTGTATGTATTTTAGTTTAGT
Source organism: Phaonia tiefii (assembly GCA_963931995.1). NCBI lineage: Eukaryota > Metazoa > Arthropoda > Insecta > Diptera > Muscidae > Phaonia > Phaonia tiefii. Next base: position 33,694,246 of record OZ008367.1, read on the forward strand.
TTAAAGCTTAAGTAATTCTTTGTTTTCGAGGGAAGTAAAGTGACAGTAATATGTTTATATAGACGTCTCGTGTTGATCTCTGAATATCATCGATGCAGAGTGATAAAATAGTTCCATATTAAGGATTGTAATAATACTTTAGTAACTAAACGGTTATACTCAGACAGGTCACACATCGATGTTCTAGAGGGGTTCATACTATTCTCAATACAGGGTGGCGAACTAATTGTGCTACAATAAGAAATTAACATAACTTTTTTTTCATCAATACATTATTTGTTTTTTACTGTATGGGAAATTCAATTTTGTTTTATATAACTAATTGGTTTCGAAGGTAATATACCGTAAATGACCTCCATGTTCATCCACGCATATATGACAGCTGTTCCGAAAATTATTCATTGGGGGCTGAAGGGTTGAAGTCGGGATCGCCTTAATCATTGTTTTACTGGACAGCTTCAATTCAATCAAATTACTTCGTTTCTTTTTTTTACATCTCCTGCTTGACATACCCCCATAAACGGTCTCGTAGTTATAACGGTTATCAACGATCACGCTTTGGTCTAATCGCGTGGAGCCTCTGCTCATTGAAACCATTAATTTCGTGTTGTTCTTATTTTCTGTCATACCCACTTTTGCTGACTCCTTCTTAATTCTCGAAAACACCGCAGTAACTTCTCTCATAGCATACGAGAGCAGAATGTGGCTTTTGCTGGTGATTCATGTTATTATTATTCATGTTGACTGTAGCTTTTCGTGACCACGTGAAGGAAAAAGTCATAGGCACATGATTGAGGCACATCCAGAGTGTAAGAAGTTCGAATAACAGCCAGAATAACGGCCTGCCCTCCTGCACAGACGAAAATGGGAATCTGGTGACAGATAGGCAGTGTGTGTGCTTAAAATGTGTGGAGACCACTTTTTATCACTACTCTACTCAGATTCTTCCACTGAAGGTCAGTAGGTAATGATTTTGGAAGACAGTGTAGATTGTACCACCCCCCCCCCCATAACCAAGGCGAGATTAGAACGGCTATATACCGGCTTAAGAATAATAAAGCCGCTGGTGTGGATGGGCTACCCGCTGAGCTTTTTAAGGCTGGTGGCGAAGGACTGCTAGCCCACGTGCATCAACTTATATGCGGTATATGGTTGGGGGACTCTATGCCTGACGTTTGGTGTCTCAGCGTATTATGTCCTGCATTCGAAAAGGGTGATCCGATTGTCTGTTCCAACTATCGCGGTATCAATCTTTTATACACCCCGCGTATAAGGGGTGTATAAATATGATTGTACCTTCTCAGTGTGATTTTAGACCAGGGAAGCAAATCGATAAATATTTTTGTCGATTACAAATCTGCTTTCGTTAGCCCCATACGGAGAAAATTGTACGAAGCTATGTCTGAACTTGGGATTCCGACAAAACTGATCCGTGTCTGTAGAATGACACTGACCAACACCAAATCAGCAGCGAAGGTGGGGAAATCCCTCACCGAACCATTCTGTACCAAGCGAGGACAGAGACTAGGCGACATACTTTCATGCAATATCTTCATCATCTTTATGGGGATAAAACAACAACCGTTTCCGATTACATCCCATGAAGGGATTTGGGAGAGCTTCTCACAACCAGTAGTGGCTGTACGCTTTCTAATTTTACACTCACTGACTGAGACCTACAGTTTCACACCGGCTCCGAACGATAGTTGCAGAAGCTTTTTCATGGCAAAGTACTCGATAAATAGTAGCCGTCGTCGAAGGATATGTAATGTGATCAGAGCAGGGACCGAACCCATGTTCTCATGCACAAGAGCCGCGCACACTAGCCGTTGCACCACCGACGGCCATGGAGATAATTATGAGAAAAGCTGCCACAAATATGAACAAGACCATCAACACGAAAATCCATATGTGGTTGGTGGGTATGCTGACGACATAGACATCATTGGGCGAAATTTGCGAGAAATTACTGCTGTATTTCAAGAGTCGGGAAAGGAATCAGCGAAGGTGGGCCTTGCTGTTAATGAGGACACGACAAAATTGATGGTGTCAACGACAAGACAAACCTCTCAACTTGGTGCGCACTTAAACGTTGACAACCGATTTAATTTTGAAGTGCTAGATGAATTTATCTACCTTGGATCCATTGTGAAAAAAGGCAACTATGTCCAAGACAAATGGGAGAATCGTGCTTGCAAATAGATCTCTCTCTCTCTCTAGAATAGATAGATCTCTCGACAGACAAAAGTTCAGCTATACCAGACTCTGATTTTACGTGTCCTGGCATATGGCGTCGAAACATGGGTCATATCGCAAGCGGATGAAAAACACCTGGGAGTATTCGAGAGAAGCATTCTCCGTATTCTATATATAGTCCTGGTAAAGAAAACGGCGAGTACCGACGTCACTTGAACCAAGAGCTATGTAATTTGTATTCCCATTTGGACATAGCTAGGCGAATCAAATTAGGCCAATTGCGTTGGCTAGGCCATGTTATCAAAATGGATGAAGATGAACCAGCGCAAAAGATTTTCGATAACGTACCCGATGGAAGCAGGAACAGGGATGACCAAGACTCCTCTTGAAAGACCAGGCTGAAGAATCCCTCCATATCCGTGGTGTTACCAACTTGCAAGAAAGGAAAAGGATAGAACCACACGCGGAAAAATCTGTCTTTTTTTGTTGTCTGGATGCAAATAAAAAGTGTGTTTGGAGATTGTCGGAAATATAATATACTTGTGTCCAAACACATTGTATGTTTGAGACACAATGATTAATATGTTATAATATATGTGTTTGCGACCTACATATATTTGTTTGTGATACAAATACAGCTGTCTTTGTTGCACTTCTTCTGCCCTCTCGAGAGCAAGATAATAAAAGAGGTACAACGAGAGAGTCTATATTGTAAGTGAGTATCAATATTTTTGCTTTATTCACGCAGTCAGTGCGTCACAAGTATTTGCAGATGAAGTCAGTGTTCCTTATTGTGGCTGATGTATTGCGTTTTAGTTTCATATATTCAGTCGTCAATGGTTCATCGAACAGAGGATATCAACAGTGCTTGATCAGTGTAAAAAGAATAAACGAAGGCTCGGACGGTTAAATAGTTTGTGATGTTACTTTGGCTTTTGTGTATGTGTGTCGTATATATAAACGATTTTGAAGAAAGAAACTGCAAAGCGCAACAACGTGAAGACTTTACTGAGAAAATCGGAACGGCGGACCATTTGTGAAATAAGTGTAATAAAAAAACACAAGTAATAAATCCACAATTGGCTTGCATGAACTTGATTTGTATATAAATATATTGTTCGTGTACCAACGCATAGCTGAAACCTTCTGAAAACAAACACGTGAGAGACAACAATGAAAGGAAAATTAAAAGAGCACCAGATTCCGATTTAAAAAAATTAAATTATGCATTCACAAATAAATGTAAAAAGAGCCGTTTTAAATCTATTAATTTTTAATATTAATTAATTATAAATGTGGATTTATATTGTTAAAATTAATTATAATAAATAATACATATATATTGAAATCGAAGAATAATTCTTTTCGAAATATTATTATATGTGGGAGGCAATTCGCATATGTTTCCACGTAAGTATATGTTGGTTTGGAGGAGACACACGAATGCTTCCACATAAGTATATGGATGTTTGGTATTAAAAACGCATATGTTTTCACGTAAAAGCATACATGTTTGTCAGTAGACATGATACTGTTTGCATTTAAATACAAGTAAGTTTGGGACTTTCAAACATATGAATGTTTGAAGTGAGTTCCAAATATATAAATGGTAACTGCAGAATATGTTTGGGAAAATATGTTAGAGAGACCGTTATTTTTCAGCGTGAAGTTGGGGAAATATGTTGAAATTTGTTTAATTTATTTATTTGTTTTTTTAGTTCATATGTGTATATTATCTGGCCTCATGAAGTTGTAAATTAGCAAAAAAAAAGCAAGCATAATTGAGAACAGAGGGCTCCCAATTTTTGGATCCCTAATATTGTTTTGCTGCTAAGATTGTTTACATAAAAAAGAAGAAGTATAAACGTGATATGTTATTCAAGTGATATGTATTATAAGCTCAGTTATTCAAAATTTTGTTTGTGTGCAATGAAATTTTTCTTTGGCTGTATGAGAACCGCTACAAATCTTACTATGCACTTGGAATGCATCAACAAATTGGAGAAACGTTGGAATATGTGTATTAGGCTACAAATAGTGTTTGTTAATCAATGCAGTTTGAAATGACTCCACTTAAGAAACATTAGGAGGCTGCACACAATAAAATTCCAAATACAACGACGTATATTTGACATTTGTCATACTTTAACGAGCCATTTATGAAATTACCATGGCTAACATAAATTATGTCAACACTTTCCATTGACAAGAGTAAATGAAGTCACGTTTAAATAAAATAAAATACCTAACTACAACTTAAAATTCGTCAATGCAACTTCAGCCAAAGTTATGGCATCTTAACCAATTCCTCAAAGATCAAAGAATAATTCATATGCAAATAAATGTTTTTTTTTTGCGGCAAAACAACTTTTGATCTTGAGATATAAACGAAAAGAAGACACAAAATGCGACCACAAAAACGGCTACTGTTTGAAACGTGAGGTGATTTAAAGAAATCTACTCACCGTACACATGAATAATGATCTATTTACGAGATGGTATTATGAATATTACGGAAACGCATAATAACAAAATATCGATCGCACACACTTCGAATACAACATATGCTAGTTATGGCTGGCGGGAAGGTGCCTTGAAAACGTCAGGCGCCACTATTTAGTCATGCCTCAAGTGTTTGGAGTAGATAGCCAAACAAGAAAACAAGCAAATGCCCTCGAAAGCGGAAATTCCCGATAAAAATTGCATTGTGTAAACGTTTGGTTTTTGTATCTTCTTTCCTCTCTGAACTATAGTGAACTGAGCTGAATGAAAATGAGGTAACACTTGGTTTGTCTCTCTCTCTCTCTCTCTCTCTGAAGAAGTAATTTATCATTGGTTACGACAATAGATGATGATTTCTTTAGAAATCGTAATGGTGGATGATTGTGAATGTAAAAAATAAAATGCTTCAGTTGTGAATAACAAAACTACTCCGGATGCAGGAAATGGGATTGTGTGAGCTGGGGCTTACATTAGTAAACCTTCTTGAATTGTTGCAGTTTCTATTGTGAATTTTGAAAACATCGAAATTTGGAAATTTTTCTGATCTTTACGTTAGATTTAGTTTGTTAGACACAATACAAAAAGAGCAATTGATGGCCTGAATCTTGGGCAGAGAATAAGTCTTTGGAATGTTAAACAACCAAGATTTATTTACACAGTTGACGTGTGTTATGACTTTGGCCAGTAAAAGGACACAAGGTGGGATGTTCGAAAAGCAGACCAAACGGAAGAATCACCGTCACACACGGATGGACGGACAATGGCAGGGAGTTTGTTTTCGTTTATCCAATTGTATTCGAAATTCATTCATACCTAGTATATTTTGATACATCTCGCTCTCTAACTATTACTACTACAATCTTTAGACATCACAGATAATTTTTATTGTCATATCATGGTGTTTGTTTATATACATTGAGCTCCATCTACAATAGTGATGTTTTTATACTAAAATGATATTCAACTTTTTTCTTTCCATCATACATATGTCAAGTAATGACGACGATAATGAACAACAAAATGCCCTTAAAATAGCACAATGACTTCTCTCGATGTTGTTTTTATAACGTTTGTAAAACGGAATTGACTAGTGCCGATCGTTAAAGATCACAGCCAACTGTTTAAACATTAGCTTTTGTCTAAGACCCAGAGAGTGACTTAGAAATTCATAGACTTCTTTGAAGGGGAACAGACGTATCAGATGTTTAGCCCATTTAGGACGCTATTTGCTACACGTACCCCATTCAAAGTTACCTTGTTTGTCTTGAACACAGATGCATGCGTTTTGAGACAAAAATGAGATCGAAGACCGAAATATAGGAGAAAACAAAACAAATATATAGAATTTATGATAGTCAGTTGTTATAATTTATAGAATTCATAATTGTTGTGCTTTGTCTAGCAATTGTCATTTCAATTTTTCTATTGGTTTTATTTGTTTCGAATTTTTAGGTTTTTGTGTTGCTCGTATTTACTTTCATACGACTGTCTATAATACGTTCTACATATTTATTGTATTCACAGGCTACATATCCCCTTAATACTTGTTGGATTTTGAAGTGTAAGTAACCTAAGGAATTTTCTAAAGACAGTTGTTTATTATACTTGTACAAATATTACTATACATTTTAATTTTTATGGAGATGATCCATAGAGAAATTTAAAATACAAAATTATTTTTTAAATATTTTATACTACAAGCGAAATTTTTCCATTGGAAAAATAATATTTTTTAATTTAATGAGCAAAACTTTGTCAAATTTAAATTATAAAAACTATGGCAAATTATTATTCGAAACTTAAGAAATTAAACTAAATTTGGCTAAATTATGCCTAATTCAAACACACGTGGTTATTATTATCGTTACACATGATTAACTAGCATGCATTATTTAATATACATATTTAGTGGCAATTCTTCTTCTTCTATTCACTTAATGTATCTCAGAGGTTACGTAAAGTTTCTTCCAGTTATTCTGTCAACTGCCTTCATTTTAAACTCACTACAAGATAGTATCGGGTTTTCCCATAGGTACTTGACAACTTTGAATTTAATTTGTGAACGCACTATTTCACTGATCATCTAACTGTTACTTTCATTTTTTTCAGTAATCTCAACATTTTCATCATGGTAAAGTACACGAACGAACAACGTATGCAAATTATAAAAATGCACTACCAAAAGTCGGAGTCGGTGACCGCAACTTTAAGAGCAATAACAAGTTCCGTGCCAGTGAGACAACGGGTTGGTCGAAGTGACGAAAATATCGCTGCCGTTCAGGCGTCCGTAGCAAACGATCCAAATCAGTCGATTCCGCGGCGAACTGGGCATCGCCAAGACCAATTTATGGCGAATTTTGAGTAAATATCTTGGTTTACACCTATACGAGATCAAGCGGACTCAAGAATTGAAGCCGATGGACCACTTGACGCGACGTACGTTCTCCGATTGGGCTCTGGAGAAGATGCGCCAAGATGATGAATTTCATCGCAAAATCATCTTCAGTGACGAAGATAATTTTTGGCTCAATAGGTTCGTCAATAAGCAAACTAGGCGTTATTGGTTTGGTGAAAATCCACATTTGCTTCATGAATCACCACTTCATCCACAAAAAATAACTGTTTGGTGCGGTTTGCATGCCGGAGGCGTCACTGGGTCATATGTTTTCGTCGACAATAACGATTGTCACGTTACTGTGAATGGCGATCATTATCGCGCCATGATTACAGATTATTTTTCGCCCGAATTGGAAAACATGGACTTGGGCGACATGTGGTTTCAACAGGACTGTGCCACAAGCCACATATCACACGTTACAATCGATTTATTGAAGAGTAAGTTTGGCGAGCGTGTTATCTCAAGAAATGAACCAGTCAATTGGTCGCCTCGTTCGTGCGATTTAACGCCTCTAAACTTTTTTCTTTGGGGTTACGCCAACAAGCCGACTCAAAGCATACATTGAACGCGAAACAGATGCCGTAACGCCCGAAGTGTTTGACAGAGTCATCGAAAATTGGGTCCAACGAATCGACCGCTGCCGACGTGCCCGTGGTGGCCATATGAGCGAAGTCGAGTACCATTCATAAATATTTTGATTGTATTTCAAATCGATGATAAAGTTTTGGAAATATCTCAAGTGGTTTGCGTTTTATTTAAAAAAAGTTGTCAAGTCCTTATTGAAAACCTATTTATATATTTTTAAAGAGTGTCCCAATAAAAGTGCACGATTTTTAATGTTATTTTTTATCTGGAAGTGGAAGCTCTGAAATTTGACAGCAGTAGCCTGCTATAGGTTCGATTATTAAGAATGGAGCGCTACACAAAAGAAGAATGCGTTATCACTAAAAAAAACCTGTTACAAAAATGGGGGAAGTTACACTGAGACCGCACGCAAACTTTCGGTCCTAGAAGTGCAACTAATGTATCAACAATTCGAACAGTGATCACACTGCTACTGTAAACGAGAGTGTCGTCGAAAACCCGGCTCTATCAATTCGGCATCGATCACAACAACCTCAATTTTCGCGAAGCAAAGGCATAAGATTAGAGTCGCGGGTCCATTTGCTAGTTACCTTTCTTCCAAACTTAATCGGAACCATGTCCATCTTGGAATTCTTTTTATTTTTCAACATAATTTCCTTTTGTCCTTTGTCCAACGTTTCTCCAATTTTTGTATCCGTTTCTTGATTTTTCGGGGTCCATAAAATAAGCATTTGTTTGATCAATAATTTCATCGTTGGAGCTAAATTTCTTTCCACCGAGCGATTTCTTTAGGTTTGGAAATAGGAAATAGTCACTGGGGGCTGAATCCGGAGAATATGGCGGATGAGATACCAATTCGTAGCCCAATTAACAACTGCAAATAATCCTTTAAGGTTGTCACACGATTACATTCATGGTGAAAGACATTAAACAAACAAAAGCACAAGGTTTGCAATTTACGGAAACAATGCTTGCAAACATATACATCGTTCCTGCAGTATGTTGCTGGGACCGATATTTTTCAGCGTCAACATCTTCTCGGACAGCCAAGCGACAAACCGGAAAATGAATCCGAGACTGTAATATCTAGGACGGTAGTAGATTGCAAATTCTCGGAACAAAACCAGCTGTATTTCATATGTGTCCTCGGGACATTGTGGAATCGAGAGAAATTGGCAAAAAAAAAAAGGATGGAGAACCTAATACGGTCAACCTGGAAAGCGCGAAACTCTTTGGGTAACGAAGGCTGAACTGAGTCGGTAGGCTATGTCTGCCCATCTATATGGAACAGGGAATCGACCGGTAAGATAACTAAAACCCTCTACGGAAACCCTAATAGTCTGAAGACGAGGAAACTTCTCGAGCTACACAAAGCTTAACTGGGTACGATGATGGGGGTACTTACTGGACACTCCGGCTTACAAGCACTCCTACACCGAATTGGGTGCACATATCAGGCTATTGTAAAGGGTGTGTGGAGGGCCCTGAAAGAATGGAACACTCCTATATCAATGTCCGGCTTTGGCAGGTGCCAGGACGACACATTTTCAGGAGACGACTATAAATGACCTGAGACTTCTGATAGGGGTCAACTGGAGAAAACTTGGAAATTACGTAAAGGACACAGAGTTCCTATGATGAAGATTGTGTACAGCTAAGTACGCGGCAGCATTGGCGTATATGATCGGGCCCCTCTTTTCCATCGTAACCTAACTTCTAAGACATGGGTTCAAAAGTCTGGATCGGAAAAAAGTTGAAATTTCCTCTCGCTAGTTTTCAACATTAGTTTAAGACTATTGTTAAGACACAACATTTTATTTCGGGGAACTTCTGGTTACACCGATAAAAATTTTGTTCTGGTTGCAAAAATAAATAGCGTGCGAAACGTCAACGTTTTTTTTGGATTGTGCCTGACACAGTCTGGTAAACACTTCAGACCAAATATGGGATTAATTTTCATAATATGATTTTTTGTTAAAACATATACACACTTCTAAAAACGAAACAGCAAAAAAAAATTGTATTGAATATGCAGACTTGAAACAGGCCGCTCTGCGCCTCACGTTTTTAAATCGATTGTGTTACAGCTATGACAAAGTTTTTTGCTTCTCATAAAAACAAACATTACGTGTGCCTCAAATTAATTCCTCCAACGAAGTATAGTTGTCTTAAAATTTCGTTTGTGGGCAACGAAACTTTACTTCAATATGTCTTGAGTTTGTTCCCTCTATTGCCTTCCACAATACGTCATACTAAATTTTTAATTCCTTCCGTAACATCTTCAATCGATTACGTGCCGTTTATAATCATAAACAATGTAAATGTCAAGAATCTCTAATTCTCCGAATATAACAAATATATATTTTCTTGTCAATTATTGCGAATTTTCCAAAAAGTCAACAACAAAACTCCCTCCATTTGGGTGACAATAAATGATCTCTGAAAAACGGACATAATTTATTGTGTATTATATTCATGAAATGATCAACGTAATACACACAGTCATACTATACACAAAGGGACACAATAAAAAGGACATTATGACTTGGCGTGAAATTCACTAAACACAAACCAATTACAGATGTCCTGCTGGGCGAACTGCGGCACAGCAGGCAGTCAGTCAGTTAGCACAAAAACATTTGTAAATCCTACCATGAAACCCCTAATTACTGTGGAATGATTTCATCGGGTTGTTGTAGTCGTGATCATCATCATGGTGTTAGTGGTCGTAAATGTTGGTGTTTGTTAATTTAAAAGGCGTGTAATACAATTTGTATTTTACGGTTATTGTTGCCATTGTTGAAAGGCTCTGCGGGATATTTTTCTCACACAGATGTGCAGATATAGATAAGGATACGGATCCATGTCCTCGCACACTTAGTCGACATCTAAAGGATTCATTCATTGATGACAACGAAATGGGCGTTTGTGCACAATGACCCTGACTTCTACGTATACTCTCTGTCTGACATCAAATTTCCGTTCAGTTCTGGGTTTGTTTTTTGGAAGGCCTTTATAGGATAATTCATTTTAAATTTATCAGTAATGTCAAGGATCTTAAGACTGGGCTTCCGTTAAGGTAGTTTCATGTTCGTTACTTTTTTCACATCCTTTTGTTAAAGTCTAAACAATGACAAATTCGTTTTGGTTTTGTCGTAGTGTTCTTCTCTTACGTTATTTTCAAATACCATGATCATTTGTTCATTGTCCTGTTTTTGGTTGTTTGTTTCATTCATAAGAAACGAAAACCTTGAAAGGTAGCGTGCCCTGCCAGGAAGCTGGATAAATATTTGTAGATTGTTGAAATCTTACAATGACCAGTAAAGACAAATGCTTAGGAATTGTTTCAAATAAAGATTGATGCTGTAGGGTTTTGAGGCTTTGAGGATGTATAGAATGGACGGTTTAGATTTATGTAATTAAATGTTATTGCATGTGAGATATGAAACAAGTGCTTGCGGATACATAACGTAGAATGTTATATCAGAAAAAGTAGTTTTTATCCATCATTTTATAAAGTGAGAAATTTATTTGTGACAGCCTCAATTTATTTTAATTAATCCATTAATTGAGGAAAAAACACAAACCTATACATGCACCGTACTTGTTTTTAGAGGCCCAGTGGGGTAAATTCTTCACATTATACCAACAATTATTCAGATATCAAAAGGATGTGAAACTGCTCAGAGTCGGCTTCGTTGCGCTGAAAATAGTTGGTCCGGTGAAGTCAGGCAACTCTCAGATCATAAATTCGAAGATAGAGAGAGACCATTTGGCCTTGGAACACCTCAGTTTTTCATTCCATTATGCTTCTTTTGTAATGCCTTAATAAAATAAGGCCTGCGGAATGTATGCATTTTTTTTTATCAGATATAACCAAAATTAAAATTTTTAAAATTTTGAGAAACACCGTAATTTATTTGGGAAACTTTATAAAAATTTTAAAATTATACATTTTGTTTAATATTTTCAGGATATATCCAAAATTTTAGAAGAAGTCGAGTTTCAATATGAAGTTACTTTGAAGTAAAACTTTCTAATACAGATCGAATAATGATTTTGTTCGACCTTTTCTTTATTAATAAATAAAAATAATAATAATAAATAAAAAACATCAACAGCAAATCTGACCTCAAGCTCGAAGAATATTGATTATTTATTAATTTTGTTTGTTTGTTTAACAAAAACTAATTCCTCTTTGCATGCCTTCTTAGGCCTTCCTATTTGCATATCTTCTAAGGCTTTATTTAGGCAATAGGCAAGGAAGGCCTTGCCTCCCAATCTCACGCAATGTTAAAAAGAAAGGAGGAGGTAATGTGTGGGGAAGGCCTTCCGTATTTTTAAGAAAGTCTGTTTGGTCATGATTTTAGGCCTTACAGGTCCTGATTTCCGCCACTGGGATGTTACTCTTCAGATACTGGCAAAGAAAAAAATGTTTCCCACAAACGAAATTGTGGACATCTAAACTTTAGATGAACATTTTATTTTCAGAAAGCGAACATTTATGTTTTACACAAATAAGAAACGCGCAATGGCAATACCACATCCGACTACAAAACGGCTGCTGCCGAGTGGTCGATTTACTAAATCCCGTAGATTCACAATTTTATTTTCCTTTATATGTTTTTTTTTATTGTTTAGCATGCACGATTACATTTTTTTTGTAAAGGGGGTTTCAACAGAGACGCTACAAAAGTAAATCGATAGGGACAGCAAACGAAGCCATATTTTTTCCCGCTCTTTTGACATTTCTCTTCAGTAAGGTTTGCCGTTTCATCATGGAAAGATATTCGAGCCAACAACAAGTCGAAATTATTAAAATTTACTACCGAAATTTGGAGTCAGTGGCCTCGACTTTAAGAGCGCTACGTCCAATTTCTGGTCTTCAGCGATGAGGCTCATTTCTGGCTGAATGGCTTCGTCAATAAGCAAAATATGCATTATTGGTCAGACAGCAATCCACACGTAATCCATGAGTCATCATTGCATCCCGAAAAATTACGGTTTGGTGCGGTTTATGGGCCGGCGGCGTCATTGGGCCGTACTTCTTCCGTGATGATCAAGACCGGCACATTACTGTAAATGCGAATCGCTACCGTTCAATGATAACCGAATATTTTTGGCCCCAATTGGATAATATGGACTTGGAGGCCATGTGGTTCCAAGAGGACGGCGCCACAAGCCACACAGCCAATGCCACAATCAATTAATTGGAAACCAAGTTTGGTGAACGTGTTATCTCACGAAATGGCCCAGTCGATTGGCCGCCTCGGTTGTGCGATTTGACGCCGTTAGATTATTTCCTGTGGGGCTAAGTCAAGTCTATGGTCTGTGCCAACAAGACAGCGACGATTGATGAACTTCGTACGAATATCGAACGTGAAATTGCAGCAGTATCGACCGATTTATGCTTGAAAACCGCCGAAAATTGGGTTCAGCGTTCACTTCTGCAAGCGTGCCCGTGGTGGCCATGCAAAAGAAATCGAGTTCCATACATAATGGCATCGAACGTACTTTCACAGGAATAAAGAAATTCATTGGTATCTAAAACCGGTTATGTTTTATTTAAAAAAACTTTTGTAGCGCTCTTATTTAAAAACCCTTTATTTGCAATGCAAGAGGGTTATACAAATTTTGGGATAAATTTAAGCCGTCGGTGGTGCCATGGTTAGTGTGCGCTCCCCTTGTACATGAGAGTCCGTGTTCGATCCCTTGTTCTGACCACCTTAAATTTCTTTGGGTGGCGATGACTTGCCATATTACACATTAGTATTTTAGTAGCCTGGTAACACCAAACTGAACGAAGTGCACACGTGTATTTTATAACTAAAACTTTAATTATTATATCTGCTGGAAAAAAACGGTTAATACATGTTGTTTAAATTCAAATTAAAATTCATAGTGTTTTTGATGAGAAACATAAAAATACGTGGACCTACAAAAAAAATGCAGGTGATTGCAGTCTAAAAATTCTATTGTTTTAGTTAGTTCATATATTGATAATTCATAATAAAAAGAAAACCGAACATTTTACCCCGCGTTACCCTAACATTTTATATTTATTTTTTTTCAGAAAATGTTGCTGGAATATAGTACTTGAAGTTATTTCAAGAATGGTTTAAGTTCAAAAATTAAACTAGGGTCGAAATTGGTCCACGGCTGCCATTTAGGCGAATTTTACTAGTATTCAGGTATGAAAACATTATAATAATGCCAATATTTGTCTTTTGATGAATTAATTATTCAATTCAACGGCAGTATTTCGATTTATATGCCAAATGTTGTGTTGTAAGGGCTGTTTGGGACATAACTCATGCAAATGAACTCCGATTAGTACAAATAATACCAAACTGCGAAAGGGAATTTCATCAACTTTTTAGCTGCGTAACTAATTTTTTAAAGTTGTTGAGTAAAAAATTGTTATTCACCTTTAGGTATTGAAAAATCAGAATTTTTTCATTAAATTAGCACTATCTTGTTTGTGTTCCATCGGGCGGCAACTAAAGTTACACTGCAAAATTAGTGAACAGATAAGCCTTTCCAACTGTGTATCATTATCATTGGACGCTTTTGAAGTAATGAAGTTCTTTTAGCCCAAATTCAAAATTTTTTCCAACGACGATAATTTTCAAATAGCCGGTACTTCCGTACAGTAATTAGTATAAAAAAATCTTAGCCGCGATATTAAATAACATAGAAAAATCTTTATAGCAAAGAATAATTGACTGCAGTATCTTTAAAACTGAATGAGAAAACTGAACTGAATGAGAAATTCGATAAAAGATATCAACATTTTTCGATTCTCAAAATTCGAAAATAGCGTAGATATATCTGTAATGGGAAAAAAATTAAATTTTTTGTGCGCATTATAAACAATTGTATATCAAATCAATTGTATGTCAAAAAACATAATCAATTGTATGTCAAAAAACATAAAAAGAAAAAACCAAAATTTTTGTTTTCTTGGAAATCGAAACTTTTCTGAAATATACCTGACTGTGCTATTTTCAATTTTGATACACTGGCTCCTTGCCTACAATCGGTTTTTTTTACAGAACTTAGAAATGTTTGCTAGATCAAAAAAAATTTAATTTATACGGATGGAAATAGAGTCTGAACGACTGCGTGCCCGTTCTACTGGATAGTCCGGTCTAGAGAGTCTCCGGATTAGAGAGGTTATACATATACTTATTTTGAATTTAAAGACAGACAGTAGGGATGACACTAAATTATTCGTTTTGTATTTTTGACATTCGCAAAAACAATTTTAAAATTTTCGCTTGCGCATTCTCAAAAACAAAAAATTATTTTCACTCTCTCATTCGCAAAAAATATATTTCAATATTTGACTTCGCAAAATAATATTCTAATATTTGCTTTCGAATTCGAATTTTCTAAAAGCAAATTCGTTACATCCCTAGTTATAATATATGTTTTTATGACCCAAATGTTATTTTGTTTGTTTAAAACTGCTGAAAACGAAAACGTGACAGACAACAAAGAAGCAAAAAAGCAGCAAATCCTCAGTTCATGAAACCAATGCTTGCAAACATATACATGATTCCTGTAATAAGTTACAGGGGCAGTTTTATTCAGCCTGCAGTAGGGCACAATTCTAAGCCGATCCTCTACTAACAGACATTCAGGAGGTTCAGATGAATGACCTTACGATCTCTTTTCATAGTACTAATTGGTACGGCAGCAACTAATGTACGTCTCTTATTCATCCACATCCGGGAATATCGGGATGAGGTATCATATGGCTTGAACGCCACATAACCAAACCAGGCCACTTTAAAGGTTCAACGATAGGGAACGGAATATGATGTTGTGTGGTATCACATCGGTTTTCATTGGACGAAGTGGGTCAGCCACTTCTAACTAACATAAGTCGATTTTTAAATTCACTATATTACGAGGGCGAATCAAAAAGTCCGTGACTTTTTGAATGAAACCCATTTTTTTTTGCAAAAAAATTAATTATTTTTCAGCATAATCTCCTTTATAGCTCAATACACTTAGTCCAACGTTTCTCCAAATTGTGTACCCCTTCCTCCAATTTTTGTATCCCTTCCAAAGGTGCAAAAAATAGACATTTGTTTGATCAATAATTTCATCGTTGGAGCCATTTCATCCACCGAGCCATTTCTTTAGGTTTGGAAATATGAAATAGTTACTGGGGGCTAAATCCGGAGAATATGGCGGATGGGGTACCAATTCGTAGCCCAATTCATGGAATTTTTGTCAATGAGACTACACACGTGTGCACCCGTGCATTATCTTGACGAAAAATAACTAACTTTCTTGGTTTTTTAAAATCCTCTTTAAATCGGTCCAATTAGTTGGTGTAATATTCGCCGTTTATTGTTTTTCCCTTTTGAAGGTAATCGATGTGGATTATCCCGCGTGCATCCCAAAAAACTCTTGCCAACACGTTATTGGCCAACAAACTTACCTTGGCGTTCTTCGGAGACGCTTCACCCGGAGAAACCCATTGTTCAGATCCATGATCCATGTTTCATCCACAGTTACAAAACGCGTGTCAAACTCCTTCGAATTGCGGTTAAACAACTCCAAACAATCCTTTGAATTTGGCTCACGATTACGTTTATGGTCAATTGAGAGCAAACGCGGCACCCATCCTGCAGACAGCTTTCTTAAACCCAACCGATCATTTAAAATCGAAACCACACTGCCATATGAAATGCCTATGGCATCAACAATCTCACGCACTTTTACTCTTCGATCGGCCAACACCATATCGTGGATTTTTTCGACATTTTCGGGTGCATTGACCGTCCAGAACGTTCAGTGTCATTTGTACTTGTGCGACCACAACGAAAGTCAGTAAACCACTTTTTGACCTTTGAAATCGATGGTGCAGAGTCCCCATAGTATTTATCAAGCTTTTCCTTGGTTTGATTGACGGTTTTTTTTCGCAAAGAAAATGTTTAATGAGCACTCGAAATTCACTTTTTACCATTTAAAAGAGAATGCACGAGGTTGTATGTTTTGAACAGCTGTTAAACGCAAAGTAAATGACGGTACTTGCTCAAAATTTGACAATTGCCTACTAACAGGAGGTACGTGATGGGAGTAGAGTTGCATTTCATATTACTACGAGGAAAGTTCGAAAAGTCACGGACTTATGGATTCGCCCTCGTATTGTCGATATTGTGCACTTTTGAAAGTGTATAATACAGCAGTTTTGCCAAAAGTCTTATTTTTTCAAGCGGCTTAATTTTTGACTAACTCGATGTAGGCTGATTGCGTTTAAGGCATTCAACATCTACATAGACTGCCGAGATGAACACTTTCTCAGGAACTAGTGTAGATAGAAAGTAAATTCTGAGTTAGAAATCCTTCCCCTTTAATCCTTGTACATTTTAACAAATAAATTACAACTTCAATTGATACAAGTTTTACTAAAATTACAAACATTATTTTCTCTTGACACCAGAGAATACACGTTCGCCGGATTCAAATAAAATGCTTACCAATTATTTGCTAACATATGATTATTCTAAGCTTAATACATCCGAATCCATGTCACGCTTATTTAAATCCTTTTATACCTTTATCGTTCCTTTGGTAAGTCTTCATTGACAAATCTCTTCACTGGCTTCTTCGGAGTTTGACAGCAATAGTATGTAATGCTGGGGAGGGCTGGATTACTCAGTGGTGGTTGTTTCTGTCTCATATGCCGCTAATTTGTATGATGATAAATCAAAAATGCTTATTCGTCTACCTCGTCGTTAGCGGTACGTTCTGCTGACTGGAAGCTGTAGCTGCGTCCATCATCAGTAAGTAAGTATTAACACCCTTAGGCGTCATTTGTGAGCTTTGAATTTTAATCTCATCAAGAGCTACTTTTAACTTGTTTCGCAGAGAGCGCAGCTGGTGTATTGTATTGCTTGTATTCCTTGGTGTTGTTGTATTGCTGGCGTTTTATCTGCATGTATTCGTATGTCATCAGTGGTCCTTTGTTTTATATGAAATCTGTGAATCAAAATCCTGACGGCAATTGCCATAAAAGATCTATTTGTATACCAGTCAGTGAGTCGAGTCCACATAGCCTTAAGATGTTTAACCTCCACTTGTAATTTAGAGAAAAAAAATCTACGTTAAACTCTAACAGATTTGTAACCATTTGAAAATGAATGAACGCCAGGACCTCCTCCTTACGAAGGATGAGGGGCGGACAAGAAAACGAATATCTGCCTTTTGGCACTGGGTATGTTAAGTTTACCATAAACAGTGGTACACTCATAGTAGTCGGTTTTGGTCAATGTTTTAGGTTTTCCTACCCTTTACCAACACTCATACGCAGTACCTCTCCTTGCTTAAACAATTCTGTTATATGCTAATGGATTTCCGAGTGGTTGGCTTATATTATAACTGCAGGCTATTCAAACGAAGACGCTTTGAGTTAATTTCTTTTTCATTCTTTTGTGTAAGTTGCCTCAATACTTGAGGTAATAAGAGTATTCTTTTTTTTACCTGGAAATGGGGTAAGGCTGTTGGCTTATACACCTCCTGCTCACAGAATTTCGTTGATAAAATGGAGTTGTCATGTTAGCCGTGTTCTTTTTTTCATATCTTCCATTTTCTTTTTACAGATTTCTAAGCCTTTTTCCTTCTATCTCGTGGTTTATATACAAGAAGTACTTCCAGTGCTGCAATAATTTTTTTTTTAAATCTGTTTTTGTTTTTTAATACATTTTTTTGTTCTCTTATATTTATTTCTTATATTAAATATGTATTCCTCTATTGGTGGATATGTTATGTTGAATAACACTGTGAGAAAGTTGTGGGTTAAATAACATTTGTTCGGCACTTGTAGTGTTTGATAGTAAAATACATCATTTACGGGAAAAATCGAGTTATTTCCCGCACCCTGAAAAATCTGTTGTTTTTTGTTGTTTGGATGCAAATATACCATGTGTTTGGAGCTTGTGGCAAATATAATATACTTGTGCCCAAACGCATTGTGTTTGCTATTCCATATTGCATGTTTGAAACACAATGATTAATATGTTATCACATATGTGTTAATGACCCAAATATATTTGTGTTTGTGATATAAATACAGCCGTGTTTGTTGCACTGTTTATTCTCTCTCGAGAGCAAGAGTGTTTATCTTGTAAGTGTGTATCTGTATTTTTGTATTATTCTCGTGAATATTCCTGAATGTGCGTGCAACTTGCAGACGAAGTCAGTGTTTCTTATTTTCGCGGATGTATTGCGGTTTATTCAGTCGCCAATGGTTCATCGGACAGTGGTTCATACCAAAAGCGTTTGATCGGTGAAAAAAGAATAAACAAACGCTCGGACGGTTAAATGGTGTATGATTTTGCTTTAGTTTTTGTGTATGTGTGCTACCAATGTGAGAAACGATTTTGAGGAAAGAAATTGGAAAGGGCCACAACTTGAATCCTTTTTGCTGCCCGAGCCTCAACAGAAAAAATCGGAATGTCGGACTATTTGTGAAATTTAATAAAAAAACACAAGTAAGTAATTCACGCTTGTCTTGCATGAACTAGATTTGTATATAAGTATATTGTTTGTGTACCAACGCATAGTGATAACCATCGCAAAAAGGGATTTTTTTTGTATTAATTATTTATTTTAATTATAATATATAAAGAGAAATAGGAATTCGTTTCTAAATATTATTATGTTTTGGGAGAATATACGCATATTTTGCCACGTAAGTATATGGAGGTTTGGGGGAAACACGCGAATACTTCCACGTAAGTATATGGATGTTTGGGATGAAGTATGCATATGTTTCCACCTAAAAGCATACACATTTGTCAGTCTACATGCTACTCTTGGCATTTAAATACACCTGAGTTTGGGACTTGCAAACATATAAATGTTTGAAGTGTGTTCCAAACATATACCTGGTTCCTGCAGAATGTGTTTGGGAGAATATGCTACAGAGGCCGTTTTTTTTTCAGCGTGCTTGTAGTAACTAAACAGCAAGAATTTAATTTGTTACACTTTTAACCTATTAAGGGCCATAATATTTTTTATTATTTTAACGAAAATTTTTGTACAATTTTTGAGGTTTGGGACAGAAAAATTTAAATCTGTTGTATGAAAACTAAAACAAAATGTTTTGATGATTGTGGTTTGTTGTTCGACGGATGTTAACAATAAGTATTCCACATTTTTCGAGCTTGAGGTTAGTGTTGCTTTTTATTTGCAATATTTCGCTACACCATTGGGTAGCATCCCGATGATGCCATGGTAGAATAATTAGAATTATTTATTATTAAAAAATGTTTTTTGCCAAACATTTTCTTCGATTAGTATTTAATTTTTTCTTATCGAATTTTAATGCAAGTTAGGATGCGATTTTACAAATCTAAGTCATTATTTTTATAATTTTGGCAATTTAATTCACATCACGGAGAAATGTGAATGAAATTAGGTAAATCTTCGCATAAAACCGCTCAGAAACGGTAAAAAACTGTACGTCCCGATCTGTGATTGTATACCAAAAAAAGCGCACAGCTCATTGAGTGCGAGTAACTCTTACCAGTCTTCTCATGGGATGTAATGGGAAAATATGGAATGTAAGGGGGCTTATATTCACTTCTTTGACAACTTTCACTGTATGGTTGCTTATGTGGAGCAAGTACCCTAAGGGATATTTTCCTTTGTAGCTAACGAACTTTGGACTGATGGGTGGGTGAAACTGGACTAGGTGTAAATCCAGATTTTTCGCCTAGTCTAAACACCGGGGCACTCACAGAAAAATCGGTTTACACAACCGAATTACCCGTAACCGAAATTAGAGGTTGTCACAGCCACCCTAGAGACAGAATCAGAGGTTGTCTCAACCGAATCCGAGATTCTCACAACCACAATAGAGGTTGACACGACCTCATTAGAGGTTGCCAGAACCTCATTAGAGTTTGCCAGAAGCTTCTTATAGGTTGATACAACCCCATTGTAGGTTGAAACAAACTTAATTGGAAGTTGCCACAACCTCATTAGAGGTTGACACAACTTCATTATAGGTTGTCGCAACATTTTGTCAAGCCGAATTAGAGGTTCTTAAAACCGAATTTAGATAGTGTCACAAATGAATTTGGAATTTTTTTTAGTTACTAACTGATAATTTATATTCCTGTATTCTAATAAAATAAATACAAAAGGAGAAAAAAGTCATTTATATAGGATAACCTTTGCTATTCATGCCACTTCCAACCTGTTTTGAAGTCCCTGTCAACAAGGGCTACCGCACCAATTCTGATGTGTAGTATCTGTTGATTTACCTAAACCGTTTTATGTACAGACAATTGCTGCACACCTCAAACGACCAACCTTGAAAGATTTCAAAGCTGTTGATATCGGTCTGGGAATTTTAAGACATAAACCATATTTACAATATTTTCACTTACCTTTGTTAAAAGCACCAAAAAAACTTGACATTGCCACAATAACAGAAAATATACATTCTCTATCGTATTTGAATATAATATTTCTATTTATAATTTTAAACGTCAGGTTTGAAATATATAGAATTATTTAGTTCATGCAAACCAAGCGTGGAATCACTGACTGAGAGAATAATGCCAAAATACAGATACACACTTACAAAATATACTCTCTCGTTGTCGCTCTTCATAAAGAGTGCAACAAACTAACAAAAGCAAATCATAAATACAGATATATTTGGGTCGCAAACACATATATTATAACATATTTATCATTGTGTGTCAAACATGTAATATTGAGTAGCAAACAAACTATGTATATTATTATATTTACGACAAGCATCCAAACAACAACAAAAACGACAGATTTTTCAGCGTGCAGCCGCGGCAGAAGAAATTAAGTTTAGTTACATCTGTTTAATTTCTAAAAATATAGTTGTATTTGGACCAGCATTTCTTGCCGCCACCGCTCGCTCCATAATAAAAATTGAGAAGGGAAACAATTATCCATATGATCGGGATATCTCAGCACTAGTTGTAAATCAGAGGTAGGCAGTCACATCAACATCGAGTAATTAGTCAAGGCATGAAATCTTATTCCGTAACTGTACGAAATGGATGTAAAAGTGTAGGTCTTGTACAGTGAGTTTTAAAATAAAATCTGCAAAGCACACTGCTTGTATGCATTTTGTGGATTGTAGTGGAGTCCGAATGATTGTGTAACTTTTAGTTTGTCTTACATATATCGCTCTACTTATAAACCTATAAATAATATTTATGGAAATTGATGTATCACCCGTGACCAAGTACTTGATAACAAAACCTTAACCGAATCAAGGATTGCTAGTGATGTGTCCTGATGCAAATCTGCTGTTTAAGTGTCAGCAATAACTCAAAACTTAGAGAAATAAAAGATTAAACAAAGAAAAAAGGATTTCTATATCTTGTGAAACATTTCAGTAGAGTTTCAAAAAATCACTAGTTCATGGACTACTGAAATATAAACTGTTGGTTTCAGTACCAATCTTTTGTGAACTAGTAAAAAATTCACTTGCAGCAATGAAACTAGTGAATAGATTTGTAAAAATTTGTCGTGCTATTAAAGGCATGTGGTGGTAAAAAGGCAAGGTCAAAAATCACATTAGTTTTGCGATTCCGGATCATGACCATATTTGTATTCCAGGATTGTTTTGCTTTAATTTTCAGTCGTGAGTCGAGAACTATCAGATTCAATTTTTGCTCTCGATTCGCGAGCCGACGTTTGACTCACGTGCGACTGACTCGCGAGCTAATTCGAACACTGATTTAAAATTTATGTAATGAGACGTATACCACATTAGAATGACCAATACCAGGTGCTTGTTGGCGATTTTCCTTACTATAAGTTTTGTTGATTTTTTGAGTGAGTCCTGCGGTTATCATTATCTTATAACTGAGTATATACATTCAAAGGTTCTTTGTTACAAAATTAAGAAGCATTTCATCACCATGTTTTTCCACTCCCATATCAAATGTCGCAGGTAACCATCGTTGCTGCATTTATCATAGCACTCTCTCCTATTCGTTGGTATTTAACAATTTTTACCTTTTACACAAAATTTTCTACCGTGTACCCTGAGATTTCTTTTATCTTGAGATATGTAACAGAACATAAGTATCTAGTATATGCGTGTCTATCTATACATATATATTTTAAAAGTATACATCCGTGTACATTGACGAGACACAAATATTGATGATGTTTGCTTAGCTGTCTTTGCATCCTGACTGCCTGCCTAACGGATGTGATCCGCCGCTCACTGCTGCCGCCTGAATGAAGGCTTTGAATATCTTTTCGGTTTAGGGTTGCATGCTTCAGTGCATCTTTGGTCGACTGTTCTTAGTGCTGTTGTTGCGGCAAAAGCTGTGTTTGCCGAGTATTCATATTGCAGGCAGGCAAGGCAAGACGGCTCACAAAGATAACACAGCCAGGACAATCAAAATGAGTTCTTAAAGTAATAACGGTTACAAAAATCGTTATACTTAATCACATACGCTAAAGGAGCCGAAAGGATATGACGCCAACGAGCACAGAACACAAAGTGATTGAAAAAAGGTTATTAAAGTTAAAAATAAGAATGGGTTGGTGTTAACCCCTTTTGATGCAGAAAAATCTGAAGTGTTAGCGACTAAATGCCGTAATTGCAATTGAATTTGCAGGATTTTGACATTCTTAATGTTGGGAAAACATATGAAATCAATTAATTAAAGTTGTGCTTACATGTTAAATTTATTTTGTTTATTATTGTTGTTTGTCCCACTCTTTCGTGCCTCCCTCATTGATGGTGATTTTTTATTTTTTGTTGTTCGATGTAAAAACACAATCAGGAAAACAGCAAATGAGAAAATGACTATACCAATTTGGTTGATTTAAATATCTGAATATCATTGCGTGCGACGGTATGAAGAGGTTGATCAAAATTTATTTATGGTGATTTCGTTTCTAAAAAATTCTGTTGCCCTTGTCTGAGGCGACATTTAAAAAATTTTGCCATCAACCCTTCAAAGTTGTGCCTTTTTAAGGGTGAGAAACGAACATAGAAATGTTGCATTTCCACACAACTGTATTCTTACTTTGGTTTTTTAACGTATTTTATTTACCTCTCTTATATAAAATATTCGACCACTGTATATGTATATATACCTAAGCAATTTTAACCGATTGTTGGTATAAACTGGTCGAAATAGTATCAAAACGATTGGTAGTTTTGTTATTCCCGCTAAACTAATTTTTCGTTGACTTCGTTTCAAAAGTTAAGCGATTTTAACTGAAGATTTTTAAAATAGCTCCCATCACAAAGGGTAGACCAACTAGCTTAGCGAGGACAAGGAATACAAACCAAAAGACAAGAAGTGAGTCATTTTATCGGGCAAAATTTTCCCCGTTACTCGAAGAGAGGGCAGAAAATCAACTTTTTGAGTGCAAATGTTGTATTCAACACCGAAACCGGTTAACCGAATTCCTGCCGGTTAACCGTATGTCGGTTTTTTAAAAAACGTTATTTCGAAGAACTGGTTGCACCGGTTATTTCAAGTCAATTACTTACCCGGTCGTGAAGAACCCCGGGGGAACCGGTACCTACAATACAAGATAATATATTTCGGCAACCAGTTCGATCTTTTGCTTTATTTCTCCAGTTGGTACTATCAAGTGTACGCAGGGATTCGTCAACCTGATCCCTCCGGCGGAGTCTTGGTCTTCCTAGTTTTCGTCTTTGAGTTCGATTTCGAAAACCCTTCGTGCTGGTTTGTCGTCATCCATTCTACTGACATGGCCTAGCCAGTGCAATCGCTTTATTTTGATCCGCTCCACTATGTCAATGTAGGGATGTAGCTCATACAGCTCATGGTTTATGCGTCGCCGATACTCGCCATTGTGCACTATAGGACCATTAATTTTTCGGAGTATTTTTTCTCTCGAAGACTCCTATAAATGTTTCGTCTGTTTGCGATAACAGCCAGGATTTTACGCCATAAAGCACTACAGGTTGTATAAGAGTCTGGCATAGATGGACATTTGTTACTCGAGAGAGGGTTTTACCTCTAAAGTGCTTGCTTAGCCCAAAAAAAAAACATATTCGTAAGCACAATACTAAGCTTGATCTCAAGGCTGACGTTGTTGTTTTTGTTTACGGCAGAATCGAGGTATATAAATTCGACCACCACCTCCAAAATATTCGTTCTCAACGTATAGGTTATCAACGTTCACGCTTTGGTCTAATCGTATGGTGGTCCTGCACTTTGAAACCATTAATTTTGTCTTGTCCTTATTTACTGTCAGACCCATTTTTGCTGAATCCTTCTCATTTCTCGGAAACACGCCAGTAACTTCTCTAATTGTGCGCCCAATTATATCGATATCATCAGCATACTTGAGCAGCATGTGACTTTTGCTGCTGCTGGTTTAATTCATGTTGACAGCAGCTCTTCCCATAATGATCTCCATTATATTAAAGAGATCGCACTATAGGGTGTCGCCTTGCCTGAGGCCTCGCTTAGTTTTGAAAGGTTCGATAAGATCCTTACCAACTTTCACCGCAGATTTGGGGTTCGTAAAGGTGATCCTGCAAAGGCGTATGAGTTTTGCAGGCATACCAAACTCAGACATTGCTTCGTAGACTTCCTCCCGTATCAGGCTACCGAAGGCCGCCTTATAATCAACAAATAGGTGATAGGTGTCAATTTGTTTTTAATGGCATTTCTCCAGAATTTGGCATAGCGTGAAAATCTGGTCGGTTGTCGATTTTTCAGGCCTAAAGCCACACTGGTATGGTCCCATCAAGTCAGCGATAATTGGCTGTAGACTCCAATCCCCGGTTATTCATTCATCTAAGCAAATTTTGCTAATGAGGTGATTCATGCACCTTATCAGCTCATCGCCGCCAACCTTAAACAGCTCCACCGGTAATCCAGCGGCTCCTGCGGCTTTGTTGTTCTTTAGCCGAGCATTAGCTGTTCTGACCTTGCCTTGGTTAAGAGGAGACAATCGACGTCAGCCTCCAAAATATCGACCTTTCAAGTCAATTAACCTGTTATCCAGAAAGAAGTACAAAACTTCCAAAGGATTGTCCAATGGAATATTTACTCAACGATGATTTTGGCTAACGGGGGAAGTCCCATATTAGAACAGATAGTTTGAATAATATAAATAAATAAAGGGTGGGCCATGTACAATTTCAATTTGAACCACCTGATATATCGAATCAGATGGCCAATTTGGAATTTATGAAGTGATAGTTTAATAGGTAAAGGTTAGCAATTCAATAAATAGGCCGCTTTACGCTTGAAAAA
Source organism: Phaonia tiefii (assembly GCA_963931995.1). Lineage (NCBI taxonomy): Eukaryota > Metazoa > Arthropoda > Insecta > Diptera > Muscidae > Phaonia > Phaonia tiefii. The sequence continues at coordinate 33,720,208 of OZ008367.1, forward strand.
AATTGAGAAGTATTAAAAACTTTCATCTAAATTTCTGAATCTTCAACTCAATCTGTAGGAAATCTACGAAATAAATTCGATAGAAATAGAAATCCATGCATGCCGTTTGGCGATCAATTTGTAAAGCAAGTTTGTCAATCTGGGTCCTTATTGAACAAAATAACTCGTCTATGTGCTCGTCTAGTGGAAAATATTGTCACTGTAGCTGAAAATGTGCTGGAACAGCCATCAACATCAACTTGCCACCGTTCACAGCAATTGAACATTTCTCGCACTTCTCTGCCCAGAATTTTGCATAAAGTTCTCGGTACGAAGACGTACAGCCTGTTTCTCTATCTCGAATGAAAAGCTAAGCGAACGAAAATCAGTCACTCACATTCGACTCAAATTGGGTTCCTCTAAGTCAACATTTTTGTTCACCTGACTCTGTGTTTGTTTCCAAATGACAGCATATTCGAAATAGAGAAACCAAAATTTATACGGAAAATTTTGGAAAAATTTATGTTTTTATTTGCCTTGAAACGACAAGATTGTGGAACCCAAATCAACTTTCCTTCGAATAGAACATGAGCAAAAGCCTTCGTTCGAGATAGAGAAACATCGGAAATCCGATACGTCTTTAATTTTGTACCGAAAGATAATATTTTCCGATGAAGCTCATTTTCACCTCGGGGCTACGTTAACAAACAAAATTGTCGCATTTGGGGTTTGGAAAATCCACACGTCGACGAGGAAAATGCCATGCATACACAACGAATGACTGTTTGGTGTGGTTTTTGGCATGGCGGCATTATAGGCCCAGTTTTATTCGAAAATGAGGAAGGAGCCGTTGTTACCGTCAATGGCGAACGTTGCTGTGCCATGCTTAACAGTTTTTTTTCTCCCAAAAGTTGAATAGGAAGACATGGACGAAGTATGGCTTCAACAAGACGGCACTACGGGTCACACAGCCAACGTTACAATCTATCTTTTGCGCACTGTGTTCGAAAACCGCTTAATCAGCCGAAACTCGAAAGTTCATTGGCTGCCTCGCAGCTCCGATTTCAACCCAATAGACAATTATTTCTGGGGCGCCGAGAAAGATGAGTGTTACGCAAACAATCCTGAGTTCCGAGAGGCCTTAAAACCCGAAATAGAGGCCCAAACAATCGGCAATGTACTGAAATATTGGTTTGGCCGAATGAGGTACTGTGTCAATATTAGAATATTTTCAAAGCGAAATTAAATTCAAAATTTTACATGCCCCACACATTAGTTTCCAATCACATACCGTGAAGGCATAGGCTTACACCCTCTGATTGGGATCTGCAGTTCTACACAGGTTCCGGGCGGTATTTCGACAAGTTTTTTACGACTATATTCTCGGTAGACGCTACCTCTGTAACATATTCTACCAAACATATTCTGCAGCAACCATGTATATGTTTGGAACACACTTCAATCATTTATATGTTTGCAAGTTCCAAACTCACGTGTATTTAAATGCTAAAATTAGCATGTTGACTGACAAATATGTGTTTTTAAGTGGAAACATATGCGTATTTCCTCCCAAACATAATAATATTTAGAAACGAATTATTCTTTCTCTATTTATTTATTATAATTAATTTTAACGATGTAAATAAATGCACATTTGTAAATAATAAATTCAAAAAATTCAGAGATTTAAAATGACCCATTTACATTTGCAATTGAATGCATTATTGGTTTTTGATGAAATGAGAATTGTCTGCTCTTTTGCTACTCCTCTCTTTGTCGTCTCTCACGTTTTCGTTTCCAGAAGGTTTCAACTATAAGTTGGTTATGACTCTGCGGTGGTACACAAACAATACTCATATTTATATCCAAATCTAGTTCATGCAAGCCAAGCGTGGGTTAATAACTTGTGTTTTTTTATTTTATTTGACAATTGGTGCGCCGTTCCGATTTTCTCAGTAAAGGCTCCAGCAGGACTTCACGTTGTTTCCCTTTCCAGTTTCTTTCTTCAAAATCGTTTCTCACTTTGGTAGCACACATAAATATGTCAGAAATACATACACAAAAGCCAAAAGTATATCACTTTTTTTCACTGAACAAGCATGAAATTAAAACGCCAAAATAAGAAACACTGAATTTATCTGCAATTTCCACGCACATTCAGGAATACCTATAAATCACTGACTGCAAAAATATAGATCCACACTTACAAGATAAACATACTCGTTGCCCCTCTTTTATTCTATTGCTCTCGGGAGAGCATGAACAGTGCAACAAACACAGCTGTATTTGTACCGCAAACATGGATATATTTTGGTCTCAAAATTCAAGCTGACTGAGTCAAAAATAAACGATATTTATAAAAGGCATAGTTTACCATTTTGCTATTAGCCGGTTTCCAAACATCGGTTTAACCAAACACCGGTTTCGGCAAAATCGGAAGAAACCGAAAACCGACAATTTTGAAAATCCGGTTTTTTGAATATACTAAGTTCAACATTTTCCGAAAAGAACACAAAATCTTGAAGTTGGGTTTCACTTTTTTCACAAACGAACACAAAAGGCACTTATGGTGCAAAAGGTTGAAAAATGTTGAATTTTTTGTCAGAAACGAAATCGCCATTAAATTAAAAGAAAAATATGGCATTCGATTTTTATGTGGCCTTTCACCAAGTGTTGGTCAGCGGCCAGATGTGTAAAAATTTTCCTAGCTATTGGAGTTAGTGATTCTGCCTTTAGTAACAAGAACAATTTCGAGTACTTAGATACTCTTATTAAAGGCTTCCAAAGGTTATCACTCGGAATCGGCATTAAACTGAAGGTTCCGAACAATTTGTCTAAAGTAGAAGCTCACTGTTGGCCATGGGTGATACAATGGAAGTGTGCACGTCTCTTCTACGTGATAACGTGGGTTCGATCCCTGCTTAGTGACGGCGACGCTATCGAGTATGTAGCTATGAAAGAAGCTACTCAAAATTCTGTTGGAAACCGGTGTAAAAGCGTACGCCCCAATCAATCTGTGGGTATAAAACTAGCTCGCTGGTTGTGAGAATCTCTTCCCAATCCCTTTATGGGAAACCATTTTTTAACAAGCCCAGTGATTGCAAAAAGCTTTCAACAATCCAGTCGTGGAATGTAATAGGAGGTCAAGTTTATGCTACCATAGAATTTGTGGCCGTATTGGTCATATCATTGAATAGTTTTTAGTTCGAATACTCGGCTCGCATAATTAACTGTTTTGTCTGGCTGGTCAAAACTGTTAAATTGAATATTGAGAATTATTGAAAGAAATAAATAAAACTAATAATTTGCATGGTAACTTGTGCTTCAACATTATCAGATTTTTATAAAACTTGGCACCACTGCGCAATTTTAAACTTGAATTACATCCCAAAATTGTATAATACATCCCAAAATTAATAAATATATATGTTTAATGAAGACATTCATTCAGATCTCGGTGAATCTCCTCATCCCTAGAAAGTTGCTCAAGGACCATCTTCACATAATTACACATACATTCCCATTCCGTACTGATAGTACATCCTACACGATTCTCCACTTCGTCTCGCTTCCTACGGAATCACGGAAAAGCAAAGAAAACGTGATCGGGATCTTTCCCCACAACACCGCTACAATACGGAACTATCATGTCCATAACGGTACAGATATTTCATTAAACAGCGAAGTCCACTCATAGAAATGTGTCCGATAATAATTTAGAAAACCATGTTTCCTCTCGATCCAGACTCTTACATGGGGCATCAAGTTATGTGTCCATCTGCCTTTTCCAGATGCCTACCATCTTTCTTGCATTCAGCCATGCTCCACTTTCTCGCAACATCGCGAACACTTACACTATCAGATGTGTCTTGGAGATAGATATGTACTGCGACTCTCTAGCCAACATGCCAATGGGTACCATACTAGCTTTGACAATTTCTGCTTCATCCGACACGGTTTCTTTTAAATTAACTACAAACTCGAAGCGCTGCTAATCTGTTAACAGATGAAAATTTTTTCCTGCAAGTCTTGAACTTTGTGGAACCTGACGTTATTGGAGCTGGATACAGTATAATACTCTTCACAACCCCCGCTAAAACATTTCTTCTTAGATACTTAAGACCCCTAGTATTGGGCATAATCCGACTTAATGCTGCACATGTTCCCCAGACTACCTATAGTAACACCCAGATATTTTAGGTTCTAGCCTACACAGAAAATCAGGAATACTCAATTCAAGCACGAAATTCACCCCAATTACTTATATATTTGGATTTGAACTAATGAAGAATATTGTTAACTCAAGTAAATAATATGTATGTCGGTAATTGAATATATTTCAATTATATTTACAGTCAGTTTGACTATAAAGTTAATCAATCCTTTATAATGTTTTCCACTAAATGTCTACTTGTGTTGAGCACAAAATTTAATCAAATAATTATTTAGTTTTTCAATTATATACGTAATCAAGAGGAGTGCGATGTTAATCAACATTAAATACTTGATGTCAATTACATACGTAATAAAATTGAGTACGAAAGTAGTCAATATTTTATATATTTTTTCATGTATAATTACATGCACATTCATCAGGATTACGATGTTAATTACAATTCAATATTTTTTTCGCTGTATCGATGCCCACAAAAATTTCTTATCAGCTGCCTTCTCCACAAGAATTTGGGTATATCATCACACCTTATAGGGATAATCGAAACTCAGGTAAATGAGAATTGTGTCAATATATACACGATGAAAAATCTGTCTCTTTGTTGTTTGGGTGCAAATATAACGTGTATGCAGATTGTCTTAAATGTAGTATACTTGTGTCAAAACACATTGTGTTTGCTGTTCAATATTGAATGTTTGCGAAACAATAATTAATAGGTATAGTATGTTGTTTTTGTGACCCAACTGTGACTTTGTTTGTTGAAAACTGCTGAAAATAAAAACGCCTTAATCAACAAAAGAAAAAAAAGAAATCTCCAATTCATGAAAACCCTGCTTGCAAACATATACATGTTTCCTGCAATATGTTGCTGGGACCTTTTTTCAGTGTGAAGTAGTGCGAAAATTTCCAAGACAATTCATTCCAAATAAATTTAATCAGGTGTTTTGTAATTTCAAGTACACCAATAAATGGTCCATGTGAAATAGTAATTGGTGGCAATTGTATTTATGTATTTCTTGATTTTTGAGTAAATTAGTTCAGTCATGTACTCGAGTAATTTACTAATTTACAAAGTAATTGGATCGTACGAGGGTGGTCCCAAAACTAGCCGACCTGACGTATAGATGGTGCCAACCTTATAAAACATATGTTTTAAGTTTAAAAGCGCCACGTTGTTTAGTATCAAATGTTTCAAATCAAATGTAACCGATCTCAGTGAATTTGTAAACATGGAAAAATTGGTCACCGTTATGTAATTCAATATTTCCATTTGAATGGTCGCAATCCAAGCAATATTAAAGCCGAGCTAGATTCTACTCTGGGGGAGTCTGCTCTTTCATTTACGGCTGTAAAATATTGGGTAGCAGAGCTTTAACGAGGCCGTACGAGCTGCCCAGATGAACACCGTTGTGGTCGACCATTTGAGGTGTCCACGTCAGACACGGTTAAGAAAATCCACAAAATGGTATTGGTAATGATAAATCCACAAATATATATGGTATATTGACCGAAGATTTGAAGATGAGAAAGGTGTGTGAAAGATGGGTGCCGCGAAGAAACAACAACGTCGTGAAGATATTTCAGTTGCGTTTTTGGCTATGTTTCACCGCATTAAAGGCGAATTTTTGCATCGATTTATGACAACGGATGAGACATGGGTCCACCATTTCACTCCTGAGACAAAGAAGCATTCAAAGCAGTGGATTAGAATTGGGGAATCGTGTCTAAAGAAGGCGAAGACGGTTTCATCTGCAGGCAAGGTCATGGCATGTGTTTTTTTGGGATGCGCAAGGGATAATTTGTATTGATTATCTTCAAATAGGAAAAACCATCAACGCAGAATATTATGCTAATTTATTGCAGCGTTTAAGTGATGCAATTTTGGAAAAAGACCCCATTTGGCGAAAAAGAAAATGTTGTTTCGTCAAGATACACATCTACTATTGCGATGACCAAAATTAATCAATTAAAGTTCGAAATACTTCATCAGGCACTTTATTTTCCAGATTTAGCTCCGTCGGACTCTGTTTTATTTCCAATCTTGAAAAAAGGCCTCGGTGGTAAAAGATTTGCCAACAATGAAGAGGTGCAGTCAGCGGTTGATGGCTATTTTAAGGAGTTTGACAGTTCTTACTATAAACAGGGTATCGAAGCTATTGAATATCGCTAGAAAATTGTATCGAGCCAAAAGGAGATTATATTGAAAAATGAAGAAAATTTTCCTGAAATTTTTTGTGTCTACTTTGTTAGGTCGGCTAGTTTTGGGACCACTCTTGTATCTTTGTGTTTAAACAAAGTCTTAACTAATATTTTTTGGCCGATAATTCTTTCTGTGTACAACGGACAAAAGTCGTCCAGAGCGATAGTTAGGAGTATATTGATATTGCAAATACAGAGGGTAATACTCCGTAATTATCAGTATAGGCGGAAAATTAACCTTAAGCTGTGTGAGCTATACAGTAATGACAAAATCTAATCGCATAAAAATACATCAAACTAGAACACGAAGTGGTGGTGCTTAAATACTTTCCTTAATAGTTCGTTAGTGATTATACAGAAATATTACAGCCGCAGGAAAATATTGTGGGTATTAAATGCTCTCAATTTAGCACGATATCATACCTCCCTCGTTTTGCATTCACACAAATTGTATTGGCGGCTAATTTATTATTATCATTCGTGTTGCAGTTGTTGTTTTCCCCTTCAGTTTTATTGGAAATTGTCATAAAAATTTATGACAAAAGCGCAAATCAATGTCACATTAAAGCCAAACCAAACCAAATAAAATACATTACCATTTCATGATGATGTTTGCAATGTTTTTATTGTTGTTGTTGCAACAGCCTTTGATTGTGTTATTGTTATTATTATTATTATAATTATTAATTTTATTATTGTCAGAATGAATTGAGGCGCGATTTTAATGCCCATAACAGTTGATAGAGCATAATGTTTACTTGAATACTTCGTGTGGGTCAACAACCGTAGTTTGTAAGGGATTCTATGATATTGAAATCGTATAATAGGAGAAGATATAATCTTCAGCGATTTCAAGTCGGAAGATGTTATGGTGTAACTAGTTACCCGAGTCGTGTGTGCTATGATGTATCGTATCGTATTAACATTATGCTACCATTCTTTTGGATTGTTGCACAGCTTATGCGACACCAACGTCCAATTTGTAAGATGTAGTTTATTTGGATGCTATCCTTCAGTCAGGGGAGAGGCTTCAACTAAAGCCTAAACTGACAGCCTTTTGGTGATTGCAACCACTGTGCTAGAAAAACATTTAAATAGTGACATTACAATCTGCTTCATTATGTACATGTGTATGCGTGTGTTTGTGACTTTGTATCTCTGCTATGCTGCTGCATTTAATTTTCCATACGTCTGTATGTGTGTGAGAATAAATCCTCATCATAATCATCATCATCATCAGGAATTTCTGGCGAGGATAAGTTTGTTGCTGGCTATATGTGCTGCGTCTGCATTGGCTGCCACTGTTGGAGCTGCATCTTGTTTGCCTTGGTGTTTGTGCAACGTATTTGTGATTATTTTAAAAATTAATTACATAAATATATAAAATCTGTAAAATAAATTTATAATAATTTATTTATTGATAAACTTTTTAAACGACACATTCTGCCGACACATTATTCACACGACAACCAACCAGTATCGGGATCAGCAGCAGGATATAGGCATTCATGTGCACACAAACACAAATGCAATCACAACCCTCCACAAATACAAATGCAAATACAATCCGGCCGCACATGTGATGCTTTAATTATACACACACTCAAACACATCGGCAAACACACATACACCCATAGCAAATTATAATGCAATACATTGGTTGCCTATAATTGTACATTTATAAGTTGGACAATATTCAACCAACAAAATGAATCAACAAAATTATTTAATTTTATACTTAAAACTCATTGAAATACAAAATGGACATTCAAGTGACATTATTCGCAAAAGTTTGTTTGCGTTGTTGTTCTATGGGTAGGAATGCATTTAAGGAAACCCGTATCCGACATTTCGGGTTATAAATGTAAAATTGTTTGGTTATGTCCCGTAACAGGGAAATAAATGTGGAAATCGGTTACCTGTTGGATTATATGTAAATAATTTTCATGTTCTTAAATATAACCAAAATATTACAAATTCTCTCTCATGGTATAATATGTATTGCAAAATAATATACAAGTATTATCCTGTTGGTACACTGAAAGAGCAACGCTTCGTCTGAGGAATGAAACAAATTAGTTACAATCTTCACGTTGCTCCAATGAAAAGCTTTGTACATTCGACAATTCTATCGTTGCTGCAATAATAAATTTCAGATATTCCTCCTTTGACAATTCTTCGTTTCGTTGCTGCAACAACACAATTTTCGTTGCTGCAACAATTACATTTTCTGCGAAGGTGGAAGAAGAATAAAAGGCCTAAACCATTCAAAAATAAGTGCATGAGACTTCAGCTATCGTAACTTAGTTTCTCTCACAATTTTTTAGTCGCATATTTATTTATTATTGAAGTTTGTCGTTCATTTAAAGTATATGAAACAAATACGTTGCTGCAAAGAATTCAAGGTTAGTGCGACAAATCTGATTTTTAAGGAGATGATAAAATAGGAGATGAAAAGAGAGTCGACAACATCGTAAATAAAAGTCACAGCACGGAAAAGTCTCAGTATGGCAAAAGGCTTACTAATTCTAGGAAACTCTTATTAAATCCAGGATTAAATGCGCTGTCAGCTGCTTTAAACCCTTGAGATTTCCCGAGCCCAATGTGCTATCACCAGCTGAACTTCAGGCTGTCTCCGATCTACACGCTGAAAAATCTGTCATTTTTTTGTTGTTTGGATGCAAGTGTAAAGTGTGTTTGGAGCTTGTCACAAATATAATATACTTGTATCCAAACACATTGTGTTTGCTATTCAATATAACATGTTTCGGACACAATGATTAATATGTTATAAGATATGTGTTTGCGACCCACATATATTTATGTTTGTGATACAAATACAGCTGTGTTTGTTGCACTGTTTATGCTCTCTCCAGAGCAAGATAATAAAAGACTATCAGCGAGAAAGTCTATCTTGTAAGTGTGTGTCTGTAGTTTTGCATTATTCTCTCAGTCAATGAGTCATAAATATTCCTGAATGTGCACGTAAATTACAGATGAAATGTTTCTTATTTTGCCTGATGTATTGTGTTTTATTTTCATGTATTGTGTCGTCAATGGTACGTCGGACAGAGGATATCAAAAGCGCTTGATCAGTGGAAAAAAAAATAAACGAAGTCTAGGATGGTTAAATTTTTTGTGATGTTGCTTTGGTTTTTGTGGATGCGTTTTGTACATATGTATGTGTGCTACCAAAGTGAGAAGCGATTTTGGGGAAAGAAACTGGAAAGGGCAGCAACGTGAATCTCTTTGTCTATCCGATCCCTTACTGAGAAAATCGGAACGGCGGACCATTTGTGAAATATGGATTTCTTGAACTTGATTTGTATATAAATATCTTGTTTGCGTACAAACGCATAGTGATAACCAACGCATTTCTGAAACCTTTTGAAAACAAAAACGTGAGTGACAACAAAGAAAGGAGAAGTAAAAGAGGAGGAGATTCTCATTTCATGAAAAAACAACAAATAATGCATTCAATGCAAATAATGGTAAAAAGGGCCGTTTTAAATCTATTAATTTTTTGTATTAATTGTTTATAAATTCGGATTTGTATTGTTAAAATTAATTATATTAAATAATACATATATATTAAAATCGCAGAATAATTCGTTTCTAAATATTATTATATTTAGGAGGAAATTCGCATATGTTTCCACGTAAGCATATGTAAGTTTGGTGGAACACGCTAATGCTCCCACGTCAGTATTTGGATGTTTGGGATGAAGAATGCATATGTTACCACGTAAAAGCATACATATTTGGCAGAATGCATGATACTGTTTGCATTTAAATACATGTAAGTGTGGGACTTGCAAACATATGAATGTTTGAAGTGTGTTCTAAACATATATATGGTTCCTGCAGAATATGTTTGGGAAAATATGTTAGAGAGGGCGTTATTTTTCAGCGTGTAGCTATAACGTTATCGATTGCGTGTATAAACCTCCGATACTTATTTAAGTGGTGCAGAAATATAAGACTGTTTTTTATTTCCAAAGCGAAAAGGACTCTCACTCAGATCATACACCCTGAAAAATAGGTCTTGTTCTGTTGTTTGGGTGCAAATATAACGTGTTTGTAGCTTGTGGCAAATACACTATACTTGTGCCCAAACTCAATGTGTTTGCTATTCAATATAACAAGTTTGGGACACAATGATTATAGGCTATAATATATGTGTTTAAGACCCAAATGTGGCTTTTTTTTGTTGAAGACCGCTAAAAACAAATGCGAGACAAACGACAAAGAAACGAAAGTGCAGCAGATCTTCAATTCATGCAAACAATGCTTGCAAACATGTAGATGTTTCCTGCAATTTGTTGCTGGGGCCGATATTTTTCAGCGTGTAGAGATTTTTTGGCCCGTAAGCCTGCCATCGGTAGGTACTACTGAAGACTTTCGGGCGGCTGATAGATGTCAATTGAGGGCATGTGTTAAGGTAAGGTTTGTGCGTGGCGCGCAGCAAACATACTTCAAGTACAGATCTACAGAGACAGCACTGCATGAACTATTACACGCTGAAAAATAACTGCCCCAGCAACATATTGTAGGAACTATGTACATGTTTGCAAACATTGTTTTAGTGAATTTTAGTATCTGCTGCGTTTTTTCATTAGTATCTGTCACGTATTTGATTGGAGCAGTTTTTATCAAAAACATACATTATAACCTATTAATCATTGTGTGCCAAACATGTTATATTGAATAGCAAACCCAATCACATTGGGCACGAGCATAATATATTTGCGACAAGCTACAAACACGTTATATTTGCACCCAAAAAACAAAAAAAGACAACATTTTCAGCATGTACGAACATATTGCAATCTTTGACGTTGATAGACTTTCTTGTAATTGGGGGGATGTTCATTTATATCACGTCTAATGCGATAGAACTTGGGCTCAGCAAGCAGTTTAGGAACAAAGCCCTCTCTTGATGGACAAAAATCCAGCTATATCAGACTCTGTCTTGCAATATCGCAAGCAGATGAAAACACCTGGGAGTATTCGAGAGAAAAATTATCGGTAAAATGTATGGTCCTGTTAGGGAAATCGATGAGTACCGACGTCGCTAGGCGAATCAAATTAGGCCAATTGCGTTGGCAAGGCCATGTTATCAGAATGGATGAAGATGGACCAGCGCGAAAGTTTTTCGATAACGTACTCGATGGAAGCATGAAAGAGGACGACCAGGACTCCGCTGGAAAGATCAGGCAGAAGAATTGTTCCGTATCCTTGATGTTACCAACTGGCGAGAAAGTGGGAAGAATAGGGCCAGTTGGAGGAATATGTTGAAATTTATTTAATTTGTTGTTTTAATTAAAATGTGTAAGACATCTGACCTCATGAGGTTGTAAAAAGGTCAATAAAGGTAAAATAAAAGTAAAGCAAAAGAATAGAAAAATGTGACAAATAAATTCTTGCTTAAATACCCAAATTTATACTGATCTTTTCTTTATAGATATTGTATCTAGAGCTTTCTTTTGTTCGGTAACTTAGAATGACATTTTACGTAGAATGCACACCAACCCCCTAAAATGTGGGTTTGTGGAGCATTTTTGCGCCAACTCAGAATAAGTGCGAAATTAACCCATTAATGGATTTTAAGTTTTGACTTATTTTTGACATTCAGGTTGAGTTTTGAGCTTTGGTGTGTTAAGAAGCTTATAGTAGAATTTTATGAGAGAAATGTTTGTGGTACATTTTAACACGTGACACCACTGTTTTAGGAGTGTTTTTACCCTTTTCAATAAAAGGAATACAAATGATCCATATGTTGACGCGGAAGAGGGTTAAAGTATTCCACAAAAATGTTTCTCGTAATTTTTTATATAAAATTTCTGAACACATTCTATACATAAATGTAAGGATAACATGGTTTCCTATGCCGATTCATCACTAGAAATTGCAAAAGGGCGAAATGTCACCCCACTTAAAAAAAAAAAAAATTCAGACATAATCTTTCAAAACGCCGATACACGTATATTTTTTTTACCCTCCTACCAGAATTCATTGTCAGATCCTTATTATTAAAACGAAGTTCCTTATCGCACGTTGCGGGATGAGGGCTAAATGAAAAAAATTAAACAGCTTTTTTTTAAAACTATTATGCTACAATCCAGTATTATCAACCATAGATAAAGGAAATAATAGATATAGAGCGCCCATTGTCAGCTTTGGTCACTTGGTGCTGTCCTGTACTTATGTCACTTTCATTGAAGTTTCCTATAATTCTCATTGACATTTATTCAAATTTTTGTGAAAGTATTTTAAACAAGGGAAAATGTGACAAAATTTAAATGATTTTATACATATAATAGCATATGTTTCTTATATAAAAAAGAATTCAAAGCCATGAGGCCGCTGTTGGGATATCAATAAGAGAAAGCCCGTAAGACCGCCCAAAGATGAACATGCCGGAACGCCTATTTAATCTAACAACTTTCGCCCCCAAAAATTGTAGCAACTTCTGTGGTCGCAGATGCCAAAAACGTTAGAGTGTCTGAGGACTGTCAAAAAGGAATGGTAGCTGAACCAATTTATTAGGACACAGTCGACGGTCACATGGCTTTGCAATTCGATGGCCTTCAGATATTCTACTTTAAGTAACGTGTTGTATTCTTGTTTCGAAGCGATTTTTTTGTTGAAAATAATTTTTTCTTTTGATATGAAATTTTAGAATTTTAATGTCATATATTTTGCCATTTTTTTGGGAACAAAAAAATCCCATTTATTGCTTTCAACGACATCTAGAAAATTACCCATTACACTAAAATGTTCCCAAAACTTGTGCTTCATCTATTAGTTTACTTTATCTATGTTATCGACTATATTGGGTACTTTTGCTTTGGTTTGTGTCTAGACTAACATATGTAGGGAAATTTCGTCTTTAATGGGAAGTTTTCTAGGTGGAGCCTGTAACCAATATTTAATATATATTGTAGTTTTGAAGCCAATAAAAAGTAAATTTAGAAAAGCCAAAGCGAAAGAAGTTTAAAAAAAGAACATTTCCTTAAATAAGTGCTTTCTCTTAAAAAAAGTAAATTTTCTCAAAAAAAAAAATACCTATTCATATTCTTAAACAAAGTAGCTTTTCTTAAAAGAAAATACTTTATTTTAAAGAAGTACCTTTGCATAATAAAAGAAGATTTTCTTACAAAAGTACGTTTTCTTAAAAAAAAGTATTTTTTTCAAATAGATACATTTTCTAAAAAAGTAAATTTTCTTACAACAAATTGCCTTTTCTTAAAAACAAATTTTTTCTAAAGAGTACGTTTTTTGTGAAACAAAATAACCTTTTTTGAGATAAGTACCCGCTCTTATAGGTGAACCTATTCTTGAAAGAAGGCCCAATTTAAAACAACCCCATTTTTTAAAAAACAAGCGTTTTCTTCAAAAAAAAAACCTTCTCTGAATATGATACAACAATTTCTTACAACAATTCCTTTTCTTAAAAGTACCTGTACTTAAAAATAATATAATACCTTTTCTTTTCTTGAGATAAGTAGCCTTTCTGAAAATAAGTAAATTTTCTTAAAAAAATAACCTTTACCTAAAAAGAGTACCACTTCTTTAAAAAGTACCTGTTCTTACACAAACTACTTCTTTGTAAAAAAAAAATTCATACTCTTATGCCTTTTCTTCCAGAAAGTACTTCTTCTTAAAAATAGTACCTTTTCTTAAAACCAAATTAGCTTTTAATAAAAGAAGTAGCTCTTTTTAAATAAGGACCTTTTCGGGAAAATTTATTACATATTAAAAAACATTATTTTTAAAAAAAAACACATGCAATAAAAAGAATTGTTCTTGAAAAAATTTACCATTTTAAAAAAAGTGTATTTTCTTCCAGATTCATTTAACTTATGGTATTTTTCAACGGGAACAGTAGGCGTGCTGGAACATAATATATAATATATATATGTAATTTGTTTCAGTGTTATAATTGCTCAATTTTTGTTTAAAATTTATATTTATTTATAAAAAAGAAAAATAGTGTCCCATAACATCCCATGAAGGGATTGGGCAGAGCTTCTCACAATCAGTGAGATGTGCGCTTTCTAGTTTTACACTCACTGATTGGTACCTGCAGTTTTACACCGGTTCCGAACGGTATTTTGAGAAGCATTTTCATGGCTAAGTACTCGATAGTGTCGCTATCACTAAGCGAGGTGACCTTCGTCGAATGAAATGTAAGGTGGTCTGAGCAGGGATCGAACCCACGTTCTCACGTACAAGGGCCGCGCACACTAGCCATTGCACCACCGTCGGTCCAAATTTTTATACTTATATATTCCAAATGTGAAATAAAAATGTGGTAGTAAAATACACAATCTCAGCAATTTGATCGAAAATGCTTCTAAAACCATGCATTCAAGAACTAATGCTTTTAGAACGAGTTATCGTTTCCCAATGACTTATTAAACTAGTACTTCTGATATTGAAGTAAGAACGCGTTCTCCTGTAACTTTAAAGAACTGTTATAAAAGATGTATAACAAATTTGCCTTCTGGAATCTATTAAAGAATCGGCACACATTTTACTGGATTGTTTAAAAATAAATTTCCGGGTTCTGCATTTTTAAAGTGACATGTTATCTGTGAAAAAATATGTAGAGTAGATGTGAAAATCGGAAACTTTTCCATACAATTATATTTTACTCTTGAACACGAACAGGTTTTTCGCATTTTTTTATACCATTTCGCAAAGTTTACTCGATGAAAAATTCCATTAAATTTGTTTGTAGTTGTTAGTTCATATGTGTAGTTTTTTTTTGTGCTTCTCCCGCATCAGAAGCGCGTAATTGAATTTTTCTCCTCCAGCCTTTCTTTTTTTTTTTAAAAAAAAAAGAAGCAAAAAACGAAAAACTTACGCATTGTAGTCTTATTCATTCCCCCCTTTCCATTGTGTGAATATCAGTCACTCTGTATTCAAAATCGTGGAATCACATACATTTTGGTGAATGGCATGGAAAGGAATGTTTATTCTCACTCCACTCCGGTGATTGTTTGTGATTCTTGACACAAGGTAAGGAAGCTGGGTAGGTATGCGAATACTAGACGCGTGAACTAACGTCAAGCGTTAGAGTGCAGCAGTAGGCATTTTGAATGTAAGTTCCCACATACATATGTATAGCACTCGTATATACGTGGAGTGCGCACATTATGTGTGCATGCAAGGCATGCAACAGCATGTACCAAATCAAATTCACTTTGAATTCAATTCTACTACGCTATACACACCCACTCAATGCTGTCATTGTACTAGTCGGCGGAGGTGAAAGGATATTTGTAGATACTCGCGGCTTTATTTACAACATTCAAATTGAATTTACCAATACAAACATTGAGCAAATATTAATCCTTGCAAATCATATTTGTTGTTGCAACTGCTGCTGCTGTCGACCCCGTTGTTCTTGTTGTAGTTGCCATAAAAAGATTTCAATTACAAAGAAAATTAATTGATTGCAAAAGCAATTTCTTCATTGCAATCAGTCAATGAAATTTGTATGGGAATTGTGAAAGAAATTGCGGCTAATTCTGTGATTGGTGGAGTAATTGATTGTATTTGGAGGTTTTGCTTTAACGAAGAGTGAAATGAAACAGCGATTCGGGTTTTGAATTCTGTATTTTTTAATTGTCCATGGAAACTCGCAGATTAATAACAGATCAATCAGACCCGGAAAAAAGTGATTGAAAAGAGAAAATTAACGAAACCTAAAGCAAATTGTACATGATATGGAGCTAAAACCAGTGTTCCTGGTATGCAATTTTTTGTTTGTCCTTTTATTAAGGGCATGATTTAGACTCTTCTGAAATTAAAGTTTTTAATTTTTTTTGCTTAAGCAGATTCTGTTTCGTTTAATTGAAGTCATTTTGTACAAACGTTTGGTGGACCGGAAATCTATAAATGGACAAAATGCTAATACAATATTTGGTGGTGATAGTGCATATTTTTCTTCTAAAGGAAATAATAAACGTGTTTTGGTTACACCGCTTGCTTATACATTCGCTAGTTTTGTATGAAGCACTTAGCGAAGACTTAGCGAGAACTTAGCGACGAGATTCATTTTCGCTAAGTTTAAAACAAACCAATTTTGACTTCTTTTACCGTTTTTAACCATTTTTCATATTTTTGAATAAAATCACATCTCGCTAAAAAGCCGTTTTCTTTGCAACTTAGCAAGCGATAATCGCTTGCTTGTAACCAAAACACGACTAATACTGTGTTGAAGTATTCTACATACACACAGGGAAAAGATTAGTTGGAAATCAATTCAGGCATTGGAAATTCCATGCTAAAGTCTATATTTTGATCAGAATTCGTAATTGTCAAACATCAGAATTATTTGTCGATGTTATTGATAGATTGAAAATCGGTCTTACAAAATACAAGTTGCTACTCTTTTGCTTTTCCTTCCTTTGTTGTCTCTCACGGTTTTGTTTTCAGAAGGTTTCAATTATTCAATTCAATTATTCAATTCAATTATTCGTTAGATATCATTATGCGTTGGTACACAAACAATATGATTATATACAAACCTAATTCCTGGCAGCCAAGCGTGTATTAATTACTTGTGTTTTTTTATTATATTTCACAAGTGGTCCGCCGATCCGATTTTCTCAGTAAGGGCTCGGATAAATAAAGGTCTTCTGGTTGGGACCTACAGTTTTACACCGGCTCCGAACGATATTTTAAGGAGAAATACTCCATAATGTCGAAACAAGTGAACCCACGTTCTCATGCATAAAGCCGTGCACACTAAACATTGCACCACCGACGGCCACAAAAAAGTATAAAAAAATTGCGAAATACGATTTGAAAAATGTATTTGAAATAGTATTTGAAAAATGGTAGATGGTACAGTGAAATGGAATGAGACTTTTTTTGGTTAAACATTTCAATACTCTATCTAGATTCCTTACGTGCCCTTTTCGCCCTTATTTAGAAAAATGTCAAAAAAGAAAAAAGAAGTGGAACTCAGAAAATTTCAGTAACGCAGACAAAAACGGCTCATTATGCAGGAATCATGTTTTATGTTTGGAACATCCGTATACATACGGGCAAGCATTGTTTTAATGGATTGAAGGTCTGCTGCTTTTTTGTTGTTTGTCACGTTTTTTGTTTTCAGCAGTTTGCGACACGCGAAGCCATATTTTGGGTCACAAAAGAAAATAATATAACATAATAATCATTGTGTCTGCAACATATAGTATTGAATAGCCAGCACAATTTGTTTGGACGCAAGTATACTATATTTGCGACAAGCTACTAACACGTTATATTTGTATCCAAAGATCAAATTTTCAGCATGTAGGAGTTGTGAAATACAAGAAATCGCTGTCTTCACTTGTAGCCGGTCTTATTTCAAAGCCAATTTGACGGTTTAAATATTCTAAAAAATGTGTTCCTGTTGATTTTAGAATAGGGCATGGAAAACAAATGCGGCATATTTATATAGATTGCGAATAATTTTCGTCCCTTTTTAAAATAGTTGTGAATTTGAACTTTAAATGCAAAATTATTCCTACATGTGATTATTTTTATTATTATTTTTAAACGAAAATTAGATATAGAGGATTGAAATGTTCTACGAGGAAAAGTCTCATTCAATTTCACTGAAAACATCTTATATCGAAAAAGCGCTATGGTATTGATAAGGATTGTTTTTTTTACATTTTTCAAATACTACTTCGTTATCGGGTAAGATGACCTAAGGGGGTCTGTCCTTCCGGAATTTTAATTCACTCACTTAAGGATTTCATTCTGTCAAGGAATAAGTCACCCCAGTCAATTACCACCATTTTGTGACACTGTTTTGTTATCACAAAGTTTAGCATTAGAACGCTTGTTTAATCTTATAATCGGACGTATTTTCTACTCGGCTATCGCATGTTTTGATTTTACTATGACGAATTGCGAATATGTGGAAAGACTAAAACTACAACATCCCCCCTGAATTGCATCAGTCGCCCTGCCCACAGTCCTACGTAAGGAAGAAAAGTGTGCTATGGTAATCCATTCTCCATTCCTTTAGTAGGCCTGAGAACACTTCGGCTTAAAGAAGAGAAATGTTCATGTTGTGATATATTCGATAGTATAGAGAAGGCCTCCTGAAGGGGTTTCTTTAGAAAGGATAACAAGCATGTCTATCGCATCTGCTTGAGAACATAACTAGTAAAGTTCTTCTTCCTATTGATTTTTGGAACGAAGTTCCTTATCGCACGTTGCGGGATGGGGGCTAAATAAAAAAAAAACACAGTACATAAGTTTCAGTCGGATGAACCGACTTAATCATACCCTCACCCTATGTCATCCATTGCTTGGGAGTTCTGTTAAAAACGCCCATACTCAAAAGTGACCATATTTAATAGCACACATAAATTACATAAAATTAGTTAGGATTCTAAGTGGTTTTGGGGAATTTCTTTGACTACCAACCAATTTCCCTCCCAATATTTATATGCGTGGTAGAAAAATGTGCATGGCAAGGTGTTGCCAAAATTTTGATCAGTACCAAATTTTATTAAGATCTGTTATGGTTTATTGGAAATATCGAGTCGGTAAACCGGAAACAAGCCAACTGTTGTGTGGAAGATACGAAAATGGGCGTGGCACAATAGTCGGTTTTTAATTATACAGTAGCTTTTAGCAAAATATTGCCTAGTACCGAATTTTATAACGATCGGTTGTAGTTTACGAGAGTTATCGAGTCGATCAACCGGTCATCCGCTCAACTTTTATATGGGAGGTACCAGAATGGGTGTGGCAGAAGAGCTCATTTTGCATAGGAGATCTTTATTTGACTAAATATTGACTAGTATAAACTTTCATAGAGATTGGTTCGGTTTTGCGGGGCTCCTCGTGCTGAACAAGCAGACGGCCAAACAACAACCAAAATGGGGTGGCAAAATCAACCGGTGATTGGCGTTTTATAACGTGAAGGTTTATACCTAATTTCAAATTGACGCCTTGGCGGCCAACATTGTTCGTGTTCTTCGTGACATACGGCCAGCAGTGCTCGAAAAAGTGGCCAAAAATTGGACGTCTAGAATGCGCTTCGTCAAGAACAGCCGCGGTGCCCATATGCCCGAAATCATTTTCAAATGTTAATGCCACGTATTGACCTTTGAATAAAAAAAAAACTTTATTAAAATTTAATTTTTTGTGGTATTTTTTTTCAAATTTGAAGTTCTATCGGGCTTAAAAAAACACCTTTTATATAGTCTAGTATGATAATTGCATTACAAAAACGAAAATATTTTCTAAACCCCTAATAAACCCATCCTGAAATTTGTACATCTTTTAGTAAAAAGTTTACGCAATTTTTTAAAAATAAAATTGAGAAAATTAAAAAATACGTTTCCAGGATATTTAAGGACAAAGGACATTTTCAAAATTTTGATATCCTTGGCCCACAAGGACCTGTCATTTCTATTTTTTATTCCTAAAAAGGATGTCGAAGTCTATCAGGCAATACCAAGATCGTTACAATCTGATGTCGCATTCGAAAGTTATTCCAACATGAACACAGCTATCTCTTCACAAAAACACTGCAGATAGCTAACTTTAGGCAGCTATAAAACGTGAACCCTGTAGAGTTTCGAACGTCACCAAACGCCATTGTAACGGCAGAAACGAGTAGAATGTATGTTTGAAATTTCATCGAAATCGAAGGGGGTCCGGATCCAAAAGTACTGTGTTTGAGTCGATTTTTTTAGGAATTACCCTATACATATATAGGAAAGGACACAAGGACACCACATTTGGAGACTGACTCTCTGATGAATTGTGACTTAAGGATTACTTGTGTACATGTCATAAGGTTATCGCCACTACTGACAAACTGCGGCTAATTCCTGCTGACTTTCTACCAAATGTATGAATCTGTCAGGGGGTTGTTGATGTTTTTTGTATGAGACCGGATCGGCAAGTCAGCAGGGACTCTGACATGTCACTACTGGCGTAGCGAAATAACTCCCACATGAAATAACTCCCACCACAAAAATGAAATAAGTCCCAAAAAATTTCCATACAAAAGTGGGAGTTATTTCGTATGAAATCATTTCATATGAAATAACTCCCACTTTCATAGGACTTATTTCGTTTTTTTGGGAGTTATTTCATTTTTCCTGGTGGGAGTTATTTCATAATGAAATAACTCCCAATGTTATGACAATGAAATAACTCCCAAAAAAAAAAATGACCGTTTGTACAAGGCCCATATAACAAGTGCTGTAGGAGAAGTCTTGGGACTTATTTCACTTTGCTATTGGGAGTTTTTTCCTTTTTTGTGGGACTTATTTAATTTTTTCGTTATTGGAAGTTATTTCATTTTTGGTGGGAATTATTTTGTTGGGAGTTATTTCATGGGAGCTATTTACTTAGTCACTGATGCTGTCTTTAGGAAATTTCCAACTGGGTACCTACTCTTAAAAATTTACATATTTTGAAATTAGGACCAATTGTAAAAAAAATTTCATATCTTAAAAAAACCTTTTCTTACAAAACTTAGTTTTCATAAAAGTACCTTTTCTCAAAACTAAATTAATACCTTTTTTTCTTTTCTTTTCTTTTCTTTTCTTTTCTTTTCTTTTCTTTTCTTTTCTTTTCTTTTCTTTTCTTTTCTTTTCTTTTCTTTTAATTTCTATTCTTTTCTTGAGGTAAGTAGCCTTTCTGATAATAAGTACATTTTCTTAAAAAAATAACCTTTCCCAGAAAGAGTACAATTTCTTTAAAAAGTACATGTTCTTAAAAAAGTACTTCTTTGTAAAAAAAATTCATATTTTTACATTTACATTTTTACATTTTCTTACAAAAAGTAAATTTTCTTAAAACAAGTAATTTTTTTAAAATACACAGATTTTCTTAAAAAAGTAAATTTTCTTACAACAAATTGCCTTTTTTTAAAAAAATAATTTTTCATTAAAGAATACCTTTTTTGTGAAACAAAATAACTTTTCTTGAGATAACTACACACTCTTCAAAATGTACATATTCTTGAAATTAGGACGAATTCTAAAAAAATTCAAAATTCTTAAAAAAAACCTTTACTTCAAAAAATACATTCTCTTAAAAAATACATTTTCTTACAAAAGTTCCTTTTCGTAAAAGTACATTTTCTTAAAAATAAAATAATACCTTGTCTTTTCTTTTTTTGAGATAAGTAGCCTTTCTGAGAATAAGTACATTTTCTTAAAAAAATAACCTTTTCCTAAAAACAGTACCACTTCTTTAAAAAGTACTTGTTCTTAAAACAGTAGTTCTTTGTAAAAAAATTTTTTACTCTTATGGCTGTTTCTTCCACAAAGTACTTCTTTTTAAAAATGGCAAATTTTTGTAAAAAAAAACATTAGCTTTTAATGACAGAAGTACCTCTCTTTAAGAAAGAACCTTTTCGGAAAAATACAATACATATTCTTACAAAAAGAACCTATAAATCGTCAGATAAAATGCCCAAAGACGTAACCCTCATTTTTAAAATTTTACAGGAGAAGCAAAAATCCTTATAAAATCCAAAGTATTTCAGTTTTAAACGCATTCATTCCACAGCTTACCTTAGGAACTTGGAACTCTACTATTTTGCACATATATATTTTAGCGTGGAGTATTATATTTAATCAAAAAAACAGTTTTTAGTTTTTGAGGGTTACGCCTTTGGGCATTTCAGGTGACGAAACAAATTTTTGTTTTTAAAAAAATATATTCTATTTTGTGCTCGACTTTTTTGAAAATAATATCAAGCTAATAAATAAGCTTAATATTAAAAATGTCTTGAGCTTGAATAAATTTATAAACTTGATATTTAAAAAACATATCTGCTAAAAACTCCCGCAAGGGATATGATGAAAGTTGACGTAGACCACCGCGAGCTTGAAACAACAATATTGTTGATGGCTACCTCTGTTTTGTTGTTTTGTTATGACAAAACAAAAACAAATCATGTCTGTTTAAAACCGATGGTTTTTTGACATGATAAAAAAGAGTTGTGCATGGAAGTGTTTCCAATGTTAGTGCTCGAACGTATGTATAAAGAAATTCTCATTAATATGATGAGTGTTTCTATATATGTGACCTGTTAAAGCTGTTAAAAGTAAGCAACTCGTTTTGTCAGTTTCTCATTATCTCGTTAATGGTTCTCCGCGCGGGACGTCCAGTAAGTGTTGTTGTTGGTCGGAATATTATTATAGTTCATCGTGTAAGTTGCTAGTGTGGAACATTTAAAAAAGTAACACTGAAGAAGAGACGTTTACTGTTTCTGTTGATTATCGTCTTCGCATTTCGCATGAAATGAAACATGAGTGTTACATAAAAAAATAACTTGAGTGTTACATAAAAATACATAAACTACTCAGCATTATTATTTTTGGCCCATAATACGTTTTTCTACTGTATAATCATGTCTTTATAGCTTATAATTCAATGTATTTTGTTCATTACCAATAAATTATATTTTGTCGTATTTTTACTCTTCTTTCTCTACATTTTTAGTACACTTCTAAGCAAGTTAGGATTTTCTGCTTTTCACCACGTGAAAAAGCATCTCATCTTCCATCCGAATCAACCAAAAAGTGAAAATTGATTTTTTGACACCTAAGCCCCCTTTCCGTAGACCAAGTCACATATACAGTTTTGATGAATTCACCGAAAAGTATACCAAAAACGTCTGCTGATGAAGATCTTGGCAAGATCCGAAATAGCTATACAGACAGCCCTGTTATCATTGGAACGCTTTTTGTGCTCAAGTTTTTTTTAGAATAATATTAAGCCAATAAATAAGCTTAATATTAAAAAGGTCTTGAGCTTGAATAAATTTAAAAACTTGCTAAAAAAAAAACCTACTCGAAACTCCCGCAAGGGAAATGCTGAAAAGAATTATTCTTAAAAAAGGTTATCATTTTACAAAAATTATATTTTCTTAAAGATCCATTTAAATTAGGCGTGTTGGAACTAACTATAAGTATATGGCGAAAAGAAACTTCGTTCCAACCGGGTTTCCCCTGACACCTCCTGCAATTTTTCACTCTAGGAGATGTATGGCTGCTGGGAGAAAGCATAGTTGAATGCCAACAAACTGCCTGATGAAGCATATCTGAAGCATACGCCTGAAAAACTTAGAAGCAACAACTTTCTTGGTGTAATGTTTCTAGACCTTTTTGCCTTTCACATTTTCAACATAATCTCGGGAACATGATCAGAAGTAATCAAAAGTTTATTTCCGAGGAACATACAAACATCATAACTTACTACCAAACACCTCGTGTCACAGTTTTAGCGGATGGTATTAAATAATTTTGCCGGTTGTTTCGAAAACTGAACTGTTACATTTGCAAAATGTTCACAAGGTCATAATACATAGTTCAAAGATGCTTTAACCGCATATAATATTTGTAAACACAATCCACTGGGATACAATAAAACTTCATTGCAGATGATTTCATTTCAGCATAAGTTTGCGTATATATACAAATCTCAGTAGAACAGTAAAATCTTGCCACATTAAAATATGCATTCATTCACACAAAAGCGAGAGAAAACAAAGAAATAAAAAAAAATAAAATCTCGCAAATATTTATTTAATTTTATCGGACACTTTGTATCGTAAGATGTGAGTTAATAAAAATGACAATGATGAGGTGTTTCTAATACAACACATAAACAAACAGATACTTGCACACACACACATGCACACACAAATTCTGCTAAAACTACACTAATGCCAACACAAACATAGCAGACAGAGTAACTGTGTATGTATCTGTCGGATACATTGAAACATTTTGTATGCTAAAACAAATATCAACAAATAATAACAGACAACACAGCTACAACACCATTGCCACCAAAGGAAACACCCACTAATAATAAAAAAAAGGAAACCCATGAATGGTATTTTTATACTTCATGTTGTCACTATGCCATACCAACCCACCGCTTCCTATTGCCCCCCTCTATCATCAGCACCACCTTTATATGAGTCTTTTGGTTCGATGTCTCGAATGCATGTCCTTTTTTTTTTGTCCCAATGTAGATTTACTCTTCTTATACTGTCATAAACAAATATTTTCTTGGTGAATTTGTTGTTAAATAAAAATTTCTGTTGTTACTTGTACTTTATATGAGTGTGTGTGTTTACGCTAAACGAGGGTAGCGTGGAAAGTGGAGTTATATTTGTTTAGAGTAATTGCAGCAACCACTTGTTGACGCAGAGAGGGAAGAATATTTTGATTAAATAACATGTTCAAAAAGGATACAGACAACAGAATTAGTCAAAGAAGAATATTGAAGTTTGAATAATTAATGTACACGCAAAGAAAATAAAAGTCGTTTGCCGCAAAAAAATACCGTTTGCCGCGTATACTCAACATGGACGGCTACAGGTGAAAGGTTTGTATTGTTGTAAACGAAATTTTATTTACTGCAAAATTTTTCTAATTTTCCAGCTCACTCTTTAATCTTACAAGGTCAGAAAAAAAATGTATGTTAGAAATGGTTGTTCAGGTGCACCGTCTGATGTCCGTTTACTGTGCCTGAATTACACGTATAGTTATAATTTATTTTAACGACAATTATATAAATCGTGTGTGAACAATTGTGAACGAACTCTGATCGAACTTTGGAAAAGCTAAGGTTTGCACAGGTGTCTGCAAAAATTTTCCCCGATTGAATAACTCTAATACATGCCGCAATCGTCCTAGAGATCTCGCAAGCATCACCCTTAGGCATTTTTTGAAACAAGGTAATAAAATTATTGGCGGTTGCGTACCCTCGTCTTTTTGGTAGAAAATAATATTTAACTATAGAGAGATTATGTGTGTAACATTTTAGTGCAGTTTGGGAATCATTATATTCGTATATCTATCCGAAGTCTTTAGCCAATTCAAGCCAAATAGAGAAAAATTGAAAACGAAATTTTTTTGTTTTTGGTATAAAGTTGTATGGGCTATGATCTAAAAAATCGTCGAAAATAGTATGGCTGTATTGAAAAAAATTGGAAGCGTAAACTAGGACATACTAAGTAACCCTAATACCCTGCTTTAATAATTCGATTTTGGGTACTTTTTACTTTTACCTTTGTTGACTATTCTACAACCTCATGAGGTCAGACGTCTTAAACATATTAATCAAACAAACAAATTTAACAAATTGCAACACATTCCTCCTACTGGTTCTATCCTTCGCCTTTTCTCGCGAGTTATTAACACCAAGTATACGGAGGGATTATTCTGCTTGGTCTTTCCGGCGGACTCTTGGTCGTCCTCGTTTCCTGCTTCCATCGGGTATGATATCGGAAACCTTTCGCGCTGGCTCATTTTCATCCATTCTGATAACATGGTCCAGCCAAGGCAATTGGCTTAATTTGATTCGCCTAGCTATGTCCACCTCAGAATACAGATGATATACACACAGGGAAAAGATTAGTTGGAAATGAATTCAGGCATTGGAAATTCCATGATAAAAGTCTATATTTTGATTAGAATTCATAATTGTTAAACAACAGAATTATTTGTCGATGTTATTGATAGATTCGGTGGTGCAATGGTTAGTGTGCGCGGCTCTTGTACATGAGATCCTGGGTTCGAACCCTGCTCTGACCACCTTCAAAAAAAATTTCTTTCGGCGGCGGTCACCTCGCATAGTGACGGCGACACTATCGAGTATAATATAGCCATGATAAAGCTTCTCAAAATACCGTTCAGAATCGGTGTAAAACTGTAGTCCCAATTAGTGAGTGAAAACTGGAAAGCGCACAGCTCAGTGATTGTGAGAAGTTCTCCCCGGTCCCTTCATGGGATGTAATGGGAAACCACTTACTTATTTATTGATAGATTAAAAATCGGTCTAACTAAATACAAGTTGCTACTACCGAACTTTAGTTGTATGAACCAATTTGAGCATTTCTAAAACCTCATTCATCCGAAATGGAAGATACAACTAGTAAAAAGTACAATATTAGAATTCGTGTTTAAATATTAGTCACTATAATCATAATTTAGTTTCTTTCTGTCACAAAAACACGTGTTACAATGTTATGTATGTATTCGATTTTTCACAAGAGACTTTGCTGTTAAAGAGAAACTACATACAGTTGAATGTTACACGAAGACTTTACAGAAAAACTATTATTTTAAACAGAAAGTGATAAACAAAGTTGTGAAAAACAAAGTGAATACATATCATCCACCGAAGAATACATATGATCATAAATTGAGGTGAAGTGAGACTTTTAAACACAATCGTTGAATCTGACGCCTTCACAAACACATGCAAACAATTGTGGGCACTTGGCTGGAGGAACTAGTATTGTGGATAACACAAATTAACTTAACAAAATATGATACCCAGGGTAACCCATCCTCATTTTTGATCGAAAATATGAAAAATTTAGAAAGACTGTCTATATTTGTTTTTCGATTGGACGCTCCGTTTTCGAGATATAGAAATTTTTTCATATTTTTGATAAAAAATGGGCACGAAATACGAACCCTGGTGATAAATAATAATAATTTTGTTTATATTTAAATATAAGATACACAATTTTAATAAAAAATAATTTTTTTTACTTTTTTTTTCTATAAAATTCATAATGGGTTAAAGCATCACCAAATGTTTGATACACAATTTTAATAAAAAATTATTTTTTTTACTTTTTTTTCTATAAAATTCATAATGGGTTAAAGCATAACCAAATGGTTGTGACAGCCACCAAATTCGAGTAATTATTTTAGTTGAGCATACCAATATAAATATTATTTGGTACAACCGAATTAGCTTTTACATTTTTCGTTGATCCAACTAATAGAATATTCACCACTACAGGATAATTTGATTGCTACAACTAAAACTCTATTGACAGATGACATTTATTTATTGTTGCTTTGGCTTCAACTAAATATTTCAGTTCTTGCAACCAAAACTGAATTACAAATCAATTGATATGCACAACATTTGGTGATACGGAACACAATTATTGGTAATCACAACTGAATAATGTGATAGTCCAAGGAACCGCCAAATTTTATTTGGCTGTAAATATAGTTGTGACAACGAATCTCTTCTCTGTGTGAAGCTCTTGGTTCCAACGACGTAGGTACTCGCCGTGTTCGTTAACAGGACCATACATTTTTCCGAGAATTTTCCTCTCGAATACTCCAAGGTGTTTTTCATCCTCTTGCGATATGACCCAAGTTTTGGAACCATATGTCAGGACAGGTAAAATGAGAGTCTGATATAGCTGGACTTTTGTCCGTCGAGAGAGGGCTTTGTTCCTAAACTGCTTGCTGAGTCCAAAATAGCATATATTTGAATGCACAATTCTCCTATTTATCCCTTGACTGAAGTTGTTGTCCTTGTTCACGGCGAATCCAAGGTGGACAAATTCATCTACCACTTCAAAATTAAATCGGTTGTCAACATTCAAGTGCGGACCAAATCGAGGGGTTTCTCTAGTCGTCGACACCATAAATTTTGTCTTGCCCTCATTAACAGCAATCTTTCTGATTCTTTTTCGATTCTTGAAAATACTGCAGTAACCTCTCGCAAATTTTGCCCAATGATGTATATGTCGTCAGCATGCGCCA
Organism: Phaonia tiefii; assembly: GCA_963931995.1. Taxonomy (NCBI): domain Eukaryota; kingdom Metazoa; phylum Arthropoda; class Insecta; order Diptera; family Muscidae; genus Phaonia; species Phaonia tiefii. Next base: position 33,748,141 of record OZ008367.1, read on the forward strand.
GGAACATATGGCGTTTCGAGTTAATGGTTTTGTTCGTATTTACAGCAGGTTTTCTCATTAGTATCTTCATTAACCCTTTGTGGACGAAGAATTTTCCGCTGGAAATTTTCAAAATTTTATTGCGGATTATTACTTGGGAACACAACATTTCAAGACTAAAGTGTTGTCAAAATTTAAAAATTTTCGAGCCTTCTACAAGAAAAATCATGGGACAGATGTGTCCCATTCGTCGTCAAAGGTAATAAATTGGGAGCAAATGTTCAATGGTTTGCATGTTGCAATTTGTGCATAATTTCGTGTTTTGTTTTGTGTTTTTAAAACATATTTTCTTTCTAATTATTGTAAACCATATACATAAGTTTTGTATTCGAAAATGAGTACATTGCGTCGGTTTTATAAAACTGAGGATGAAATACTACAGCTTTTGAACGCATCGGATAGTGAAGATGAAGAAAATGTGTTTGAATTAGACATCGAGAATAGAGCTGTTTTGGATGATTTTACGGATTTAGCGAACGGGGCCAAAGTCAAAGATATTCTTCTGACCGAAGAACCTAAACTAAACTGATGCATCAATGGCAAAAGGTGTTCCCAAACCTACAGATGCCAAAGAACTTTAATGAATTAAAATTACGTTTCGCCAGCTTATACCGACCCCGATTACATATACGGGCAGGTTTTAAATCCAAAGGTAATCGCAGATGAGGACGTCCCAACTGTTTTGGAAGTCTTCAATGCAGTTTGTGATTTCGACACACTAATTGAGCACATAATTCACCAAACGAAACTTTATTGTGAGCAGAAAGGTATCATATTTTCTATAAGTATAGAACAGTTTTGGATGACTATAGCAATGAGTATCCACAGATTTCCAGAAATAAGACTGCACTGGTGGTCTACGACTGAAATATACTCAGTACCATTTATTACCAAAGTTAGGATTGAAGATAGTTTGGAAAAATGTTTTCCAGCTTAAATTTTGTTAACAATACTGAACAGCCAAGTCTTGACGATCAATCACATGATCGAGCATTTAATATTAGACCAGTAATAAATTATTTCAACTCAGCATTTAGAAAAAATTTGAGTTAAAGCAAATGCCAGTCTATTCACGAGCATATGGCAACATTTAAATTGTGGTGCCGTTGCGATGCTAAGAGTGGTTATCTATATAAAACTAATATATATACGGGCAACAGAGAGAGGTTGGTATTGGCGAATCCGTTATTATAGACATGACAGCAGGGCTGGAAAATATAGGAATAGAACAATATTTCGTTAAATTTTTAAATAGTCCAATATAATTACACAAATTTATAACCAAGGGAATACAAGCCTGTGGCAAAAATCGTGCACAAATGCCAAAGTTTGACGCAGATAAATCTTTTTATCGTGGATACATCCAAACCTTTGCCTCAGAAGGAGTTTCAATTGTGAAATGGATGTATAATCGTGCAGTCTATATGGAGTCCAATTTCATAAATCCAATCTCAACTGTAAATGTCAAAAGAAGCCAGGCCGTGTCTGCAAATAAAATTAATGTTACATATCCAAACATGATTTCCCAATATAACGCAGGAATGGGAGGCGTTGATCTTATGGACCAGAAAAAGGTATAGTGAAGAAACTTTTTTAATTTATTTCAGTCCTACTATGAATATGATCGTATATCAAAGATCAGATTTTATCTGCGTCTGTTTTTTGAGTTAATGGATTTGGGTGTCAAAAAACTCACACATTGTGTATGATATGATATCTAAATGTAGTTCGAAACCATATTCTATAAAACATCTGCAGTTTCGCACGTCGTTTATAGCTACACAGTTAATCAACGGGTTTTTTTAGTCGAAAAGTTGGTATTACCTCGACACCACGAGAATCAGTTACACGGTCAAAACTGGGGGCAGTACCTGATTTAGCTGGACATTATCAAACAAGGACAGAAGTAGGTGTCAGGAAGCTATGTGTTGTTTGCACAAAAAACTGAATCGAAAATCTAACAAACAAAATTTGTTTCGCATGTAAAAAATCAATGTGCTTCACCAGGGATAGAATCTGTTTTTGAAATTTAACACAACTAAGTTCGATTTTGATTTAGTTTATATGAACCCTTTAGATGAACTATATTAATTTTTTAAGTTTTTGTTTATTTTTGTTCTATGTTTTTCACCGAATAATTTTTTGTTTTCTTTGTTATTTAATTATAAAATGTTAAACAAAAACTAAAAAGCTCCTTTATTTTTACCTTTGACGATGAATGGGACACATATGTCCCATAATATTATCAGCTCCCCCATGAAAAGTATGGAACTAGTTAAAAACGGGTTCATCAATAAATTTGCATAAGGCATTGGCACATCTGATACTAAAAGTTTATTCAACCTTATCAATTAGAACTAGAGATTTAGGAAACTAAACTTGCCAAAAAAAAATTACAAATTTCTGACTTTGAGACGCCCTTCAACCCAATTAAAACAACAAAACCTTGATTTTATCACTATCGAAGGCAGCTTTGTAATGGACAAAAAGGTGGTATGTATCGATTTGCTCTTCGTGGGTCTTTTCCAGGATTTGGTGTAGCGTGAATATTTGCTCAGTCCTGTACTTGCCTGGTCTAAAACAACACCGATAATGTACAATCAGGTTTTCAACGGTTGGCTTTAGTCTTTCACGTATTACGCTCGACAAGACCTTATACGCGATGGATAAAAGACTGATACCGCGATAATTAGAACAGACGCACGGATCACCCTTTTCGAAGACAGAACATAATACACCGAGTCTAATCGTTAGGCATAGATTCCCCCAACCATATATTTTGATGCATGTGTGATATCAGACCTTCGCCACCTGCCTGAAAAAGTTCAGCGGGTATCCCATCCGCACCAGCGGCTTTATTATTCCTAAGCCATTCTCCCGGCTCTAATCACGTCTTGGTTGAGAGGGGGGCTACAATATACACAGTCTTCCACAATCATTACCTCCTTATCTTGAGTGGAAGAATCTGAGTGGAGTAGTGCTGAAAAGTGGTCTCTCCACATTTTAAGCATACACTTTGGGATACCATGTTAACAATTTTAGAACAATATTTTTTTTATTTTTTTTTTGGAACATAATTTAAATTTTTTAATTTTTCTCATTGTTTAAGTATAATGGAAGATCAAAAATTATGTTTAGAAGACAAATGTTACCTTCTGAACTTCAACTTCATTCTCAAACATTAATAAGGGATCGGCGCACAGTGGCTCAGAATCGATTTTCATTGGCCAAATTCAATATCTTTTGATCTAGTAAACATTTTATTTTTAAGTTCTGTAAAAATCCGATTGTAGGATTATTGGGATATATAACCATTGAAAATCTCATGGTGAGGTATATTTCAGAAAAGTTTTTAAAGTTGACTACGTTTTGGTTTTTTTTTAAATTCCAAGAAATCGAAAATTTTGGCTTTTTCTTCTTGCATTTTTTTTTAAAAATTTTGACACAATTGTTCATAATGCGCACAAATTATAATATGTTTGTATTATAGATATTTACATTTTTCGAATTTCGAATTACTTAAAAAATCCGATTAGTAAATATAAAAAATTCCACAATGCGAAAGGGTATTTTATCACATTTTTAGATGTATACCTACTTTTTTAAAGTTCTTGAGAAAAACTAGTTATTTACGTTAAAAAACAAAAAATAAATGATGTCTCATTACATCCCATGAAGAAATTGGGGAGAGCTTCTCACTACCCGTGAGCTGTGCGCTTTCTAGTTTTATACTTACTGACTGGAACCTGCAGTTTTTCACCGGTTCCGAACGGTATTTTAAGAAGCTTTTTCATAGCTAAATATTTGGTAGTGTCGCCGTCACTATGCGAGGTGACCGCGTCCGAAATAAATTTATGGTAGTCAGAGCAGGGATCGAACTCACGATCTCGAGTACAAGAGCTGCGCACACTACCATTGCACCACCGACGGTCACGGATTCAACCACCAACTGCAACCATCAACCATCAATGCAAATTATAATAAAAATAGTTAACCTATTCAAATAACATGGTTCCCGTTACATTTCATGGAGGGATTAGGAAGAGCTTCCCACAACCAGTTAACCTATAACACTGTGATAGTTTTGGGCAAAAATGTTAGTAAGCTAGGTTGGAGAGGACTTTTTTCGCCTATTTCGGGTAAGTGAAATTGAATTGCGTCATTAGCTTTTTCAGTTACAATTACGGTTTCAGACAGAAGTTTTCATTTTATTTTGACTAATTGAGTGGATTTTGTTTTTCTATTTTGACTCACTTTTGACAGCCAGTTACGTCTATTTGGTCGGTTGTACCGGTCACCTTTCTTCAACAAAGTTGCTTCGAACGCTTTATGCTATAACTTTTGGGAAACAAGGTTATCTCTAAAGGCAGGTTTTTTGGGCTCTTTGATTCAGAACATCGGAAGGAAACTAATTGTCCGACTTTCTTTGAGTTTTCCGTAAACAAATTGCCCGTAATCAGATTCTTCCTCCAAATGAGAGAAATCTTTCATTATATAACTATATATTGATTTGCTCATCCTCATTTTCAATTACCAAATTATACTTAATTATTAATTGCACCTAATTTTTCTTTTTTCTGCACTGAAAAAAAAAATTGGACAAAAAGAAACGACAAAGAAAAACGTAAAAAAAACTAAAAAAAATACAGTGGTTAAAAGAAGTGCTTTCGCGTAGGTTATATGGGATAAGCAGAATACTGTACGACGAACAAAAAAGGAAGTGTACGTGTCTGGCAAGCCTTCGAAATGTAGAAAACACTCCTTCGCTTGTACCTGAACTCCTTCAAATACGGTAAGCCAAGTTTTGTAAGAGGGAAAATGATATTAGGATTCTTCCAAAAATGCTGTGTTTAACAAAGTAGTACGAAAATCATTTGAAAATATGTGTGACTCAGGCGATAATAGTACTCACGCACATTGGTTGGTTGGTTGGTTGGTTGAAAAGGCTGCATAGGCTAAAGAAGCCCATTGTGATACCTGCAGTTTCCTCCATAGCAACTATTGGCTAGTCGTCTAGCCAATTTGCCCTTTCAATAAATTTGTCTATGAGACCTACAGGAATATCCTGTAGGGCTACGGTGCTAACTAAATGTTTACCGAATATCCTACTTCTCAGTCCTGCCAGAGCAGGGCAATCCAAGAGAAGGTGTTTAGTCGTTTCCTCGTCTTCTTCCATGCAGCATCTACAGAGAGTAGAGTTTCTATGTCCCAATCTTAGGGGGTGTTTTCCTACAATACAATGTCCCGTAAGTGTTCCTATCATTGTGGATAACCTTCTTCTCGGCAAGTTAAGTAGTTGCCTAGTCCTCTTCCTGTCCACCTTTGGCCTGAGGTCCCTGGCTTGTTTGCAAGTTGAAGTAAGTCTCCACTTGTCCTTGAACATATTATCGGCCCACTGCCTGATGTGCAAACGGCAGCATCTGCAGAGAGTAGAGTTTCTATGTCCCAATCTTAGAGCGTGTTTTCCTACAAGACACTGTCCCGTAAATGTTCCTATCTTTGTGGATAACCTGCCTCTCGGCAAGTTAAGTAGTTGCCTAGTCCTCTTCCTGTCCACCTGTGGCCAGAGGACCTTGGCTCGTTTGCAAGTTGAAGTAAGTCTCCACTTGTCCTTGAACATACTATCGGCCCACTGCCTGATCTGCAAACGGCAGGTAGAGATTGGCATACTAACACTTTCTTTTGCCGGAAGAACCTGTGCCGTAGTGCCCTGTCTAGCTAACTAACGCATCCGCTACGCAATTGCCTGGAATGTCGCTGTGTCCCGGTACCCAGATGAGGCTGATGTCAAAATACTCTGCCATCACCCTAAGTGACGAGTGGCATTCTTTCACCGTCAGGGACGTAGCAAACATGGCTTCCAGGGAATTTATAGCAGCCTGGCTGTCTGTGTAGATACATATTCTCCGGAGGGTTGTGACAATACTTTTCAGTAGTTCACAACCTCCAGTACGGCGGTAACTTCCGCCTGAAATACACTACAGTGATCAGGCAGCTTGAAGGAGATATTTATATTTAGGTCCGGTGAATGGACCCCATAGCCTACTTGCTCGTCCAACTTTGATCCATCCGTGAAAAATCTGATACTACTGGTATCCCCTTCCAGTGACTTTTCCCAGGTATTCCTGTTCGAAATAGAAGTCCTTCGATTTGTCGCTGGTAGAAGGTAGGGGATACAGTAGTCCGTTTTTACGGGAATAGAGTTGATCCGGTGTAGTAATTCAGTGTGTCCGGAATGCCCCGATATCAAAACGCCACAGTCTCTGATTCTCACCAGGGATGTAGCGGCTGCCGATTCGGCCATGATATCAGAAGTACAGATGTTCAGGATAGCACTGAGTGCAGTACCGGACGTCATGCTCATTGCCCCACTAACGCTAATCAGTGCTGATCTTTGAATTTTCATCAAGAAATTCAGAATATATTTCCTTTGGAGGGACCTCCACTAAACTACGATGCCATAGAGAAGTATTGGCACGCACATTAACTCACACAAAGACTAGATTTCACGCATGCTGACGGATGGATAATTTTCCGGTACTCACATTCACACAAGCTCATGTTATCAAATGTTGATACTACTCACACTCAAGCGTGAATCACGACAACTACTTGACTCGCGCCCATATCTAGTAGAAATAAAGTTGACTACGACAGTAGAATAAAAAATGTCGTGCCCTGCGTGTTTCGTTGCAACAATAAAAATATGATCGATAATACAAAACTTTTTGTTGCAGCATTGCAATCACGCTCAAGAGGATGTTGTATACCTGGGGCGAAACACTTTTCTATAACTACTGCATTTAGTTAAATTTTTGAGTCGTTACGATATAATCTGTATAAAGAATGTCTACGGTTTAAGGCCGGTACTATGTCCATGCCACAATACTCGTATTATTTTCGAACCTTCTAATCTGTTTCTTCTCAGAGTTTAAGATATTAATGGCATCCACATCCGTCAGTTTTGTTTAAAAATGTTACGGTCTTTGTTGACAATGGAAAATGTTGTCGTTACTGGTGTTCCTGTTGTTGCTGTCAGTGTTGTTGACACTTTTTGTGGTAGTACAACAACAACAACAAGTTAACACTTATACCTTGTGGTCGGTCAAATGTATTTTGTTTCTGCTCTCTCTTTATTTTTTGGGGGAGGTTGGCCGATATTTATTTGTGCCGACATTTTCATCCTCCGTTGTAGTTTTAACGATTACCTTGGTTAATATTTAGATTACGTGTTGGACAATCAAATAACAACGCTGTTGTCGGTGGCACAGTGTTATGAAACTGGCTAGAAAGTAGTTAAGTTAAATCGGTAAATAGGCACAAAGGGGAAACTGGAAGGATGAGGTCAGTATACCCCAAGAATCTCCTAGAAATATGCGATAAAGTCAGTTTAAAAAATACATCGTTAAACTAATGATTGCCGTGTGATATGAAGTGAAAGTTAAATAATATATAGACTCAGTAAACAAACTAATTTTTCACATCTAAGGCTTTCAAAAATATTACACTGCTAATTGTTTTGCCGCACAGTGCCCTTGTACGTCAATGTTTATATTGTCCACCCACAAGTCACAAAGAACTCTCCACCGTCCTACTGCACTCTGTTATTTAAATGTTAGAAACAATTTAACGATTTTTCGTTTTGTAGAAAATCAACAAATCTATCTTATGCAATTTTTATTAGATTCAATTTTATTTGAATATTTTAAAAGCTAATTTGTCACTTTATGGCCGCTGTTATTATTTTATTGTTTGTTGCTATTATTGTTTGACTTTCAAAACACTTTTAGTCATTACTTGTACAGTCTCTGTTGTTTTCCTGTAAAATTTTTCCAAACATAAATTTTTTATAACTGCTGCAGCATTGAGTGGCGGAATAGTCAGGTCACCTGGTCTGGTCCATACTATTGATTGAACGGGGAAAAAAATCACACCTTATTGGTGGTGGTATGTTTGTTGATTATTCCGGAGTGAGTTTATATTTTAATATTTTATAATTAAAAAGCTAACACCAAACAGCAAAAACACCAATATATACCTAAATATATTTGTATTACATACAAAAATACACGCTAAACTATGGAACAGTGTTTCTTAACATTTTTGGTGTTCCGATTTTAAACACCTCAAAACTTTAGCTTTACGCTGTGGTAATTAGTTGAATAGTGTTGTACAATTTGTGCTTCTTTCTCCTACACTAACAGTACGATTTGTTTAAAACCAGATTGAATTCATGAAAAATTCCGTTGTTGCAATCGAAATGCGTTTGTCGCAACAACATTGTGGTTGCCACAAATGAATTTGGTTGGAAAAACTGTAAATTTATAGTCCCAATATCTTTTCACATAGTATTCGGTTGCGAGAACCGTGTCTATTATTTAGGTCACATCAAAAGAATTTTCCTATATATCGGTTCCGATATAGATTCGGTTGCAACAAATAAATTTTTCATAACGCAGTTAAATTTAAAAATAAGCAAGAAATTATGACAGTATTTTATTATATGAATGCAAATGTTTTAATAAATAGCTCAATCATGCCATTGTTTCTTTAAACAAGCAATAGTACGCTTACTTTTTGACATTTGTGATCAGTAGACTCTCGCAAATCATTATGAGTCGATTCACGCTTGAAAAACGCTACAAAATTATCCAAATTTACTTTGCAATTCAGTCATCGATTCGTGCAACTTATAGACGACTTCGTGATTTTTATGGTGCACATAATCCCCCATCTGAGCACGCCATCCGACGAACTGTGGAGGGATTTCATACCCCATACTCTCAAAATGATGCAGTAACTGCAACACGTCGAAAGTTCAAAATTTATTGATTCGTCGCCGGTTGGAGGAATTGGGTCTCTGTCCGTCCACAACATAGAAGAGATCTTGGCATATACCCGTATAACATCTATCTAGTGCAGGTATTAAAGACACCTGACAATCATATGCGTCGTTTTTTCGCCAGTTGGGCTCTACAGCGGTTGGAAACTGACACGATGTTTTATCGCAAAATTGTGTTCAGCGATGAGGCTAATTTTTGGCTTAACGGATTTGTTAATAAAAAGAATTGACGCATTTGGAGTGAGACCACTCCACCAGACACTACAGACTCCGTTAAAAAATATTCACAGTTTGGTGCCGTTGACACGGACGCTATTTCTTCATAACTGAAGCCGGAGCTCGTGTGACGGTCAATGGAGATCGTTACCGCACCATGATCAATGATAGGGATCGGGGTATATACCATTTAATATGGAAGAAAATGTAACGCATCGAAGGAGCCTTAATTGAGCCATGTCCGTCTGTCTGTCTGGCTGGTCAACACGGTAACTGCCGTAAATCTTTATCGATCACAGCAAAATTTTGTCAGTGACTATTATTTGTCGAGGGTTAGTTTAGGATTGAAAATGGACTTTTGACCACGACCCTTCTGATACCTCCCTCCAGAAATTGACACATTTAGTACGAAATCATGTTTCTCCTAAAATTTTTTTCTGGTAGATGTGCTTCCATCAAACATTGGTTAATAACCTGTAAATGTCTACTTAACTGGAGAAAAGCTTGGTGATCGTCCGGCAAAAGCTTAATGATCGTCCGGGTTGTCAGTGCTATAAGTATCGTGAAAGACTTCCGATTTTAATGAAACTAGGTTGTCGGCTTCGTGTCATCAAACGCCAGTGACCGATTAAGACAAGGGTGATTTTGCCACACTCCACCAACATAAGTTGTGCCGGCAGGTTGTTCGGCAGCATAACTCCCGTAAAAGCGAACCAATCTTTAGGAAATTTGGCACTAGATAAAATTTAGTCAAATGCACAAAAAATTAGCACCGATGGCCGGTTGATCGAAACGATAGCGCTCGTAAACTACAAGCGATCCTAATTAAATTTGATGCTCGTCAATGTTTTCCAAAAAATTAAAGATTAACTACTGTACCACGCCCATTTTCATACCTCTCATACAAAAGTAGGACGGCTTTCCGGTTGGCCGACTCGATATCTCCCTTATATCACAACCAATCTTAACAGAATTTGGTACTGATCAATAGATTGTGTAATACTGTGTAAAAACAGATGAACAATTTCCCCATGCCAAATTTTGTACCTCCCATATAAATATTGGGCAGACAATTGGCTTGTACTCACGGTAACTCCCCATAATCAGTTAGGATCGTAATTAAGTTGGGTATTGAATAGTGTTTAGCACAATGCCACCCTCATTCGTTCAACGTAAGAGTGCATATATGTGTTATTTTAATAGAACTCGGTCGCAATGGATGACTTAGGTGAGGCTAAGTTTAAGTCGGTTCACCCGACTGTACTGGCCGACTGTACCGACTGTATTTGGCGATAAGTTGATTTCAAGAAATGGTCCTGTCAATTGGCCTCCAAGGTCGTGCGATCTGACTCCTCTCGATTATTGCCTACGTGAAGTCACTGGTTTATGTTGATAAACCAGCAACAATTGACACCTTGGAGGCCACAAGTGTTCATGTTATTCGGCCAGCAATACTTTTTCCAGGACTTTTTCACAGCTCTGTATCATAAATCTGAGATTAGCACGGCGTCAAATCGCATGATCTTAGTGGCCAGTTGACATCGGAATTTCTCGAGATAATTTGTCCAAAAAATTGTTACTGCAATAAATCGACTTTCTCATGCGCGGTGTGGCACCTCGCTGAGTGACGGCGACACTATCGAGTATTTATCCATGAAAAAGCTTCTCAAAATACCGTTCGGTACTGGTGTAAAACTGTAGGTCCCAATCATTGGGTGTAAAACTAGAATGCGCACACCTCACTGGTTTGTGAAAAGCTCTCCCTAATCTCTCCATGGGATATAACGGGAAACCATTATTTTATTTAGACACAATGATTAATATGTTACAATATATGTTTTTGTGACCCAAATGTGGTTTTGATTGTTGAAAACAGCTGTAAAAAAAATCATGACAGACAACAAAGAAACTAAAAAGCACCACATCTTCAATTTATGACAACAATGCGTGCAAACATATACATGGTTCCTGCAATATTTTGCTGTGGCCGTTTCTTTTTCAGTGTGTATTATTAACTCCATCTCTCCGTTTCGTTTTTAAGCTGTTCGCAACTACATCTAGTTTGTTATTAACATATTCGGGTATGACTACTGACAGCGGCGCGCCCTTACCTGGCAGGTCTATAGTAGGGTCTCGTAAAACCATTCCAAAGACACAACTATAAAGCCTAATAAGTCCCATTCCTCTGTACGTAAAACTTGTATATAATTTCACTCAAAGAAAAATTTAATTTCACCCAAATGACAGCCTAGATAAATGAACTTCGTTCAGGAATGTAATTGTGGTAGACGAACGTTTGTTGAACTAAACACATACATAAATAAAATCGTTTTCGAGAACCGAAAATGTTTCACAATACACGAAATATGGCAACTCTAAATTCAAACGTTTACGAAACATGGGAATATATCCATTAACTATTACTTCGTTTGTCGCGCGCGATTTAAAGTAACTACAAACTCAAATCGAATTTTTCGAAAAATGAAAAGAATTTGCGACAATCAGCTGTTTCGTTTAATATAAACGACTTATGTTTCAGTGAATATGACTTCTTTTGAATGGACGAGTAGCCTCATTAATAGAAGAGTTTTATAACATTTTAAATACAAATATATTTTTATGCATACGCTTTCGCTGAAATAGACTTGGACTCATGCACCATCCACGGAAGTCTGCGCGTCTGTTCCCCATACCAGCGAATACGCAGTGCGATAACGCACTCAACAGAATAACGAACAATAACATAAATAATAGGATAACAGGAACAGGATTTCCTTCTTTCTTTTTGTTGTGCGGTGTATTGTATGTGTGTGTTCGTGTATATTTATTTTCTCCGAAAGAAGAGAAAATCAATTCAATTCACACTTCTTCGTTTATAGCGAACGGGTTTCTTATTTGCCGCAAAAGAAATTTATGAAAATTTAGTTTACAGCAACAGAAACTTCTTTTACGATAAAAGTAGTTTTTTTTGGTGGAAAAGTATCAAATTTTGCGGTCAACCACGAGACCATCTGGCAACCTAAATATTTTTCAGCAAAATAATTATTTTTTCACCAATCGAACTATAGAAGAATTTTAAACTTCGTGTTGCTCTCTTAGAGGCTCCATAATTATACAGATGTTATTTAATGTGGTATCTGAAACAAGAGAATGCTTTGGAAGGTAGCATTTCTCCTGCGTGTTTTTAAGTACCTAGTGGTTTTAAAAAAATAAATAAATGGTTTCCCATTACATCCCATGAAGGGGTTAGTGAGAGCTTCTCACAAACCAGTATATGTCCATGTACTAATTTTACACTCACTGATTAGGACCTACAATTTAACACCGATTCCGGACGGTATTTTGAGAAGATTTTTCATGGCTAAGTACTTGATAGTGTCGCCGTCACTAAGCGAGGTGACCGCCGTCGAGAGAAATGTAAGTTATTCAGAGCAGGGACCGAACCCACGTGATCATGCACAAGAGCCGGGCACACTACCATTGCACCACCGAAGAATTTACCGACGCTTTTATCGGTACCACAATTTTTCGGACTTTCTTCTGAGTAGACTTATATTTATAAAGGGGTTTTTCAATAAGAGCGCTACAAAAGTTTTTTAAATAAAACAAAACCGGTTTTAGATACCAATGAAATTCTTTATTCCTGTGAAAGTACGTTCGATGTCATTATGTATGGAACTCGATTTCTTTTGCATGGCCACCACGGGCACGCTTGCAGAAGTCCAGACGCTGAACCCAATTTTCGACGGTTTCCAAGCACAAATCGGCCGATTCTGCTACAATTTCACGTTCGATATTCGTACCAAGTTCTTCAGTCGTCGCTGGCTTGTTGGCATAGACCATAGACTTGACGTAGCCCGACAGGAAATAATCTAAGGGCGTCAAATCGCACGACCGAGGCGGCCAATCGACTGGGCCATTTCGTGAGATAGCACGTTCACCAAACTTGGTTTCCAATAAATTGATTGTGGCATTCGCTGTGTGGCTTGTGGCGCCCGTCTTGTTGGAACCACATGTCCTCCAAGTCCGTATTATCCAATTGGGGCCAAAAATATCCGGTTATCATTGAACGGTAGCGATTCGCATTCACAGTAAGTGCCGGTCTTGATGATCACGGAAGAAGTACGGTCCAGTGACGCCGCCGGCCCATAAACCGCACCAAACCGTAATTTTTTCGGGATGCAATGATGACTCATGGATTACGTGTGGATTGCTGTCTGACCAATAACGCATATTTTGCTTATTGACGAAGCCATTCAGCCAGAAATGAGCCTCATCGCTGAAGATGATTTTCCGATGAAAATCCGAATCATTTTCAAGTTGTTTCTCAGCCAAATTCATAAACATACGGATGCTTATGGTGGTCAAGCGGCTCCAGTTCTTGCGTCAATTTGATCTTGTAAGGATGCAGGCCAAGATCTTTTCGCAAAATTCGCCACAACCACGTCACAGAGATGCCCAACGCTTGAGAACGACGTGTGAGAGACACATTTGGGCTTTCTTGAACTGAAGCCTCAGCGGCAGCAATATTCTCGACACTACGGGCACTTCTTTGTCTCACTGGCACGGGAACATTTTGTACTGTGCCTGTGGATTCAAATTTTTCCACTAGACGCTCAATTGTTGATCTGGTAGCACGATTATGACGACCATAAATTGGACGTAGCGCTCTTAAAGTTGAGGCCACTGACTCCAAATTTCGGTAGTCAATTTTAATAATTTCGACTCGTTGTTGGCTCGTATATCTGTCCATGATGAAATGGCAAACCTTACTGAAGAGAAATGTCAAAAGAGCGGGAAAAAATATGGCGTCGTTTGCTGTCCCTATCGATTTACTTTTGTAGCGTCTCTGTTGTAAAACCCTTTATGTTCATCTTTAACAGTTGACACGTGAATTATCAGTTGAATAATTCAAATCTCATATCTGATCCCATAAAATCGTGAGGAACAAGCCAAAACGCGCCAACTTTTATGGAACTTGCTAGGTAGTTCCTAGCTTATCCGCTGTAGAGTTCAGTGGAATGTCGTTGTTCACTGGAATGTCGTTATTCACTGAAATGTCCTTGTTCACTGGAATGTCCTTGTGATTGTCGCACTACTGAGATGTCTCGCTAAGATATGGTCTGACATTATTATTGACAGTATTAACGTTTGCACTTTTGGAAGTATTTGTTGTCAACGTAGATCTTCGTAATCTTTAAATGCACTCTCCGCTCCTGCCAGCGTCATTTTTTTGATTCATTTTAGAATGTAAAAATATTCAGCTTTGAATTGGGAACATTAGAAACACGTTAAGAGCCCCGAAATGCACTCTGAATTGCTGTACATACTCATATAGAGCGACAGACTTGTATCCACTCACATTATGTATGTATAGAAAACTAGGTGTATATGTGTAAACAATCAACAAACAAAATCCTTTACAAATATTTGACTATATACTTCATATGTATTTGTATGTACAGACACATTTACCTACATGTGCATGTATGTACTCGACACATATGTTACTATTGTTTATGTTTTATATCCTGATGATGGCGTAAAAGCGCGTAAAATATTACTTTCAATAGGCAGACATACAGACAGACGTATTGTTTAATGCTCGACAAGGGAAAAAACCAACACAAATGTTACTTTGTTACTCTGTGTATGTGTGTGTGTGTGTGTGTGTGAGTATAACCTGAATTCTGTAATAAAACTCATTTGATTTAATTTTAAATACTTGTTTTAAATTTGTGGGTTAATTTTTTAAAACTATTATAGATTCCGGTTTGATAAACGCAAATTATTTTTAACCTTGAAAATGCAATAATTTCAAATAAACTGATCTCATGATGGTGAGTAAATTTCTGAACTTTTAGTAGCCAAACGCTATTCCATCCATCATCCTTGTTGCTTTCTTCCAAATGTAAGCCTAGCTTTTTTTTATTTTTACTTTAAGATTATTTACAAAAATTAATAATATTACAATGGTTTTATTTAAAGCCCCAGCGCCGTAAAGGCTTTATAGAGGCTAACTGGCAACCTTGTTTTCCATACATTTCCAAAATACATTTTTATTGTTTATAAGTTTTAGAAAAAATTAATAAAATAAAAAAATCAATCACTTCATTGAAGTGTTTCTAAGTTTTGTAGCAAATTTGACTTTAATCTTTGTTTAAAAGTGGAAATAACTAAAATGTTTTTCAAAAGAGTTGGGAAATAATTATATTCACTTGGCCCAGCAAAACCAATGCGCTGCTTTGTTAACTCAAGACGACAACGGGTAACCTGTAAGTCTCCAGCTTGTCTCGTATATCTCCCAGATCTCACTATGTTCGGAGTAAAAGGTATTGATGTTGTACTGATATTTCTTACGGATTTAAATACTTGCACAAGGAGTTGTTTCTTATATAATCCACGAATTGGTAATACATTTACAGCTTTGTTCTTATATAGATCTAGCGTGGAGTGTCGTGCAGGAAGGTTAAAACAATTCTCAGTGCTCTATTCTGTGCAGCTTGTAGTGTCCTCAAAGATCTACTTGGTCTAGATGCATATATCATAGGCAAATAAGATAAACGAGAGTTTATAAGTGATTGAAATTTCATAATTTTAATTCTCGTACTAAATTTATTTTTGAATTTGTAGAGTATTTTTGACTTTATCTCAGCAATATGTGTATCCCACAACAAATTATGACTCAAATGAACACCCAAATATTTTATGCTCTCCGAGTCCGAAATAGGCATACCATCAATATTGACTGTGATCTCAATATTATTTTGATTTTCATGTGTTCTGAATTTCACAAGTTTAGTTTTTGCAGACTTTAGAATCAGATTATTCAAGCGTGCGAACTCAGATAATAAAGCTGCATCGTATTCAATTTGAACTTTTAAAGCCGTCTGTATTTGTATTTGTACAAAAGCAAATGTCATCTGCAAACATAAAAAGTTTGAAATTGAAGTTAATATTTTTTAAGTCGCTGATGTAAATATATTTTAAAAAGCAATGCTCCTAAGACACTACCCTGGGGAACACCAAAATTAACCGGTCTCATGGCGCTATTTTTTATCTCGTACTTGAACAAATTGACGCCTGTTCTTGAAGTAGTCACAGGAAAGATCTCTAGATTCTTCCGATACACCAATGTGTTTAAGCGTCTTCACCAAAATCTGGTGGTCTACCAAATCAAAAGCTTTTGAAAAATCAAAGAACATTCCAGCCACATCCTTGTAACCATCATCAATTCCTCCGCAGTTATACATATTCAACTATATGTACTACTGCTTCGTCTGTCCCAGAGCCTTTTTTGAAACCAAATTGATGTGCGTATAATGATTTGTGGCCGTCGGTGGTGCAATGGTTAGTGTGCGCGGCTCTTGTACATGAGATCCTGGGTTCGAACCCGGCTTTGACCACCTTCAAAAAAAAAAATAAAAATATCTTTCGGCGGCGGTCAC
Source organism: Phaonia tiefii (assembly GCA_963931995.1). NCBI lineage: Eukaryota > Metazoa > Arthropoda > Insecta > Diptera > Muscidae > Phaonia > Phaonia tiefii. Next base: position 33,764,686 of record OZ008367.1, read on the forward strand.
CTCGCATAGTGACGGCGACACTATCGAGTATCTAGCCATGAAAAAGCTTCTCAAATTACCGTTCGGAATCGGTGTAAAACTGTAGGTCCCAATCAGTGAGTGAAAACTGGAAAGCGCACAGCTCAGTGATTGTGAGAAGTTCTCCCCAGTCCCTTCATGGGATGTAATGGGAAACCATGTATTTTTTTCTATAATGATTTATCGTCTTGAAGAAAATGGGATAGCTGATTAAAGATAATTTTTTCAAACACTTTATCAATCACAGATAAAACAGCTACTGGTCGAAACTCAGACACAAGTCTGCTGTTAGGCTTCTTTGGAACAGGAATAACCTTATGTATTTTTAAAACATCAGGATATTTCCTATTATGACTTATGGTATTAAAAATTCGAGCCCATACATCTGAAAATAGAGTTTTCCTTATTTGTAACATTTTGGGTTTATGTTATCATATCCGGCACTCTTTTTGACTTTCAATGAATTAATAATATTTTCAATGTCAAACACATTCTGCACTTGCCTTAACGTTCCGTATACATTAATGTCATCATCCACATGGTGCTCGATATTGCTTATCAAACGGTCAACAGATTCACAAAAATAATTGTTTAATGCTGCCGTTTTCTCGCTATCATCCGTAATTATATTGCCATCCTCTGCTATGATAATTCCAATTGATTTGCTAGTACGACCAAGTTCTTTGTTCATGAAATTCCATGTTTTTCGAACATCTCCATCACATGCCACAAAGCCATTCTCATAATAATTCTCCATTAAATTTCTTTTGCAGAAGTTGAATACCTTGCTAATTCTCTTCAATTGATCATTTATGCTTTTCGTGTTAAACATCTTCCGCCTTAGTTTAAGAAGCTTGTCCTTATAGCATTTAATTGATGTTAAAAAGTTAGTTCGTCCGTGGTGCAATAATTGTTCGAATATTGTCAGTTTGTGTTATAGTTTTAGGACTATTCTGAACCGCGGAGCACATAAAATCCACAAACTTCTGGCATATATTTTCAGAATTTGACTCACGTATAAGTTCCTTAGCTGAATTGCCAAATATTTGACAGAATTACTTGTAATCAACAACTATTTCAATATTCGATACGAATTCATCTAAAACAACTTTGTTATAAAAGACACAACTTAAAACGTTGTGATCCGAAAGTTTATTTTCGATGCTGTGCACAAAGATTTTATTCGAATGAATACTGACAATCCAATCTAATGATGATTTACTTGTAGGTCTAGTGGACCAAAATCCAAAAATCCGATTTTTGTTGTTGTTTGGATGCAAACGTTACGTGTTTGTAGCTTGTCCTAAATATAGCATTCTTGGGTACAAAAACATTGTGCTTGTTCATGACTTGCAATTAGTCCAAACTCTTTAAAAATATCCACCAATTTATTTTGACTTCCGGAACATGTCACTAACAATCAAAATAGGAGAAGATCCAAAATCGTGGAGAAGGTTTTCCATTTCAGCTAAAAAAGTATCTATTTTATATCTCTGTGAACGATAAAATGTTACAAAAACAAGCTTGGAGTTATTCCATTTAATTTCATGTAATTCCACAGCAATAACATACAAATGGTCTACACTTTTATTAAGTACAACACGTTACTTCAACTGTGATTGAGATGTGAGCTGATTTTTAAACGAAGTTCGGAATTTTATGAAACATTGGACATGAATTCTTCTAGATAACCAAAATAATCTCATTTAACCATAATACTATTTCGGCGTTTTTCAGAAACAAGTTTTTTACTAGACATGAACAAAAATGTATATCCCTTCTAATTCAAATGTATTTCTATTTGAATATATCTTTTATATACATTTTGATGCATATAATACTATCCCTTCACGTCATTCATCATCAATTTATGCTCTCTCGATGGCAGTTCGTCATATATAGAGCTGAATATTATCCCGATGAAATCTATATTGATACCCTCACCCTGGAGAAGCTTCCCCAGACACAATGGAATTTCATTTATGGTACATCCGCTGTAATATAGTCCCTTCGATTTCTAGTCTAACATTATTTTTCTTGACCGATCCGCTGAATACAAGCTCGTCCTCTAACTTGAAGTTATATCGGTTATCGAATTTCAAGTGTCGTTTGAGTGGATATGAACCTCTGTTCTTTTGTAGTACATAAGCTGGTTGCTATTCGATTCATGAAAATACTGAAGCAAATTTCCGTAATGTTCGCAAAATTGTATCCATTGATCACCATTACAAATCAGTTAGTGCATTTTGCTGCTGAGGGGATCACATGGCTACTGCAGCTTTTCTTATTATTACCTCCGTTAAGATGTTAAAGAGATTGATTGTCGCCTTGTCTGACAGTTCGTTAATACATATATTTACTAACCTTCAATAACCTTCTTTAGAAAGCAGCTCTATAACAGTACGCAATTGAATGGAAAAATCATTCTGAACAGTAAAATTACCTTTTTTATCTAGATTGGTTTCCCGAAAACGAAAATAAACACAAACAAGTCCTGTAGCTTAAACAAATCCCTTTCAATAATTGTTTGTAGATTTTCGTGCTTTGGAAACCAACCCACTTCAAAAATGTATAGTGATAGTTACCTAGTGTTGTCAACAAAGGTATGATAAAGTAGATTTGCTTCTGGAGGGGGATTTCCAGGATTTGGGGCAACGTAACCATGCACAGTTTTAGCAGGCAGTTTTTACAGATTCGGAAATATGTTTCAACTCCGATTCAGAATCGTCAGAACTGTTTGTGTCATTATGTAGTAACTGACCGAGTTTTTTTTTTTTGAATAGGAAAAATCCGATATTTGTTGTTGTTTGGATGCAAACATTACGTGTTTGTAGCTTGTCCTAAATATAGCATTCTTGGGTACAAAAACATTGTGTTTGCTATTCAATATTACATGTTGCAGACACAATGATTAACAGGTTATAATATATGTATTTGTGACCCATATATTTTTATGGCTTTGTTTGTTGAAAACTGCTGAAAACAAAAACGAACAGACTACAAAGAAATAGAAAAGCAGCAGGTTTGCAATTCATGAAAATATTGCTTTGAAACATATACATGGTTCCTGCAATTTGTTTCTGGAGTCGTTTTTTGGCGTTAATTTACTTAGGTAACCTCAAACAATCTAGAAAGGTCAAGGACATTACAGGATTATGTTTATTCAACCGGTTCGATGTTCAGATTTTCTCATCGAGTTGGTAACACCAAGCTCTCGCAAGCTAGAGAAGTGTTGGTAGTCCTATTTTTAGATTTCCTTCGGGTGTATTTTCCAATATTTTTTGCACTGGTTCATTCTGATCCATTCTACTGGCATGGCCTAGCCAGCGTAAATGAGCTATTTTGATATGTATAACTTCGTCGATGTGGGGACACAGATTATATTATAGGACCATATATATTTCGGAGCATTTTTCTCTTGAAGACTAACAGTGATGTTTATTAAGCATTCGATATGACACAGGATTCTGTGCCATAAAGCAAGATAGGTTGTATGAGAGTCTGATTGAGTTGGATCTTTGTTTCTCGAGAGAGGATATTATCTTGAAAGTGCTTGCTTAGCCCGAAATAACACCTGTTGCAAGCACAATTCTCCGTTTGATTTCCAGGCTGGCATTATAGCTTCTGCCTACGACAGATCCGAGGTAAATAAACGTTCACCCTTTCATCCAATCGGGTTAATGTTCAGCTTGTCGTAACCATTAATTATTTCTTGTCCCAACTTTCTGTCAAACCCACTTTTGCTGTTTCAGTTGCAATTCACGAAAATACTGCTGTAACTTCTCGCAGATTTTGCCCAATGATGTCTAAATCATCAGCATACTCGAGCAGCATGCAGCTTTTGCTGCTGGTAGTTTTATTGGGGTTGACTGCGGCTTGTCTCACGATGATCTCAGTTAATATATTGAAGAGACGGCATCATAGATTATTGCCCTGGCTGAGGCCTCCCCTCATACTAAATGGTTCGTTGGGATCTTTACTTCATTTTACAAAAGCGTGTCATGTATAAATGTTTAGAATGAGGACATGTGTAAGTATTCTGCATCGACTGTTTTTTTTTAACTTTTACACTACTACACAACATACGTACATAAACTGTATGTACACGTATATGTTAATATCAAGTTAGCACACAATTTCATACATACCCAGTAGCGGATATTCTGAGGCATTTACAGAACAGGCCTGCAAACATGCCTTCTGATGCAGTCTGCTGATATTCAACTACGGCGTTTTCTACCTGGCATACATATATACAAGACCTGGTTACTCCTTCTCTTAGACTGACAACAATATATATATATTCATGTTAGTACTCGTATATGGTGCAATGGTAGTGTGCGCCTCTTCTACATGGGATCCTGAGTTCGATCCCTGCTCTGACCACCTTAAAGTTCTTTCGGCGGCTGTCATCTCGCATAGTGACGGCGAAACTATGGAGTATTTAGAAATGAAAAAGCTTCTCAAAATACCGTTCTGAACCGGTGTAAATCTTTAGGTCCCTTTCACTGGGTATAAAACTAGAAAGGGCATAGCTCACTGGTTGTGAGAAGCTTTTCCCAATTCTTTCATGGGATATAATTGGAAACCGTTTGTTTTTATTATTTAGATAATTAAACACCTTTATATTTCAAGAATTCAAAATTAATGAATCAGCGTATAATGCTACAGACGAAAAGCGCATGGGCTATATATTTTCCAAAATAAGAAGCCGCGAGCGTTATAGCAAAATGAATTCCTGAATTCCATAATATGGTGTTTGAGTGACTGTGTGTTAATAAATGATGCCAAAAGAGGTCGTAGCAACCGTAAATTCGGGTGTTACCACCGAATTGAGGTTGACACAACCGAATTGAGGTTGCCACAACCGGATTGAGGTTATTACGACCAAATTTAGTCCCCACAACCGAAATTCGGTTGAAGCAACATCGCTTCATAATTGATTCGGTTGTGACAACTGAATCTTCAATTATATTCGCGCAGTCAACAAAATTTTTTAAAATTTCGGTTGAAACAATCGAATTTCAAATTAATTCCGATGCAACAACCGAAATTGGTACCTAATTCGGTTGGGGTAACCGAATCTGGCCTTAACCAACCTCAATTCGGTTGAAGTAACAGAATTTGACATCAATTCGGTTGCTGTAACTGGATTTCTCATGAATTCTGTAGGTAGAACCGAATTCATTTTCACAACATAATTCTATGTATTTAAAATGTGACGTTTAACATTTTACAATCAAATATTATTTTAAAAAGGTAAGTAAAATATATTTTGTATTAAACCGTCTTATTTTGCAGATGTTATTTAAGCAGATAGCACAGCACATATATATGCGGTAGTCTGGATACAAAACGGCTTTGGACCGAGAGCATCCGATACAACACGTGAGAATTAGTGCGGTGTCCCACGATGGCCGGGACTTTAATAAAGGTTGGAAAAGTCATGTAAATCAAATTTATTATTCTACTTATAGAGATTACCCCATGTGTACGACTTTATTTTCTCGCTTTATAATTCAGTTATAAAAATACAAGAAGACAAATCATCACTTAATAATACAAAATACTTTAATAATTCATTTATGACAGTATCTAAATTCGGTTGTAACAACCTCTAATTCGGCTGTGACAACCTCTAAGTTGGCTGTGACAACCTCTAATGAGGTTGTGCGAACCTCTAATTCGGCTGTGACAACCTCTAATGAGGTTGAGTCAAACTCTAATGAGGTTGTGTCAACCTGTAATGAGGTTGTGTCAACCTCTAATGAGGTTGTGCCAACCTCTAATGAAGTTGTGTCAACCTCTGATGAGGTTGTGCCAACCTCTAATTCGGTTGTGACAATCTCTTAATTCGGTTACGGCTAATTTGGCCGTCTCAACCGAATTTTTCTGTGAGTGCAGTAACAAGTCAATATTTGGAAACTCTGGTACTTTTTGATATTTTTATCAAATCGTTTTTATCGTCGTGAAATATTATATACACTGCGGTTCACTTATTTAAAGGCACTAAAAATTTCATATTCAGCAGCCTGTATCTTTTGCAATTTGTAATCGATTGCAGAATTTTAAAATGGAAATGGAAGCTAGACATCTTGAGATATAAAAACAATCACGACAATAGTGGTTTCTTAACTGTAGAACATTTTTTGAGCAATTTATAAAAAAAGTCCTAAAAATGTGCTATTTTTTTTGGTTCACTTGAATAAAAGCACTTTATTATTTTTTTATTATTTTTAAAGTAAGCGATGATTTTTTGTAGGGAGCGTTTATTTATTACAATTTATTACATCTTAATCATTCTACGAGTCAAAATGGCAAAACAAAAAATTTTAAATCTATCGGGAAAAACTAAAATCGATGTCTACCCTTCTGAGGGATATTCTAACCGCGCAATAACTAAAAAAATTGGACGGAACCCAACAGTTGTCGACAATTACATCAAGGACCCCGAGGGGTTTGGAACAAATGTTAAAGGACAGGTTTCATTGGCTTTGTCTACGTATGAGGAAAGAAAAATCGTCAGAATTGCTTCTAATTCTGCCTTATCCTTATCAAAAATGAGAGCTCAAGGTGGAGTGGAAGCGAGCAATTCATCAGTACACAGAGTAATTAAGAGCTGTGAGTATTTTACATACCTCGTAAGGAAAAACGGCTTCAATTCGCAAGAGACTACATGGTATGGGATGTGCAGCCAAGAGGTCATATAAATGACTGGAGAACTGTTGTATTTTCGGATGAGAAGAAGTTTAATTTGGATGGGCCTGATGGCTACAACTATTATTTCCATAATCTGCTCAAAGAAAAGCGTTTTTTGAACCGACATCACAGCCGAGAGTGCAGCGTTATGGTGTGGGGTGCTATTACGTACTATGGCATCATCGATCTTGAATTTCAAAGTGCAAAAATGCCTGGTGCAAGCTATAAAACGTTATTGGAATCGACTTTTCCGAAGTTCAGTGAACTATTTGGTCCCACATCTTGGATATTGCAGCAGCATAATGCCACTATACACAACGCCAGAGTAGTAAAGGAGTTAATTGCAGGCCAAAATGTTAATATTCTTGACTGGACCCTATTCGCCATATCGAAACATTATCGAAATTGTCTGGGGTTGGATATCTCGTAAGGTCTATGAAGGAGGTAGACAATATTATGTCAAGCAGTCACTAATTCAGGCCACTAAGGATGCTTGGAATCAAATTTCGTTGGATTACATAAATTCTCTTCATCTCTCAATGAAAACCCGTACATTTGAAGTTATTAAAAACAAAGGGGATTATACCCATTACTAATAGTTCTGAAATAAAGTAAAATAAATTTAAAAAAATAACAACTGTTTTTCATTAAAATTAGTTAAACTGCCTTTATTCAAGTGTACCAACAAAATAGCACATTTTTGAACTTTTTTATAAATTGCTCAAAAAAAGTTCTTTAGTTAAGAAACCACTATTGTCATGATGCTCTCAAGATGTCTAGCTTCCATTTCCATTTTCAAATACTGCAATCGGTTACAAATTGCAAAAGATACAGGCTGCTGAGTATGGAATTTTTAGTGCCTTTGAATAAGTGAACCGGAGTGAAAATGGGAAATGTAGGTTTCGTAAAAACAAAACAACTGAATACGTTTTTTCCGATCGGACTTCAAATGATGATAGGTGCGACTCACCCAACTTTTTTTTCTCAACCCACCCTAATGCCCGTTAAGCAACTGAGGTGTGAATTCACACTTATGTACACAAATATTATAACTATATTAACAATAATTAATAACAATAGTTAATAACTATTTTATTACTAATTTCTAAGTATGTCTGGAAACTAATTCGTAGAAATGTTTTATTTTAGATTAATTCCTTTCGAAAATGCTCTTCTGCTATCCTCCGGGCAGGTCTTCCATTGCAGTCCTCTTAAGAGACCTTCCGTTCGCAGGTGCTGATCAGTTCGAAAGCCTTCCAAGAAAAGGGAGAAGTGCTGACTCCTTCTTGGTATTGCACGCCCCGCTAATTTGAAATGTAGATTACATTTGTGCGGTGGGTCTTCTCACTGCCTTTGCAGGCCTTCCAGTAGTAGGCCTCTCTAGTAGCCGCTGGATATGTTCAACCTTGTAACTGTCCAAGTAAAGTCACCCATGTATTCTATTTTTTGTTTAGTTCGCCATTGCAATATATCAGTTTAATATGTTTGTATTCAGATAGCTTTCCAGTTGTTGCTGTAGGTTCCAGTAGGAAAAATCTTACAAATCCACAACAAATGTTCGTCAGTGGATTTTTGATTTATGGTTTTATACGTAATATTTAGAGCTTGATGAATTGATGGCTGGACGATTTATTCCGATATTGTAGAAATGTGATTCAAACATGTTTAGTGAACAAGAGAAGATACAATTTTGTATTTTAAATAAAAAATAATTTTCAAATTTTGCTCTAGTATTTCAAAACTATTGGGTTTAATTTATAAAGATATACTGAAAAGATTGCAGTTAACAAATTTTAAATAAATAAATATCCCAAAACTAGCCGACGTAACAAAGAAGACACAAAAAAGTTGGGAAAATTTTCTTTATTTCTCAACATATTCTCCTTTTAGCTCGATACACTGTTTCCAGCGATATTCAATAGCTTCGATATCCTGTTTATAGTAAGAACTGTCAAACTCCTTAAAATATCCATCAACCGCAGACTCCAACTCTTCATTGTTGGGAAATCTACCACCACCGAGCCATTTTTCCAAATAGAAATTTGTTCGAGGGAGCTAAATCTGCCGAATGAGGTGCGTGATGAAGCAATTCGAACTTTAATTCATTAATTTCGCAATAGTTGATGTGTGAACTGGAGCATTGTCTTGATGAAGCAACAATTTCTTTTTCGCCAAATGCGGTCTTATTCCACAATTTCATCACTTAAACGCTGCAATAAATTAGCATATAAATTATAAAAAAGTAACAATTATCCCATCCGCATCCCAAGAATAGACGCCATGACCTTGCCTGCAGTTAGGACTTTGTTCACCTTCTTTGGACACGATTCTCCCATTCCAGTCCATTGATTTGACTTTTCTTTTGTTTCAGGTGTGAAGTGGTCAACCCATGTCTCATCCATGGTTATAAATCGACGAAAAATTCGGCTTTATTGCGGTGAAACATCGCCAAACACCCTACTGAAATATCTTCACGACGCTTTTTTTGTTCTATAGAAAGCAAGCGCGGCACCCATCTTGTGCACAGTTTTCTCATTTTCAAATCTTCGGACAAAATACGAAGTATTGCACTTTTTTAAGTGCTTATTATTTCAGCTAGCTCACGCAGCTTCAGCCGACGATTATCTAATACCAATTTGTGGATATTCTTAAGCGTGTCTGGCGTGGACACCTCAATTGGTCGACCACTAGGCTGCTCGTCTTGGCAGCTCGTACGGCCTCATTTAAGTTTTGCTACCCATGTTTACAAATTCACTGAGAACGTTTACTGTTGATGGCTCAAATAAAAATATTAAACAATGTGGCGTCTTGAAACTTAAACATTAAGGTTGCCACTTTTCATCAAAATATTTTAGAACGAAGTTCCTTATCGCACGTTGCGGGAAGGGGGCTAAATGAAAAAAAATTAAACAACGTTTTGTTGTGTTAACATCTATAGGCGCGTGTAGGGTCTAAATTCACAAAGTGAATACATCCAAACACATTTTGTGCGACTGCGATCACACAGATTGTCCGACAGCGATCACAGATTGTTTGGTGTTAAATTCCTCCGAAACGGCTTGATCGATTTGTATGAAATTTTGTGTGCATATCGGCAGGTCTCAGAATCTATTTTTCATACCCCTAAATAATAAGGGTGACCCACCCCTATATAAAACACAGATTTGTCCGACTGCGAAGCACAGATTGTCAAACTGCGAAAAACCATACACCGATGTAGCGGCAGCGAATAGTTGTCTTGTATGGGTGCGGAGCAGTCTCAGAGCAACGAGAATAATGACGTATTATACGTATATATAGAAACGAGATAGCAAGAGAGCAACGAAAATTATGTGAACTTGTGTAGCGTATGTACGAACAAAACAATGTATGTATGTTCATGTGTCTGTTGCTTGCACTCTCTGAATAAAACAAAAAGTATTAAGCAAGAAAATAATGACACTTGTACTTGCACTGGTCTTTAAATAATTTTAAGTATTAATATTATTTAAATGTAACTTCATCATATGATTGAACGCTGTTTTTTTAACACTATTATGCTCAATTCAATTCAATTTCAGTTTATTGTCCCTAAAATTCATTTTACAAAAAGTCTCTTAAAGATAACTTAAATCTACCCTTACGTGTTTCCCTACATTTAATAATTTTTACAGGACTATATACTTCACACTAACTTAAGTTGTAGCAACTACATACAAAACAATCGTAACGAAAAAAACTAAACAATCTACTGCCCACTATAGGCTTCCCCAAAAATGGACTATTAAAAAAGGGGAAAATTCAACCAACTAACTACTAAAACTTAAAATACTAATATACTAAACTACTATTTACAAATATTTACAACTATATACATATTTACAGCCCTACCTACGGTAAGAGGTGCCACTACTGGTCCGTAATATACACTATTTCGTCCAGGTCAAAAGATGCTATCCTCCTATGATAGAATAGGAGCTTGTCATTAACGAAGAGGAGTCCGCCTCTATCCAAGGTCGCGAGGCCAACCGGCGGCCTATACCCTAACTCAAGAAGTCGCTCCAGGCGCTCGTCCTGGACCAAACTCTTCTCGACCAGTCCATTTTCCAGAAAGGATTCCCTTTCTTGAAATTTTAGTGCACCTTTAACAAGGTACACGTCTATCCTGTCCAAGTCGACCTTCCTGTACAGCGTAGCACAGGATGGCCTCCTAACCGAACCATCGTCGGCTATCCTCATTCGTAAGCCCAAGGAGCTCATGAGGATACGTCTTTCCCATCTCCTAAGTTTCTCCATCTGGCTGGAAGATATTCCAAACCATACAGGGAACGCATAGGCAATAATGGGTCTTATGATCTGACGGTAGATCAAAAGTTTCACATCGGCCAAAATGTGGTCAATGTCTCGGTAAAATTCAAAGTTCGTACGGAATACTTAAATCCGTCCGCGATCCTGATCACGCGGCCCCCAACCTGTAGGCTGGGTACGAACGTTCTAGCATTAGGGAACAAAAGGGTGCGTTTCCCCTTGAATATCATTCCCTCGCATTTGTCAACGTTAAGCGTGAGTTTCCACCTGTCGAAATATCCCGACAAAACCTCCAGGTACTCGTTGACCTTGGAGTTGGTGGTCTCAGCCTTTGGGCCCGACATGGCCACAAGAATATCGTCCGCATATACCAGCAAGAGCCCACCGTCGGGTGGTTGTGGTATGTCACTCACGAAGATATTGTATAGCATGGGTCCCAGGAGCGAACCCTGGGGTACCCCTGCTATAACATCCCTAACACTTGAGTACGCTTCCCCTACTCTTGTACGGAATTTGCGTCCCTTCAGGAAGCTGGCCACCATACGACAGGTGTGCTTATCGAATCCAAAATCTATCATTTTGGAAACGATTCCGGCTTGCCAGACCGAGTCGAAAGCCTTGGCGCAGACAAGGCTTACAGCAATCGTCGCGTGGCTCCTATTCAACGCTCGCGTCACATAGTCCCCGAAGACCATGAGCGCATGTGAGGTTGAGTATCCTCGCCGAAAACCAAATTGGTTGTCCTTGAGGACCCTTTTATCCTCTGCCGTACCCCTGACCCTTGACAATATGAAGTACTCAAAGAGTTTGCCAAGGGATGGTAGTAGGGATATCGGCCTATAACTCGCACACCGCCTGGGATCTGCCCCCGGTTTTGGGATAGGAACCGTTACCGCTTCCTTACACGCCACCGGGAAATACCCCAGGTTTAGGCAGTGATTGAATAACACTGCCAAGAAGCTCCAAATAGCGGCATTAATCCGCTTTAGAACCACTTCCGGGACTCCGTCAAGTCCACAGGATCTACGGTTCCTTCTCGTTCGTAGTGCCTCGCCTACTTCAGTAGGCTTAATAAAGCCATGCTCCAGCCAGCTATTGCACTCCGTGCCCAATGTTCCGTCTGCTGTGATATCTGGTCCGAATATCACAGCTGGCTCATCATAAGCTAATCGCGCTGTCTCGTTGTCAATTTCGTCCGATCCATCGTTAGTCACCGGGAGAAGTCCCTGAATGTAGTCAGCCTTACTTTCATTGACTACAATCAGTGCGTCATTTTCGTCCAGTAGGTCAGGCAAGGGGCGTCTAGCCCCAATTCCCGTTGCCGTCTTAACTCGTCTAAATGTCTGGCTGTTGACCACAATCCTGCGTAGATTGTCAGCCCTCGTCCGCTGCTCAAACTCGTATATGGATCCCTGGATGATCCTGTCGAGATTGCGTATCACGGCACGCACCGTCATCGCCCTGCCAGGATCACCAGTCCTGTCAGCTATCCTCCTAAGACGCTTCTTTTCACATATAAAATCCAGGATATACGCTGGAAGACGTCGAAGTGCCCTCGGCCCAGTTGGCACCCTGGGTGTGGAGGCCTCAATAGCTCCTCTGAAAGCCATGCCCACAGATTCGACACACGAGTCGATCTCTGAGCATGTAATATTTTGGTTGATCGGGAGTTCGCTCCCGGTCAATCCGTCCGCGAGTACCCGGTTGAATCGCCGTCGATCCATCCGGTCATAGTCAAAATACTCCTGACGCTCCCGTTGTTCGAAGTCGCCCCGCTCAAGTATCAGCTCCACGGCTCTGTGGTCCGAGTTGCAGTCAAATGTCCTCAATCCGTTACCCCCATTGTCACGATATGTCACCCCCGAGGAGACCATGAAAAGGTCGATAAATGTCGCCGATGTGGTGCCTATCCTAGTAGGACCGCTAGTTGGCACCACCGAAATGTCAGGGCATCCGGTCAAAAAGTCCCGAATAGCCCTGCCCCTAGCGTCAGTTCTGTCGCCCCCCCAGCTAGCATGTCTAGCATTAAGGTCAGCTCCTATCACCAAATCCCCTTGACTAGCTAGGGCCCTGAGTGGCTCTAGTTGTGCAACGTCAAGGGTGTCCTGAGGTCTGAGATACATCGACACTACCGTTAGTGTCGATCCGTCCCCCCTGCGAATACGCACGCACGTATTTTCGATCGTTCCCAGGGCCAGTACCACCTTTTCGTGGCAAATATTGTCCCTCACGAAAACCGCGGTACCTCCTCGACGGCGTTCGTGTCTATTCTGTCGGTGAACAGCAAACCCACCGAAACTCAACTTGTGAGTCGCAGAAAGTCTGTGCTCAGCTACGAGAACTATGTCCGGTTTCTGCCCGTCCATAAACACTTTAAAGCAATGTCTCCTGTGAAGTGACACAAGGGAGTTTACATTGGCGAAAATGCACTTGACTTGTCTAGTCATTGCGCATTGAATAGAATAAGCCCATCAGCGCATGGGCTCGCTCAGTATCGTTAGAGAGTCTAACGTAATCGCCAGTGAAGCGATCTAGTTTGGTCATGCAGGACACTAAATTCCTGCCGAATATACGACGACAACCGTCGTCAATCATGCCAAATCCGGACGCAGATCCCATTGGAGTAAATCCAGTGCGAGCTGCGGGTTTTGTAGGTGCCTTCGGGGCGGCACCTGCAGGGCGTGCTCCTGCCGCAGAAGCGTAGGACACTCCCTTAACAACTCCCCCACTGTTTTGTGGGAAGGAGCGCACAACTTTTGTGCTCTGCAATTTCGCCCGCTTGGCGAGAATCGCTTGGCGCATCGGGCGGTCCTTCGAACTAGCCACATGGCCGTCAACTTGACAGTTGGCGCACTTCAGCGTGTAGCCTACTACACGCGTTACTACACCCGTGATCGGGTCAGTAGTAGGTACCATCTGTACCTCCACTTCCTTGGAAGGGATTGTACAGTTGGCGGGGCCATGGTTACACATGGCCGAAGCGTTGGCAGTTATGGCACTGCGTTACGCGCTTCTTCCGATCCTTACGGATTGTCACGCGACAATTAAGGATACCCTTCACCTTGTAGAATCCTTCGACGTCGGATTCTCTGGTCAGGTGAAGGAGCCACTTATCACGGCCAAGCTTGGTCACACGCTGGACACTCAGCTTTAGTGGCATTGCCTCGAGATATACTCAGAGGTCATTCTCATCGTACGAGTCCGATAGCCCGCACACAACCACCGAAAAGGGGGTCAGTCCTTTCGGGGTGTAGGTGTAGAAGTTGAACTTTTGTTCAACTAACATCACCTTCAATTTGTCGTAATCCTCAATCGTGAGGACACTCAAATTGGTAATATTACCGTTCACCAGTCTTAATGTAAAGTTATTGTGACCCAATGTAGCCCTAACCTTGTCAGTCACTACCTTCACATTTGCGTCGTAAATTGTCAGAATTGGCACTCTCTTACCTTTAGAATTATTCTTCTTCGGACGAACGCTGCTTTCCGCTGTTGGCTTCTGCGCCTTCAGGTTGGTTGCAGCTTTGGGGCCCTTCGCCCCCTTGCTCGTCTTCTTTTTCTTCTCCAACAGTGCCGGCTTTGCACTGTTCTTCTGCGCTGGCGGTGCGCAGGAGACATCCACTCGTGCTGGCGTGCATCGAGTCTTCTGTGCTGGCGGTGCACAGGATACATCCTTCATAAGAGTCTCGTCATACTCAGAGTCCATATCTGAGTCAGAGGCCTCTACTGGCAGGTCTTCGCACTGCTGTTGAACAACTTCGGCAATGGGTTGCCAAGATTTATCCAGCTCGTTCTTCAAGTACAACAAGTTGCGCTGGAGCTCCGCATACTGCCCCATTAGCTCATTGTATTTTTTCTCGAGGACGGTGTTCTTACGTACCGCCTCTCGGAATTCGTCCCGGGAAACCACCTCTTCATCCCTTCCCCTCTTCATTCCAGCTATATTTGCAGATTCCATTGCTGAAAATTGCAAGCAGGTTTACTCTGCACCAATATACACCAGTCTCCTACGGGCTGGTATTTGGCACAAAAGTTGAACTTTGTGTCAACTGATTATGAGCCAACTGCTCAATGTTGAATTCCGTGTCGATTCAGAAAAAGTCGTACGACTTTTCAAAACTTCTGTTTTTGGGTGTTTACACGATCACACTTTTTCGTGCGATTTTTTTCTAAATTATTTTTGTATTTTTACAAAAGTCACGGGGGTGAACTTTTTACAAAAATTTTCTCGATTTTTGAGTCCTTTCTCACTTTTTTTCAAAAATTTCCGAAAATTTGTTTTCTCATTTGCCGACGGCAAAATCGCAAAAAATTATCACTTTTCGGTCCTTTTCAAATTTTTTCCACTTTTTCCACTTTTTAATTTCACTGTTTAACACTTCACTTCAAAGACACAAATGTTTTCGTATCCACTATTATGCTAAAACCCAGCATTAACAACTATATTGGGTACTTTTGCTTTGGTTTGTGTCTAGACTAACATATGTTGGGAAATTTCTTGTTTAATGGGATTTAGTAAATATTTAGTAAATATTGTACTTTTAGTTTTGAACCCAATAATAAGTAAATTTAGAAAAGCCAAAGTGAAAGAAGTTTAAAAAAATAATGTTTTCTTAAATAAGTGCCTTTAAGATTTATTTTCTCAACAAAAATAACCATTCATATTCTTAAAGTACATTTTCAAGTACATTTTCTTCAAAAAAAAAAACCTTATCTTCAAGAAGTACCTTTGCTTACAAAAAGTAAATTTTCTTACAAACAGTACCTTTTCTTAAAAGAAGTATTTTTTTTAAATAAGTACATTTAAAAAAAAATAAATTTTCTTACAACAACAAAAACCTACATTTTCTTTAAAGAGTAAATTTTTTGTGAAACACAATGACACAATGACTCTAAAAAATGTACCTATTCTTGAAAAAAGGACCAATTCAAAAAAAATTCCCATTTCTTAAAAAGGTTTTTTCTTCAAAAAAAAATACCTTCTCTTAAAAAAAACCTTTTCTTGCTAAACTTCCTTATCTTAAAAGTGCCTTTCTTTAAAATAAAATAATACCTTTTCTTTTATTTTCTTGAGATAAGTAGCCTTTCTGAAAATAAGTACATTTTATTAAAAAAATAACCGTTGTGTAAAAAGAGTACCACTTCTTTAAAAACTACCTGTTCTTAAAAAAAGTACTTCTTTGTAAAAAAAATTCATACCCTTATGGCTTTTTCTTACAGGAAGTACATTTCTTAAAAATAGTACCTTTTCTTAAAAAAAACATTAGCTTTTAATTAAAAGAAGTACTTCTCTTTAAAAAATTTCCTTTTCGGGAAGATATAATACATACTCTAACAAAAAGGACCTAAAATTATAATTGTTTTTTAAAAAAATACATTCTATAAAAGTAAAAAATTTTCTTTAAAAAAATTTATCACGTTACGAAAAGTATCTTTTCTTAGAGATCCATTTAAATTATCGCATTTCTCAACGGGCGCCTTAGACGTTTTGGAACTAAATAGTACATAAAGGTACTTCGTTCCATCAGGGTGTCCCCTGACACCTCATGTGATTTTTTATTTACTTATTAATTCAATATAATTATACTTGTATTAATGATGGTACACTTGTGTCCAACATAAATTCAATTCAGTGAATTACAACTCGGTTGCCATAAATCTTAAAGCCGTTTGTCGCAAACATTTTTCGTTTATCATAAAAGTTTTCTGAAGTTTTGGGTTACTGTAACTCATTTCTGGGAAACGATGGAAAAGTTGATAAAAAAAGTCGGTCGTAAAATATTTTTGAGTTTAGGCTTACCTTAAACTGTTTATTGCAAACGTTTCTTGATTATGGTAGACGTTTCCATTTATTTGCTACAACGGCAATGATATGTTTGATACAACAAATGTTCGTTTGCCGCAATTCCAGGCCCTAATACAAGTTAGTTTATCTGATATTAACTCTTTATATGGGCTACATGATCTACTAATGATTTGGAACCAGTTGTTAAAGATCTTAATAGGACAACTTAGCTCAAGGAGTATCTTCCATTTTGTGGACTCGCTGCCAGGTTTGTTATAAATAGGAGTCATTGTGCTTTCGAGCAGATGTGACACTCGCATCTCTAAGACAAGCGCTGTAGCTCAACTTGAAAATGACAGCCGCATGATCTTCCTCCAACATTTCTCATCTTTCTGCAACTATCATTTGCATGCTACAAACTCCCGCTTTGTATAATGTGATTTTCCGTTACACCCAATACGATTTAATTGATTGGGAACATCATCTTATAATCAGTGAGGTTTGTCTGGCTGAATTCTTCTCAATATATTGTTTATGGGCCACAGTTTTATTTCGATTCCGAAGGAGTAACTTTCAGATGTTGTATTTTCCTCACGATTACTGTATAGTCTCGCCGTTAATAAGCGAAGTGACCGAGTTTCTGGAAATGAAAGGTCATGCGTGAGGGCTATAACTTATTTCCATGTATCCTCTATGGAAAATCATACAATATACGACTTATCGAGTAGTGGAGACATACATATGTTTCCTAATTTTTATGTCAAACCTTAACTAGGATCGCAAAACGCCAGTTACTCATACTGGCCACTACCCCCAAAATGGGTCGCAACTTTATAAAGAGTCTAGCCTCCCAGTAAACAATTTCTTCCGAATTCGGTCAGAAATCTGGCAGCAACTCTGCACAAGTTTCTGAGTCTGATGCCGATGTCGGTCAGACAACTTACAGGGAATCGTATGGGCGGTTGATAAGAATTCTAAAAATATTTGTCGGAGGAAATTCGGAAGAGTGTGCAGAGTTATCAGACAAATTTCTGTGAGAATTTTGAGAAAAATTCTGAAGAATTTTTAGACCTAGCCGAACAAAGTCGGCATGAAGACTAATAATTTTCTGACCCCTTGTCCGATTTGTCGTACCAATTTCGGAGAGAAATCTGAAAAATCATCCGATAATGGTCCGACTTTCCGATCGTTTTCTGTCACATTGTACTATTTGTCGTGCCAATTTTGGATAGACGGCTGAATAAACATGCGAGAATATTCCGACTTTTCGGATCATTTTCTGATCATCTGTCAGTTTTTCCGTACCACGTTACGAAAGTTTTCGTACACATGAAAATTAATGATTATTTTTATGTGTCGACCGTGACGTCTTAAGCACTTGCTTGCTCGTTTGTAGCTGAAGACAACAAACAAAATTATGCAGGCAAAACAAAAACAACAATTCAATTCACCGAAACTATATAGTAAAAACATTTTCGGGGAAATCTTATACTGGCGCATGGTTGCAGAATGAAAACAAAATCAAATAGAATAAAAAATTCCCTTCAGAGAATGTGCAGAAACATCGCATGATTTTCGTATGGAATTACAGAGAATGCGCAGAACCGGCTAACAGAGAATGTACAGAAAACTCGTCTAAATGACTAAAAGAATTTCAGATATTTCGGCTAATTGTCTGATATAATTTCAGAGAACTTACAGACGTCCGACACGTGGGAAACAATTGTTTACTGGGTTAAAACGTTAACACACATACCACTGTACTCCGTGACTGACGCAAGATGCATCTCCTTAAAGATATTTCCCATTAAATTTTCCAATAAATATCGCGATTTTCGTTTGTTTATAGTTGTTGTCTTTTTAATAAACGGAAAATATGTACAATACTATGTAGTCTCTTTATTACATTTTTACGAAGAGCAGCTCAACTCAATAAAAACATTATTTACAGATATTGTATTTTTTGTGTCGTTGTCCTGTTATTTTTTGAGTTGTTGTTGCTGTTGTTGTGGTAGGAAAGTGCTCTTCACAAATTGAATTCTTCAAACACTATGAAAACCAACAACAACTTAACTCGGCAAAATCAAGGAAGCAAGCAACTGAAAGGAAGGAGCGAGTGGAAAGTCATGAAAAAAAAGCGAAAAGAAAACAAACGTACCAGAAAGTATCTGCAAACAAATAAGCAAACACGGCTGTGTACAGTTAACAACAATCCGGATACAACTACTAGTAAGATGAAGAAACCAACGACAACGGAAAAGATATGATAGGATACAATTTGTAAGAGAATGACGATGATAATACGAGTAACAACCACCAGCAACAGTAAAGAAAGAGTAAACGAACGGAAGACAAAAATCTTCGATTAAATGCAGAAAAATATGAAAAAACATGGATATTAACAACAACAACTTAAGTAGAAACCTTCTACAGCAACATTAAGGCAACAATATCCAGCGGATAGGAACATAACTAGCCGTTACTCAAGTTTGGTTTAATTCAACTTAAGGGCTGTATGATAATTGAGGTTAAACTGTCTTTGAACGATTAATGTCAGGCATTTTTTAAATATTTTGAACATGGCAGGCTTTTTGAGTTTTATATCAAGGTTCGACCTTGTCAAACTCAGCTGATGGAAAACGTCATCGACATAAATATGCGTGCTGGTCAGTAGAATGTCAGTAGAATGAATCAGAATGAACCAGTGCGAAAGGTATGCGACGATGTATTCGAAGAGAATCGGAAAATATGACGACCAAGACTTTGCTGGAAAGACCTGGTGTAATGTTGCCTTCGAGTGCTGGTGTTACCAACTGGAGGAGAAAGGCTGAAGATCGAGCCTGTTGGAGAAACATGTTATACTTATTTTGTAAGGCCCCTGAAGCCTCTGGTTTGTTTGAGACCACCTAAGCAGTAAGTATTTAGTTACTATACTTAAATATGGGCCGAGGTATAAAATATTGAAAGCCGAACAGAATGTGTTGAGCCAAGTTGACCTCTTGTTGCTGCAACAAGACTTGTGGTAGTTGCAGGCTCTGGTTGGTTGGTTTGCTAAAGATACTATTTAGCATCAAGTAGTGTCTTGGGACATCGTTTTGCATTCCACATCACTCCGAACAGTCTAATGTACAGTGTCTATATCCAACCTGTTAATCGGAGATACCTCATTAGATCCCTAGATCTATCTCGTGTACCTCAGTGAGGTTGTGTAGGAAGAGGCTTACAGATCTTACTTCCGCCTTCATCTTCCAACCTATTCCTCGGCAATATGGCTGATTGTCAGTAGTTTATTTAATCTCTATACTGTGCTTTTCATGACGGGTTTTGCCGGTGTGGTTGGTAGCATAGTCGGTACAGATTGTTGCTAACTAGCACATTAGAGGCTTGTTATTTCCTATTCTGCCGGTATTTGTGGGAATAATTGAATATTCTCCTTCCATATTTTGTTGCAAGTTTTGTTTCTTTTGAGACATTTTAGATCTTTGATGTATGTGACGACTCCTCATTACTCTTGATTTGTGGTTAGTTTCTTGTTTCTGCTTTTGCGGCAGGATTCCATTGCTTTTCATCCTGATGGATATTTCACTGTCGTATGGACCTAAATTATTTAAGCCGATTCCGATTTAGACCGGATCTAAAAAATCATGTTTAAACAAAATGTTGGTAAAACAAAAACTATGTTTTACTGTGTCAAAGTTTGCATATCAACGAATTCATATTCACAGCATTTTCAAAGCAGGCTTGGTGTTTTATTGTTTAGTGGAAAAGGAATCAACATTTTTGATTACGCTATCTACTTTCCTATAAAGTGATATCTACTTTGTTATTAGCTTAAAAATATTATGTCACTCTTTCGTGTGATAGTTTTTTTAAAAAAATTATATCTGTATTAATAGAGACATATAACGGTCTTGAGCTTGAATAATAAAATAAAAAAGTACCAATTAAAAGGCTGAATAAATAAAAATCATCCCTGATGAACGTAGAGCACGACGAAACTACAGGCAATGACAATTGCCTGTAAGAATTGTGTTGGCTTTTAGGCAACAACAAAAATCATATCTAATGGGGATCGATGGTTCTCTGGATATGGAAAGAAGTTTTTCGCAAATGTTTTCTTGTGTGTTTTGCTTGCGATATATTTCGAACACTTGCATAGTGGAAAATTCTTAATTGAGATGAGTTCTCCTTTGCATTTAGTTTAATGAATTTTTCAATAGCAGCATTCCAAATAACAGCTGATGTATATCTGTGGCTAGATCTGAAATAGCTACTCGTTTTGTCAGGAATCACGAGGATGCATTTTACAAAACTTCTTTTGTAAAACGACAATATCTCTATTAACAGAGATACAGAATGATCTTGAGTTTGAATAATAAAATAAAATGGTTTTCCAGTTAAACTATCTCCCTTATACAATTTTGAAGATAACGAAATCGCTCTTAATACTAGAGTACAATACACTTGAACGAAATTATTTAGTTTAAATGTGACCAATTCTATAAAAGGTTGAAACAATATTGAACACCCATAACACAAAATAATATATTGAAACATATATGTATGTGATGATGGAAGTAAAGTATGTCTGAGTAAGATTACACTTCTCAGACGGTGTGCCATTTTTTTGTGCAAGTGGCAACTCTGAAATTTGACAGCTGTCACATATGTTTATTCCGATTATTAAAAATGGAGCGCTTTACGAAAGAACAACTCGTTACAATAATTAGGAAAGTAATGCTGAGACCGCTCGCAAACTTCGAAGTATTTTGAGTCGAGAAAGCGCAGCTAATGTGTCAACCAGTCGAAGAGTGGTCAACAAATTTTAATAAACTGGGTCGGTTATGGACAGTAAGACTCCTGTGCGTCAACTTACCGCTCGGTCTCTTCAAAAAATTGCTGCTGAAAATGAGAGTGTCGCCGGAAACCCGAAAACATCAATTCGGAATCGTTCTCGAAGCACTACGCGCAACGAATTTTGGCAAAAGACCTCCACCCCCATGCGTACCAAATTCAGCTTCAAGAGCTCAAACAAGTAGACCGTGGAGAGCGCCAGAAATTCGTTCAATGGGTAATGGAGCAAACTGAAGTCAATGCTAATTTTTCAAAAAAAAAATCATCTTCTGTACACGCAAAGAAAACAAAAACGTTTATTGCTCGGTTGCCACAGCGATACTTTGATTGATTTGAATTAATTTATTAATTGCAACCGTTCACGTAGTTCCCCCAAATAAACTCATATATAGCAAATGTGTATCATGTTGTTGCAAAAGACTTCTCGTTTGCATCAAACGCGTACAAAGTTTCATTTGCCGCAAGTTTAAAACCCGTTTGCGATATCTGAAATTAGCAATTTTCCTAAGGAGAGCACAGATTACGAACAACGTAAATGTCTCTCTTTCTCTTATTCTGTCGACTGTATACACAGTCTTATCCACTCGTTTGATATACACACGCCCGCATACAAATTAAAGTGATCACACACTCTAATGCTTCTACCTTGTCAATATATCTTGGATTTAGTAGTTATTTGAATGCAAAGCGAGACAGACATGTAGGTATACAGTGAAAAAGAATAGACAAAAATGCTAATGTTTTTAAAACAAACTTTGGGGGTAAAACCAAAATCATAAAAGTTGGAAATTTTAACAAAAAAGAGCTTACGATAAGAGCCATAAATAAAAGCTATAATTACAACTCGGTTGCTGTACCCGAAAGAACAGTTGGTGGATCCGCTTTTCGTTTCCCGCAAACGCTTTTTTAGCTTTAAATTTTCATAACTCGTTTACTGCTAATGTTTCTAATAAACGTTTTTTTTTAGTTAGGATCAACTAGAACTCGATTGCTGTAACCGAAAAAACAGTATGCGGAACCGTTTTTCGTTTCTCGCAAACTTTGTTTTCAGCTTTTGTTTTTCATAACTCGATTGCTGCAAACATTTTTCGATTCTCCCAAACGAAATGACATGTATGGCTTAACAGAAGTTCGTTTCTCGTAACTACAGTCCCCATATGAACTTCAGTTATCTGAGATTTCGTTTGGGAGGAAGCATTTTTTTCTTTGCGTGCACAAGACAAATGCACCCACAATGAGCAAGTGTTTGGTGTGGATTTTTGTCAGGCGGCGTGACTGGTCGTTAATTTTTTTTGAAGATGAGGCCGAAAATGCAGTGAACGAAATTCATTACAGGAACATGATAACAGAGTTCGTGTGGACGAGCTCAACTAGACGATATTGATGGCATTTAGCTCAACTGGACGGCATGGATCTATACAACATGTGGTTTCAGCAATACGTCGTCACCTGCCATACCGCGAATGAATCAATTGCAACGATTCCCAGAACATATTATCTCAAGAAATTCTGATGTCAACTGGCCACCAAAATCATGCGATTTAGTGCCATCTGATTTCTTTCTTTTGGGTTTTGTGAAATTTCGGTTTTATACGAATAAATCGGAAACAATTCCTGGGCTCCAATCCGAGATTCAACGCGTCATCGATGAGATACAGTCACATATCTGTGAAAAAGTCATGGACAATTTCATGAAAAGAGTAATGGCCTGTCGTCAGAGCTCTTGGAGCCATTTGACGGACGTTTTATCCCACACCTAATCGAAGCATATCGTCTTTACAATCCAATAAAAAAATCACAGGTACCTCAAAAAATAGGTGTTTTTATTTTATAATGAAAAAGTGCATTCTTACTGAGACATCCTTGCCATTATCTATTTTTTATTATTTTTTAATAGTATTTGTTTTTCGACAAAACCACATGGAACTTGGCAGCTCGATAAGTATTACTGTATACTCGTACTACGTTTTTCATTTCGTAGTCTTGGTTTCCTTTTAAATGAAAACTTAATTTTCGAATGAAAATAGAAATATTCTATGCAGGTAGCAAATAAATGACGTGATCTCGTCGTTATCGCAAATCGTGAGCATATTTTTCGACCAAAAAAAAACATTGTCGTTTAAAAAATATAAGCTTTAATATCGTTTAGTATTTTCAGTGCATTGTTTTCGAAAAACTATTTGAGCACATATAAACCTTTAATATATTTTTTTTGGAAACGGCTACATTGCAAATCCTAAAGGATGTGGAATGGATAGATTTTTTAAAGCAATTTTGTCACCAGCTTTTTTTATTTCGTCCAAAATGATCTGAGAATTGCTTAACAATGCAGACATTCTACTCTTTCATTTGATGCCTATGTACACTTCGGTTCACTTATTTAAAGGCACTAAAAATTCCATATTCAGCAGCCTGTATCTTTTGCAATTTGTAAACGATTGCAGAATTTTAAAATGGAAATGGAAGCTAGACATCTTGAAACTAGAGATCTCTTTTTGAGCAATTTATAAAAAACAGTACAAAAATGTGCTATTTGTTTGGTTCACTTGAATAAAGTCACTTTATTATTTCGTAGGGAGCGTTTGTTTATTACAATTTATTATCGGAAAAAACTAAAATCGACGTCTACCTTTCAGAAGGATATTCTAACCGTCCAATAGCTAAAAAAAATTGGACGGAGTCCAACAGTTGTCGAAAATTACATCCAGGACTCCGAGGGGTATGGAAACAATTTTAAAGGAAGGGTTTCATTGTCTTTGTCTACGTATGAGAAAAGAAAAATCATAACAATTGCTTCAAATTCTGCCTTATCTTTGTCAAAAATAAGAGCTCATGCTGGAGTGGAAGCGAGCAAGTTATCAGTACGCCGAGTAATTAGGAACTGTGAGTATCTTAAATATCTGGAATTACAAAAAAAGCCGCCACTTAATGCTCCTCGTAAGGAAAAGCGGCTTCAATTCGCAAGAGACTACATGGTATGGGCTGTGCAGCCAAGAGGTCATGTAAATGACTAGAGAACCGTTGTATTTACGGATGAGAAGAAGTTTAATTTGGATGGGCCTGATGGCTACAACTATTATTTCCATGATCTGTGCAAAGAAAAGCGTTTTGAACAGACATCACAGCCGAGAGGACGACGTTATGGTGTGGGGTGCTATTACGTACTATGGCGCCATCAATCTTGAATTTCAAAGTGCAAAAATGACTGGTGCAAGCTATAAAACGTTATTGGAATCGGCTTTTCGGAAGTTCAGTGAACTATTTGGTCCCCTATACAAAACGCCAGAGAAGTGAAGGAGTTCATTGCAAGCCAAAATGTTAATAATCTTGATTGGCCACCCTATTGGCCAGACTTAAACATTATCGTCTGGGGTTGGTTATCTGGTAAGGTCTATGAAGGAGGTACACACAGGGCAATGATTAGTTGGAAATCAATTCAGGCATTGGAAATTCCATGATAAAGTCTATATTTTGATCAGAATTCGTAATTGTCAAACATCAGAATTATTTGTCGATGTTATTGATAGATTAAAAATCGGTCTTACTAAATACAAGTTGCTACTACCGAATTTTAGTTGTATTATCCAATTTGAGTATTTCAAAAACATCATTCATCTGAAATGGAAGATGCAACTAATAAAAAGTACAATATTAGAATTCGTGTTCAAATATTAGTTACTGTAATAACAATTTAATTCCTATTTCAAAAACACTTGTTACAAATATATGTATTCGATTTTTCACAAGAAGCTTTTTTGTTGAAGAGATACTACGTATATTGGAATGTTACACGAGGACTTTACAGAAAATCTAATATTTAAACAAAGTTGCGAACAAACAATAAAGTGTATAGATATCAGCCAGCGAAGAATACATATTATCATAAACTGATGTGAAGTGAGAATTAAAAATATAATCGTTGAATATGACGCCACTATTGACGCCTTCACAAACACATGCAAATACTTGTGGTCACCTAGCTGGAGGAACTATTAGTCTGGATGACACAAATTAACTTAACCATACATATGATACCCAGGGTAACCCATCCCCATTTATGCAAAATTTAGAAAACTGTCTGTATCTGGAAAACGAAGCGTCCAATCGAAAAAATACAAATTTTTACGAGTTTCTAAGGATTTCTAACAAACTGTTCCAATTCGCATGAAATAATTTGTTTTTCATAAAATCGCCAAAATAAGAAAATCGCAAAAAATGGCTATATCTGGGAAACGGTGCGTCCAATCGCAAAAATTACAAATTTTATTAATTTTGTTTATATATAATATAAAATACACAATTTTAATAAAATATTATTTGTTTTACTTTTTTCTATAAAATTCATAATGGGCTAAAGCATCACCAAATGGTTGTGACAGCCACCAAATTCGAGTAAATATTTTAGTTTAGCATACCAATATATTATTTGGTACAACCGAATTAGTTTTTACATTTTTCGTTCATACAACTAATGGAATATTCACCACTACAGGATAATTTGATTGCTACAACTAAAACTCTATTGACAGATGACATTTATTTATTGTTGCTTTGGCTTCAACAAATATTTCAGTTCTTGCAACCAAAACTGAATTACAAATCAATTGATATGCACAACATTTGGTGATAAAGAACACAATTATTGGTAATCACAACTGAATAATGAGATAGTCCAAGGAACCGCCAAATTTTAGTTGGTTGTAAATATAGTTGTAACAACGAATCTCTTCTCTGTGTGTAGATAATTTGATGACAAGCAGTCACTAATTCAGGCCATTAAGGATGCTTGTAATCAAATTTTGTTGGATTACATAAATTCTCTTTATTCTAAAGTTCTTTTTTTTTATTCTGTTGTTCGACCTTTTCCTTATCAATAAATAATCAATATTCTTCGAGCTTGAGGTCAGATTTGTTGTTGTTATATTTATTTTCCTCGATATTTCGCTACTCCTTTGTGTAGCATCATCAGGAGATTTAAACAATATTTAACAATTAAAACAAAACAAAAATAACAATTGTGAAAAAATTATGTCAATTCAAAAATATTCAAACAAATTTTCCCGCCTTTTTTCAAAATTTTCTGAAGTTACACAAACAAAAATAATGTTCGTAAAAAGTTCATATAAATTAACCCAAAGAAAAATATTAGATTGATATGATAAATAATTCTTGCTTAAATGGTTCTACTTTTTACTAATTAAATGTCTGTAAATTTGGGCTACATTATCTGTATCTGTTTTATAGTTAATTCTTTTCAATGTTGGTGTATTAATTATCTGTAGCATTTCTAACAAATAACGACGTTTATAATTGTTTTCTTTATTTAAAACCGCTGTATCCTGAAAGTTTGGGTAATGATTTAATCTAGCACAATGGGATGTTAATGCAGAATATTTAGTAAAACAAAGGATAGTTTGGACAAATTTGAAATGAGTAATATAGTATATAAAATACCATGTAAAGGAAATGACAACGAGGTTTGTAACAAAGTATATGTAGGGACTACAAAAAATAAACTAAAGACACGAATTGCAGGACACAAATCAGATCAGAAATATAGGCACATTTCTACACAGAAAACAGCATTAACATCCCATTGTGCTAGATTAAATCATTACCCAAACTTTCAGGATACAGCGGTTTTAAATAAAGAAAACAATTATAAACGTCGTTATTTGTTAGAAATGCTACAGATAATTAATACACCAACATTGAAAAGAATTAACTATAAAACAGATACAGATAATGTAGCCCAAATTTACAGACATTTAATTAGTAAAAAGTAGAACCATTTAAGCACGAATTATTTATCATATCAATCTAATATTTTTCTTTGGGTTAATTTATATGAACTTTTTACGAACATTATTTTTGTTTGTGTAACTTCAGAAAATTTTGAAAAAAGGCGGGAAAATTTGTTTGAATATTTTTGAATTGACATAATTTTTTCACAATTGTTATTTTTGTTTTGTTTTAATTGTTAAATATTGTTTAAATCTCCTGATGATGCTACACAAAGGAGTAGCGAAATATCGAGGAAAATAAATATAACAACAACAAATCTGACCTCAAGCTCGAAGAATATTGATTATTTATATTCTAAAGTTCTTTTAAAGTATTGCCATGATTTTTTTTATATCTCAAGATGTCTAGCTTCCATTTCCATTTTAAAATTCTGTAATCGGTTACAAATGGCAAAAGATACAGGCTGCTGAATATGCAATTTTTAGTGCCTTTAAATAAGTGAACCGGAGTGTATATCGACGTAATATAAAAAGTATAATTATTTTCAAAAATATTTTTAATCCTGCGTAACCTTTGACAGTTTTAAGCCTGTTTATAGAAAATAGCGGCAACGAAATGAAAACCTTAGTATGGACTTATAGTTAACGGATTATCAACATTCTTGTCCAAGTAGATTTTTGTTTGTGCGTAAGACAGTTTTTATTTTTGTCACACGGTGATTTATGAACATTTTCGGAGTTCACAAATTACCTTTTTAATACAGTTATTACTCTTTTGCGCTTAATTTTTAGAACGATAAAAAAAAGTTCATGGTAAAGTTTAGTTTTTGAATATGTTTGTAAACATTTTAACTGCAATTATTAGATTTTACAAACAACTCGAAAATAAAAGATTCTAAAACTCTTTAAAAACTCCAGCTAAACTTTACCACATTCTTGCCATCCTCCCTCTTAAATATGTCCCAGAGCATTGAGAAGACAGTAAAAGAAACGGAAAATCACAAAAATGAAATCCTTCCTTTAGGCCATTCAATTCAATTTAAAAGATCTACGAATGCAATTTAATAAATCTGTGCAAATTTTCGTACAAAACATGCATACACACAAACATATGTATGTATGTATATACAGTATATAAATAATGTATTACACATACAGACATATGTATATGTATGTATCAGTCTATAGTCTCTATGTAATACCTTGTGATTGTTCGACTATGGTTGGACGTTTGGTTGTTTGACTGGTTGGATGTTTGGATGGATGGCCGGATTGATGGTTGTAATGTCTCGCACGAGTACATGTTAAAGCGAAAAACAATAAAGTGCTTGTGTACATAAAGGATATAACAATTGACGTCGTCTTTCAAAACCCCAGCCAGTAGAGTTCCAGTGCTTGATGATTGTAAGTTACTAGCGAAATGAAAAAAAAGCAAGCAAGCAACCAGCTAACCTCACAATCAACGCGCATTTGAAGGCAACCAATCCAACCAACCACCACCCATTTGCCAGACTTCATCCTTCCACCTCCGCTTGCTTGTGGCACAAATTAAAGAACAATACTTGGAAGTTCACATGAGCTAAATGCCATCCCATCATATGGTGGATGAATGAATGACTGAGTGGATGACTGACTGTTGGCTGGCTGGCTGGCTGGCTGACTGGCTGGTTGTAGTAAGTAAGCAAAGAAAGAGCACAGCACACTTTATTGTTTACCCAAAGTCGTTAATTTGGCAAAAACCCGCTTTCAATTATCTTATAAATATGAAAATAATAAAAATGCTGCAAGCAGCAATTGCTGGCGTAGCAGAGAAGGTGGCATGCCACGCATATGTACATTGAGCATTCAGATTCGCCCTCCATACCCTTCGTCCTTGTACGACAATTCAATTCATTTCAATCAGTTGAGTTATTCACTTACACTTTACAGGAATCATTGCTTTTATTTTTGGCATATGGATGCGAAGAAATGTAAACTTGACTAAAGTTAGTCAGTGAGTCGTTGAAGTGTAAATATACACTGACAGCCATAAGTGGGAAATATCAATTTTATTATCCAACAGTACAAAACAATATTTTCGTGGCATAATTCCCTATTCAAAGTAATCTATCGGAAAATTAAGTTAATAATTTTGTGTGCCGTAATGGCCACACCATTTTTTTATCTTTGCATATTCGTAATGACCTTATATTTTTTAGTTTTTAGATTTAATGTATGAGAAGTTCATACTACATAGAAAAAATAATTTTTCAATTCAATTAAAGATTTCCAAAACTTAAACAAAATATTAATTGAAAATCTTGTGTTAAAAAATCACTACCAGCTACCATATTTATCTGATGAATTTATCTGTTAACCAGGTTAATTGGGTGTGAATTATGGTATTTTTGAAACATAACAAAACTTCGTTAACTATTGGGGTATTTCTTATGAATTTTTGTTGTTGGTACCATTTATCGATTTTCATATCAATATTGGATTAATTTGTCAGTATAGCAATGAAAAATGTAATTGGGTGTTGAGATTTTTCAAGTACCAATTGTGTGTTAAAATTTTACAGTACAAACTTTCAAGGTCTAATGCATATTTCTTGTTGAAATATTTTTATCTTTGAACGAAATTCATCGCAGAATATTGAAATCCGATTGAGCCATGTCTGCGTGGTTTTCTGTCTGACTGGTTGGTCAACATAATAAGTGTCGTAGATACACACACTGTCTCTTTGCAAAAAAAAAACGTTTCTCCAATTTTTGTATCCCTTCCAAAAAATAGGATTTTTCGAGGTCCATCAAATAGGCATTTGTTTGATCAATACTTTCATCGTTGGAGCTAAATCTCTTTCCATCGAGCCATTTCTTTAGGTTTGGAAATAAATAGGAAAAGTCGCAGGGGGCTAAATCCGGAGAATATGGCCACCAATTCGAAGCCCAATTCATGGAATTTTGTCATTGAGACTACACACGTGTGCACCCGTGCATTATCTTGTTGAAAAATAAATTTTTTCTTGGTCATATGGGGTCGTTATTCTTTAATTCCTCGTTAAATCGGTCCAATAAGTTGGCATAATATTCGCCGTTTATTGTTTCTCCTTTGTGAAGGTAATCGATGCGGATTTCCCGCGTGCATCCCAAAAAACTGTTACCATCACCTTATTGGCCGACAAACTTACCTTGGCCTTCATCGGAGCCGGTTCACTCGGAGAAACCCATTGTTTAGACTGCTGCTTGGTCTCCGGAGTGTTGTAATGGACCCATGTTTCATCCACAGTTACAAAACGCAGCAAAACCTCCATCGAATTTCGGTTAAACAACTCCAAACAATCCTTTGAAGTTGTCACATGATTACGTTTATGGCCAATTGAGAGCAAACGCGGCACCCATCTTGCAGACAGCTATCTTAAACCCAACTGATCATTTAAAATCGAAACCGCACTGCCATATGAAATGCCTATGGCATCAACAATCCCACGCACTTTTAGTCTTCGATCGGCCAACACCATATCGAGGATTTTTTGACATTTTCGGGTGTGTCATTTGTACTTGTGCGCCAAAACGAAAGTCAGTAAACCACAACTTTACCATTGAAATCGATGATAATGAGTCCCCATAGTATTTATCAAGCTTTTGCTTGGTGTTATTTGTCCGAAAAAATAATGTTTAATGAACACTCGAAATTCAGTTTTTTTCCATTTTTAAAAAAATGTACGAGGTTGTATGTTTTGAACAGCTGTTAAACGCAACTCGACATTTGACAGTAGTTTATATACAGGTGGTACTTGATGGGAGCAGTGTTGCATTTCATATATCCATGAGGGAAGTTCGAAAAGTCACGGACTTATTGATTCGGCCTCGCATTTTGGATCACAATGAAATTTTGGCAGTGAATATTACCTTCTGGCCGATGCCAGTAGTTGGTGTGCGCAACCCTTGCACATGACAGCGAGTGATCTATCCCAACTCTGACCGCCTTGCATTTGTATCGTTGACTGTCACCCCGCTTATTGACGGCGATACTGTCCAGTAATTAGCCATGGAAAAGATCCTCAAAATCAGTTCGTAACTGGTATGAAATTGAAAGTCCCAATCAGCGAATGTTGGACGGCCAAGTAGTTGGTTTATACACAGGCAAAGAAAAAACTCCTTCCTCCCAAACGAAATCTCAGATAACTGAACTTCTGTTAATCCATACATGTCATTTAGTTTGCGAGAACCGAAAAATGTTTGCAGCAAACGAGTTATGAAAAATATAAGCTGAAAAAACGTTTACGAGAATCGAAAAACGGTTACACCAAGTGTTGTTTCGGTTACAGCAACCGAGTTCTAGTTACTCTAAAATAAACTGAACAACGTTTGCAGTAAACGCGTTATTAGAGTTGAAAACCCCCTTTACGAGAACCGAAAAACGGTTCCACTAACTGTTCTTTCGGTTACAGCAACCGAGTTGTAATTAAAACTTTTATTTATGGCTTCCATAAGCTTTCAACTTTTCCACCTTTTACGATTTTGGTTTTACCCATAAAGTTTGTTTTAAAAAAATTTGGAATTTTGGTCTCTTTTTTCACTGTCTCCTTACACGTCTCTCTCGCCTTGTATTCAAATAACAACTAAAAGCGCAACAAACTACAACGCGTCAATTGTCCATCTAAGATATATTGACAAGGTAGAAGCATTGGAGTGTGTGATCACTTTTATGTTAATGAGTGGGTGTGTATGCCAAACGACTGGATAAGACCGTGTATACAGTCGACAGAATGAGAGAAATTTTCGTTCTTCGTAATCTGATCTCTCATTAGAAAAATTACTAATTTCAGTTATCGCAAACGTTTTTAAAATTTGAGGCAAATGTAATTTTGTATGCGTGTGTTGCAAACGAGACACATATGCGATATACGAGTTTATTTGGGAGAACTACATGAACTGTTGCGATTAAAAAATTAATACAAATTAATCAAAGTATTGTTGCAGCAACCGAGCAATAAACTTTTTTTTCCTTTGCGTGCAGTAATTCCTGCAAAATGCATGCGATCTGCGTGAATTTTGGTATATAACGGGTGGAGCGCGTAATTTGATTTTTTGCACTGCAGGCTGTGGTGGCACTGTTGGACGAAGAGAGTGGAGAGTGTGCGTGGCTTATAGTGGCTGGCGGGAGATTTGTATTCGTCTGCCTTTCAGTTGCCATCATGCATTGGACACGTGAGGAGAGGTCATTTCAAGATTTATCTATTACAGGTGGAAGCGTTAGAACAGCTGATTTCAATTTTTTCTTGTCGTTGTGGTCCGACCTTGTCAAATGTTGTTTTCATTAATTCCAAGATGTATCTAGTACAGGTGGTAGCGATAAAATAGCAGACGAAATTTTTTCTTGTCCTTGTGGTTGTTGCCGAAAATTACAATAATTCCTCCTGATATAACCTGAAATAAATACATCTTGACAATTTCGATCAACTGAATTCGACAAGATCGGCTCCTGAAATAAAATCAAAATGCCTTCAATTCCTACTGCTTCTACCTTACTTATTTTGCCATGGGTTATTTTGTGTTTAAGCGTATTTTTCTAATGCGCACTCGATCATTGCAGTTCAGCGTGCTTTTCGTTTACGATTCGCTTTATCCCCACGCGGAAATGTTCCTGGACGGCAATCAATTGTAAATTGGGTAACTTCATTGAGAACGGCAGGGAATGTGTCATGTGTACGCACTGTGTGGTGCGCCCTTAGACTTCATGAAAACTTCAGAAAACGTATACAGCAGCGTGTGGATAGGGAAAGTCGACATTTGCCAGATACACTATTGAAAACCATGTAATTTACAAATTCCCTTTCTGTTTTAATATAATTAAAATATAAAATAAATTTTTTCAAGGTTCATAATTTTTTTATTTCATTCCCAAATAAGCAAATTTCCGCGCTCTACCCTGTATAAAGGGGTTTCCTATTTGAGTGGTATGATTTCTTTAAAAAACACACTAATTGTTAAGGAAATTCAAATGTTTTTTTATTTCACGTGAAGTACAATCGATACAATTAAGTTCTGAATTAAACGTTTTTCAAATGGCCTCCACATCTTCTTTTGCTGGAATGTATTCGATGAACCCATTTTTCGAGAACTTTTTCCTGGTCTGGTTTATTGCTAAAGACCAATAACTTCAAATAACCCCTCAAGAGATATTCTAATGGTGTTCAATCACAACTTCTTGGAGGTCATTCAATGACACAATTTCGAATAGTCGAATCTCCAAACTTTTCTCGCAATAATTCGGTTGTTGTACGTGATGTGTGGCATATACCTCCTTCTTGTTGGAACCAGATGTTGCTAAGATCAACTTCTTCCAATTTCCGCCATAAAAAGTTGGTTATCATCGATCTATACCGCTCTCCATTGACAGTAACTGTGTTACCAGCTTCATTTCGAAAGAAGTACGGACCGATGATTCTACCAGACCAAAAACCACAATAAACTGTCATTTCAGGTGAATGTAGTGGTTGTTTATGAATAATTTTTGGATTTTCTTCGCACCGAAATCGAGATTTATGTTTATTTACCGCACCACTCCGATGAAAGTGAGCCTAATCGGGGAAGATGATTTTCTAAAAAAAATCGTTATTGTTTTCAAGTTGTTCCAAGATAAAATCAGCAAATTCATGACGTTTATGGCAGTCCAATGGTTTAAGTTCTTGAGTGATAACAATTTTATACGGATGCAAGCCCAAATCCTTTCTCAGAATCCGTCAGATTGTAGTTTGAGACAGTCACAATTGTTGACAACATCTTGGAATCGATAAATTGCGGTGTTCAGCAACACTTGCCTGAACGGCAGCAATATTTTAATTTTTTCGTGTGGTTCTTTGTCTTATTTGCACTTGAACATTATGTAAGGAAAATGTACGCTCATAATTTTCAAGAATTCGACGAATAGCGAGCACTGGTGGACGATTATTACGACCATACAATGGTAAAAGCGCGCGAAAACTTGCAATTGGAGAACGATTATTTTGATAAAAAATTTAATAATTTGTAAACGTGGTTGTTGCTTATATCTGTCCATGATGAATTTGTAAATATTACTGAATATAACGAAAAAAACACAGATCGTGACATACCACTAGTGGCGGAAACGTCATTTTGAAATCATATCACTGAAATTGAAAACCCGTAGTACCTACTATAGAAGGGTGATTTTGTCACGTTTATTTCAGTACCTCCAATACAAAGCTGGCCCAACTGCAATCGATCATAATGAAATTTAGTATTAAGTAACATTTCGTCAAACACCACTCTTATATCCATTCTTTTACCTCCAATACAAAAGATTTGCAGACGTCGACCAAATAGCCTGAGTAACACACAATATATCTAAATGAAATTCGGTACAGCACAATATTTTGTTAAATTTTACTCTATAATTAGAATAGACGTTTTCGCCACGCCCATTTTGGTACTTTCCATACAAATGTTGGACGGATATTTGGCTGACAGGTATCAGATATAATTTTTCTCAAATCATCTCCGCTGTTTTATATGGGCGAATTTGCAATTTGCAAAATTGGCGGGAACCTGAACTTGAAAATTCCTACACTAAACGGAAAAGCTTTATCACAGAAATGAAAATGTTTGTCGCCCCAACAACTTTCGACATCTAAAGTGAACTAACATAAAGTTGCATTCCCGCTATAAACGAATTTGTCTCATTGCTGCTATGAATATGTTTCATGGCTGTAATGAATTTGCTTCATTGCTACTATGAACTTGTTTCGTTGCTACAAGGCACTTTTTTCATTTTAGTGAACTATAAAAGGTGGAAAACAGCCAAAATAAATAAATAGTAATAATATACTATGGAAATAGTAAGATATTAACCAAATAACAATAGAATAAATTTCATAAATTTCAATAGATTTTGGAACAAAGTTCCTTATCGCACGTTGGGGATGGGGGCTAAATGAAATCCATTTAAACAACTTTTTTAACAATTATGCTACAACCAAGTATTATCAACTATATTGGGTACTTTTGCTTTGGTTTGTGGCTAGACGAATATATGTTGGGAAATTTCTTGAGTAATAGAAAGTTTTTTAGGTGGAGCCTGTAACCAGTATGTATATTGTAGTTTTGAACCCATTAAAAGGTAAATTTAGAAAAGCCAAAGTGAAAGAAGTAAGAAGAAAGAAGAACATTTTCTTAAAATGTGAATTTTCTTAAAAAAATTACATTTACTCAAAAAAAAATATTCGTAGACATACTCTTAAACAAAGTAAATTTTCTTAAAAAAATACCTCATCTTAAAGAAGTACCTTTGCTTCAAAAAGGAAAATTTTCTTACAAAAAGTACCTTTTCCTCTAAAATGTAATTGTTTTTAAATAGGTACCTTTTCTTAAAAAGTAAATTTTCTTACAAAAAATACCTTTTCTTAAAAAACTACCATTTCTTTAAAGAGTACCTTTTTTGTGAAACAAAATTACTTTTCTTGAGATAAAAAATTTACCTATTCTTGAAAAGAAGGACCAATTCTAAAAAAAGCAAAATTAAATTTTACTCTTCTTAAAAGTACCTTTTCTTAAAAGTACCTTTTCCTTTCTTATAGCCTTTCTGAAAATAAGTAAATTTTCTTAAAAAAATAACCTTTTCCTAAAAATAGTACGACTTCTTTCAAGAGTACCTGTTCTTAAGAAAAGTACTTGTTTGTAAAAAAAAATCATACTCTGATGGCCTTTTCTTACAAAAAGTACTTCTCTTAAAAATAGTACGTTTTCTTAAAAAAAGATTAGCTTTTAATAAAAGAAATACCTCTCGTTAAAAAAGGACGTTTTCGGGAAAATATTTTTTTTAAAAGAAGTTTATGTTTGAACAAAAAGTATTATTTAAATACTTTATATTATTATTATATTATACAAAAATTATACAAAAAGTAGTATTATCCATTTAAATTATCGTATTTTTCAACGGGCGCCTTATGCGTGTTTGAACTAACTAGTACCTGATATATAGCGAAAGGAACTTCGTTCCAACCGGGTGTCCCCTGACACCTCATGCACATTTTTTTTTACCGTTTTTCTCCAAAATTCTTATTAAATATAAGTGTTGCAGGAACGAAAAATTGATTGTAGCAGCAATGAAATGAGAAATTGCCAAATAAATCATGTGTTGAAATTTTTCGATACAGCAGCAACCAAGTTGTTGGAAGTATGAAATTGTTTATCACAAAAACGTAAAACATTAACGAATGTGCTTCATCCATGCGACGAAGCGATTTTCTTTCAGTATATACATATCTCGTACAGTGTATAATTACATCTCCTAAAACTAGTATACGTCATTTTAAATGAAAATCGATCCCAATTCGATGACTCAGGGTGAAAGTGTAAATAAGTCGGTTCGTAGGACTGTAATTTCTGCACTGTTTCAGAATTTTATTATTCGATGGCTTGGTTACATTTAATTTGACAAAACGCATCATTCGTCAAATTTTTAAATATATAACGTTGATTCTTTCAGACGTCTTAGACCAGCACTTCTCAAAAGGGGGTCCGCGGACCCCTGGGGGTCCGTAGCAATATTCCAAGGGGTCCGTGGCAATTTCTGACAATTAAAGCCGCATTCACAATGCAATCAACAATTTTGTCTTTTACGCCCTCTCGTTCTGACTAAGTGCGTTTTTTTACAAACTTCAACTTTGTCGCAAAAATTGCTCTTCGTACTTATACTTCAGTAACAATTTTTATAGAATTAAAAGTTTCCTATTGAGTACTAGGTGGCGAATTCCCTTTGAAAACGTTGCCATCTACAT
The DNA here is from genome assembly GCA_963931995.1 of Phaonia tiefii. Lineage (NCBI taxonomy): Eukaryota > Metazoa > Arthropoda > Insecta > Diptera > Muscidae > Phaonia > Phaonia tiefii. The sequence goes on from OZ008367.1 coordinate 33,801,857, forward strand.
ACATACATATGTATAACAATAAATATATCAAAGGTGGCCAATTGAACTCAAATGGCTAACACTAGCAAATGTAAAGTAAACGGCATGAAAAAAGTTAAATAAACTGCTCTAATAAGACAACATGAATATTGATAAATCTTGAAACACCAGTCACTAAATAACGCCATTTCATAGATATAAGTAGTATGAGTAAATTATTTCTTCTCTTTCATTGTTCAACCATATGAGTTTATTAAACAGCTGATTTTCTTTTGATCGCAGGTTCTTTAGTTATTCTTCAATTACTGGTGATACAAGAAGTTAATTAATTTTAAAAGTTGTCATTAATAAAATGTCGTCTAAAAAAATACTATATATAAAATATATAAATAAAAATGATGATGAACTCCCACAATGTGTAGTTTACCACAAAACATTTTGTAATGACACTATGAAACTGTCAAAAATGGCAAGACATCTTTCTATAAATCGTCCAGAAGTCAAAGGCAAAGGTTCAGCTTTTTTGCTTCCAAACTTGAAACGCTTCAAAGAAGGAAATGCAACGGGCGACTTCAATGTAGAAAAAGAAAAGGCAATGGAAGCGTCTTACGAAATCGCAATGCTCATTTCGAAAAACAAAATACCTCATACAATCGCTGAAAACCTGATTAAACCATGTACTTATGCTGTTGGGAACATTATGCTGCATAAGGCCAACACAGACAACTTAAATAAAATATCTTTATGAAATAACACAATGAAAAGAAGAATAGATGACATATTAAAAAACAATTAATTGACAGAATTAAAAAATCCGCATTTATTGCACTGCAATGCGATGAACCCACTGACGTATCGCACGCAAGTCAGCTTTTATTTTACTGCCGATATATTGCGGACAATAAAATATGCGAGGATATTTTATTTATTAAACCCTTGTTAAAAACATCAAAAGGTGCTGATATTTTTCAGGCACTTACTGTATTCTTAGCAAACAATAATATATCGTAGGAGAAAATAGTGGGCATATGCACTGATGGAGCGCCAGCAATGATAGGGACCCAGTCGGGTTTCTTAAAATTGGTAAAGGATAAAAATCCCAGCATAATGGGATCACACTGTATAAATCACTGACAAGCTCTTGCTTTAAAAACTTTACTTTTGAATTAAAAACTGCATTACAAATTGCTATAGATGTGGAAATTTTGTGAAAACAAACTGAACTGGATTTGAATACTTAAAAGGTTGTACATTTTGAAGACAGAATCAGAAATTTTTCTATTGAGCGAGGGGAGCGACCTCCTTCACAAGGGCTGTAACGAAGAACATTTTATTTTGTATTTTGCGTATATAAAAGACTTTTTCGAAGCATTAATTAAACATGCTTAATTTAAAATTGCAGGGTAAGAAAAATAATATTTTAACAGCATATGATTCTATAAATGCTTTCATGAACAAAATTATATTGTGGAAGAGTCGGCTATAAGCACTTTCTCCAAACTATTCATTCTATCCGCTTCTTAACGATGCAATTGTTTCAAGTCATGAGCAAAATGCAAATTTGAAAAGCGTAATTATAGAACACTTAATTACGCTGTATGATGAGTTTCAACGTTATCCCGGAGCTAAAAACAGAATCTTGGCAAAGCAATTTGCTTCGAAATCCATTTATATGTATTTCGGATATACCCGATAATATCAAAGAATAATTAATTGAATTAAAATGCAACTCTCATGCTAAACAAGATTTTGAAGCAATGGAAGCTGACGTTTTGGTTAAAGTATTATACAATTTATCCTTTGATTGGGACTGAAGCTTTAAAACTTTTAATACAGTTTTCATCAACATATTTTTGCGAAACTGGTTTTTCAAGCCTTTTATGTATAAAATCAAAAAATCGATCGTGTATGAATGTTGAAAGCGATATAAGATTCGCGTTGTCAGAAATTCATCCGAATAATAACGAACTTATTCGAGAAAAGAAATTGTAAATGCTATAAAGTATTTTTTTTATCTGAAATAATATATATATTCGAAAATTAAAAGCAACATATTTTTGATTTATAAAATTAGCTTTGATCAAGAATTTTTTTTTTAATATTTGTTGAGTTTTACGAGCTGTATTTATTAAACTGTTATTCAATTAGCAATTAAAAAATGTATGGTCTCTGAAACTCATTTTAAATGTGTTTTTTTATATTATTTAAGTTATTAATAAAAGTAGACAATTTTTTGAAATACTTTAATTATATATGACTGTACATATTTACAGAAATTGTATTAATTTACATGTGTTCTATTCACTTATGAATTTGAAATAAAATATAAATAATTCTAGAACGTAAGCGTAATTATTCATAAAATTTTTTTGGATTGTACAAATTTGAAATAAAATTGTTAGTGGTTGGGGGTACATATACCATTTCAAATGTCTTTAGGGGTCCGTGGAGCAAAACTACGTGAGAAGCCCTGTCCTAGACTGTGTCATATATCAAACTCTAAAACTTGTGTTTTTATATCATTTTAAGTTTTGCCCACCACTGTATGCAATCGCGTTTCGCAAAACTCATAGATTGTAAAAAATTCATATATATTAATTTATTGTATAAAGAAAACATTGAACATCCGTTCTGGCCACGGGTGGTATTCATGTATGAGGAAATCATGGAAATCATGTAGCAATTTTCCAATAAGTCGTACGTGAGAGAGTTGAACCTTCTCGTACACGGGCAAAGCATTTGCATTGTGTACACTTCAGATCAATCAACGGAACAGCCACCATCGATATTGGACACCTTCGAGCGATGTTAATGATTTTTTTTGTATAACTCATACATATTGTAACAAATTCTTCAATTGGCTTATTGTGCAGTTTTGAAGAGACCTGCCTCTTTAACCCGTCACCACGACGTGGTCTATCTTAAGATATACATACGTTTACATTGAAGGACAAAATACAATCGAATTCGGAAAATCTCATATTTTGTTAGGTGCGTCTGTGTTCGCATACTATTTGGGCGGATTATATGTATTGTGGACGGACTATCTATTTACGTTGTACAAATGCATTGAATAGATTTGCATGATTGACTTGTCATTGATAGATTTACTTGCGTTGTGATGTATGAATTGCTTGATGGCTTAGACATCACTAGCACTATGGGATGCCTGATGTGTCGTACAAGTGTCTAGTGTTGCGGTCAGTGCTTATTATATAAATATTTATATTAAACACGTTTGCATTCAGACGTTCATGGTTTTAACGTTTTCATTTAGTTTATTAACTTTTTGCATATATTTACTGATCACACCTGTCTTTTTTTCTTTATGTATTTCAATTGATGGGTGCAGCCAATTAAGACAGCATTGGAATTTGATCTTAAGTTTTGATTATTTAAATACGAGAGACAACAATATTTAAAATAAAAGACAATTTTCAATTTGCCAACTTTAATATGCGTTAGATTTCTCTTATAAGATCTATTTTTAATTTCAAAACAATGTCATTTTCCCCTAACTGAGAATTAGTTTTAGTGCCTCTTCTATTTTACAATTATTCTGAAGAGAATATTGCAACAATTGCAATGGGTAAAGGCAACTTACCCATTCCTCACGTGTAATGGACAATCGTGATGGGTAATTTCCCATAGTCGTAGGTCACTACCCAATATTCGTGATAGTAACGGGTAATACCGCAGTGTCGTGTGTAGCTACCCATTATTTTCCCCATACCGTGTGGGTAATGGGTAAATGTTTATTAAATATTAGTACCCATTTATCTGAACAACGCTTCTTTCTACCACAATTCGTATTTGGAATCAATCACCTATTTACCTTGGCCGTCGGTGGTTTAATGGTAGCGTTCGCGGCTCTTGTGCATGAGAACGTGGGTTCGATCCCTGCTCTGACCACTTTAAATTACTGCAGATATTTTTCGATATTTACATATTTTTATTTTCAACTTTTTATTATTATTTCATTTCTTCTTTTTTTCATTCCCAACAATGTATTCATATATACTTTAATGTAGCATCCTCTGATCCAATACACTCGTTATTAGAATTTTTGCTGTTGTATTGGTTGTGATCAATAAGATAAATTAATAAAGAGGTCCTTAATACAGTTTGAAGTCGACCTGGCAATAATAGAATGGATCAGTCATATGCTAATGAACCAATAACTAATACGATTGGGATAACCGACATTGACGTAAACGAATTTTGAGTTATGTCAACTACATATAAAAGTTGTCACAATCGAGTTTGGAGGTTGCCACAACAGGCTTTAGATGTTGCCGCAACGGGTTTTACGGATTGTCACAACCAACTTCAGAGGTTTCCACAACCAACTTTAGAGATTGTCACAACCGACTTTAGAGGTTGTCACACCCAACTTTAGAGGTTATCACAACCGGCTTCAGAAGTTGTCACAACCCGCAATAGAGGTGGTCACAACCAAATTTAGAGGTGTTCACAACCAACATTAGAAGTTGCCGGAACCAACTAAAAAGATTGTTACAACTAACTTTATAGGTTGTCACAACCAACCTGAACGGGTTTCACATACAACTTTACAGGTGGTCAAACCAACTTAGATGTGTTCACAACCGTCTTTAGAGATTGCCACAATCAACTATGGGGGTTATACTAACAAACTTTAGAGGTCGTCACAGACAGCTTAAGATATTGTCACAATCAACTTTAGAGGTCGTCAAAACCCACTGTAGAGGTTGTCACAACTAACTTTATATGTTGTCACAACCATCTTTAGAAGTTGCCGGAACTAACTAAAAAGATTTTCACAACTAACTTTAGAGGTTGTCACAACCAACTTTAGAGGCGTTCACAACCATCTTTAGAGGTTGTCACAATCAACTATGGGGGTTATACTAACAACCTTTAGAGGTCGTCACAAACAGCTTAAGATATTGTCACAATCAACCTTAGAGGTCTTCACAACCCACTTTAGAGGTTGTCACAACTAACTTTAGATGTTGTCACAACCAACTTTAGAGGTTGCCGGAACCAACTAAAAGATTGTCACAGACAACTTTAGAGGTGGTCACAACCAACTTTAGAGGTGTTCACAACCATCTTTAGGGATTGTCACAACTAACTTTAGATGTTGGCACCCCAACTGTCGAGGTTGCCGTAACCAACTAAAGAGATTGTCACAACTAATTTTAGAGGTTGTGACAGCCAATTTAGAGGTATTCACAACCAACTTTAGAGATTGTCAGAAACAACTTTGGAGGTTATCGCAACCAACTTTAGAGGTCATCACAACTGACTTAAGATATTGTCACGACCAACTCTAGAGATTGTCACAACCAACTTTAGAGATTGTCACAAGCGACTTTAGAGGTTATAACAACAAACTTCAGAGGTCGTCACAAATAGATTAAGATATTGTCACAACTAACTTTAGGGGTCTCACAATCCACTTTAGAGGTTGTCACAACTAACTTTAGATCTTGTTACAACCCACTTTGGAGGTTGCCGAAACCAACTTAAGAGATTGTTACAACCAACTTTATAGGTCTTTACAACCCACTTTAGAGGTTATCACAACCAATTTAGAGGTCGCCACAACTAAGTTAAAATATTGTCACAACCAATGTTAGAGGTTGTCACTTCCAACTTTAGAGGTTATCACAACAAACTTTAGAGGTGAACACAAACAGCTTAAGATATTGTCACAACCTACTTTAGAGGCGTTACAGACCACTTTGGATGTTGTCACAACCAACTTGAGCGGTTGTCACAGCCAACTTTGGAGGTTGTCAAATCCAACTTAAGAGATTCTGACAACCGACTTTGGAGGTTAGAGGTGGCATTTTTTGAAAAGGGACTAAAGGACATATAACCATTAAAGATAAACTTTTTGAGCAATATATACATATTTGTTTGACAATATACTTGTAGAACATAGTGTGTTCAAAATAAACCATTTCAGATTTAAATTTTAAGATTTCAAGATTGAAATTTTTAAAAAACGACTTAAAGGACATATGAAAATTCAAGATGAAGGATTCTCGTCTGCGAAATCCTCTAGTAAAATCTATTCCACAATAAATTAGTAGTATATTTGGATATTTTGCCGGTTAATTTGGTGCAGGTTTCTCGATCTCGTTTCAAAAAAGGACATCTGAAAATGAAGATAGAGAATTTTGGTTTATGACGACCCATAATTAAATTCAATGAGGAATAAATTCGTAGATCATTCTGTATCCGTAGATAGTCATTATAGTTTACATGTTGTGGTACTTTTTGAACAAAGGACGAAAAGGTCTCTTTAAACTTTGAAATAGAGTATTTGAATATTCTGCGAAAATAATGCTTGTCAAATTTCACTGCAGGCATGTTATCACAAGAATTTTCTCAATTCAATATTTATACTCGATTTTTAAATTTATCTCGGACAGTATCGGATACGAAAAATTCAAACTTGCCACACCTATAAAAAAAAGTGTAGCCACACAGCGGTCTACGTTTTTTGGGTTTTGAATATACTCACCTAGTGTGATCATTTGGCGCAGGAACCCCAAAGCAAAAACCTAAATTTGGTTGCATAGTGTAATTAGAAACATGTCAGAGTGGGAAAAATTTGTCGTTAGTTTCTAAAAATATTTGGTACGAGATAAATACGGGTATTCAAATTTAAAAAAGTGTTAAAGGACCAGTGTCATTACCATTTGAGTACCCACAACTGCTGTTTGTTATGAGTTCAGATTTTCCATAGTACCCCAAACGCAGACAGCATTGGTCTAGATGAGAAAAAAGTTGTCATACAGAAATCGCACTGTTAAAATTATGAAAACTTTTACATTCCAATATATTTTTGCTAATTCTGGAAGCCGCTCGGAAAGTAATACCCGTTAAATTTCATCAGTATTTGTTCGTTATTTTATTTCATATTACCTCACGTTTGTGTTGACACCCGTAAATTGAAAAAGGAACATGAAAAAGCTTATCAAAATACAGTTCGGAACCGGTGTAAAACTGTAGGTACAAATCAGTGAGTTTAATGCTAGAAGGCGCATAGCTTCATGATTTTGCGAAACAGTCCCCAATCCCTTCATGGGACGTAATTGGAAACCATAGCATATCATTACTTTTTTAAACTTCTTGTTTTTTTTTTTAAATTGCGTTTTCAGATTAGAATTGAAAATTGTTGTATACAAAAAAAAATTAATTCAAATGAAATGATAATTCAAATGTCGTGTTACTTCATTCTTGCAAACAAATTGTTAATGGGTTTAGTCCTAGCAACCAAATTAAAAATAAATTAGGTTATTCCAACCGAACAGAATTCATGAGAAATTTGTTTTCAGTGACCGCATTTTCATAATTTCGGTTGTTGCAACCGAATAAATGCCTAATCGTTTATTGGCACCTAAATATTGAAAAGTTTTGGTGTTACAACGTATACAACTAGGAATTTGATGTTCCAACTCGAATCAATAACAACATCAGGGTTTTGAAACTGAATTTCAGTTGCTGCGAGTGAAAACCTCAATTCGGTTGTAACAAACGAAATTCGGTCGCAACAATCGAATTTTCAGCTGCTTCAAGCTTTTTTCAAATAAATTGTTCTGTGAGTGTATGCCATGAAACCCTAAAGAGTATACGGCGGTTTTTGACCCACCAGGGATTCAAGCTCATCTGTTACACAGACTATGTGGCGATATTTCTGGGGAAGGCGTCCGAACATAATTTGCAAAATGACCTCAAGGTCAATTGAAATATCGCACAGCTCAGCACAGTTTACAGTACTGAATGTAATCCAAGATAAAGCGGAAATATGCTCATTTACTAGGATGACAAAGATGACCATATATAAGTAGTTGGAACGTAGTTTTCTTAGAAAGACTATACATTTGTCAAACAGGGTCAAATTCTTGGGAGTAATCTAGAAACGGAAACTATTTTGGGAATACCGAACAGAGAGTTTAGTGGAAAGGCTGATATTGGGCATCACCACTAAGATTACACACTGGCTTTACACTATTCGTTTACAACAAAAGATACAACTTTTAATATGAACGTTCTTTGGTATGCGGAAAAAGCAACAACTTTTACCGACAACCATGGGAGTATTAGCAAACTAAATGATTTTGGAACAAAGTAAAAAATAAACCCCACACATATGCAACTCTTTCGAAGTGAATTTTACCAGGAAATCTTAAAAAATACCTTTTGTACTCATTTTGGCACCCCCCTATTTCATTAGTTTATATATTTTTTTTTTGTAGATATCTTAAAAATATCGTTTATTATTTGCAAACAAAGGCGGCACTACGACGACACTATTTCAATTAGCAACTAAGACAAAAAGCGTTAAAATATGCAAAAGTATAAAAAAAAATTGCAAAACAACTTCAAATGAACATGCGATGCGATGCGATGTGATGCGGCGGATAGTTTTAAGTCGCCGTTAAATACTTGACCTCACCGCCACGACAACATCAACGTCCAGCACATCATTGTCTTCATCATTATCATCGTAGCCATGTCAATTGTGGATGGATCTCGCAAAATGTTAGGAAAAGTTTAGTAGCTTTGTCGCCGCAATTTCAACAAGTCCAAGCGAGGCGAGCCATTGTCATATGCGTACGAGTATTTGAAAGCTTGTCATTTGTGAATGAAGAGGCAATATGTCGGCAGCAAAAATTAATGTTGAGAGGGGTTGAGTTGGCGTGATTGATATTTAAATTAGGTATACATTTTGTAATTTTGTAATAAATTATTTTCTGAACTTGTCACGTTATAAGAGATTTTGCGAATGTTATTTGAACCTAACAAGATGAAGTTGGAAATGTTATGAGCTGCATCTAGTGTAATACAAGTAGGGGGTTGCTATTTATATTTCTGGTCCTGCAATAAAAAAAACAATCAGTTATCTTTGGTAATGGTTTTATTGTTATTCGAAATATTCTTCGTGAAGAATTTGCACACGTTTGCATGCGATCAAACCACGGTTTCCACTCCAATTGGGACACCTGCATAACATGGTTTTTGAACGCTTCAACAGCTGCTTCGGGCGTCGAAAAAAGTTGATAACGCAGTTTGGTCTTGATGTGAGGGAATAAATAAAAGTCATTGGGTGCCAAATCAGGGCTGTCCGGCGGATTACCCATAAATACTAATGGGTCCGCCAAATAACTTTTTTTTTCAAAATGCTATAAAAAAACTGCTGAATATTTTCTCAAATTAATTTTTTTATTTGAAAGTACAATCCTTCCGGTTAATAATGGAAAATAATTTCATTCAAATGGCTGTATTTCTCCAATGGCTTCACGAATATTGTCCTTTAAAGCGTCAAATGTCTCTGGCTTGTCGGCGTAACACTTATCTTTGAGGGCACCCACAAATAATAGTCCGACGTTGTCAAATCGCAGCTCCGAGGTGGCCAAACCAAGGTCATACCAAGGTCTTTATGTAAAATTCGTCTCAATGATGTCTCCGAAATGTTTAATTGTTGAGAACGACGGTGAATTGATGTTGATGGCGCTTCACGCACACTTTCTGCCACAGCAGCAATATTCTCGGGTGTACGCACTATTTTTGGCTTTTCACGCTTTGGTTTATCGGTGAGGATGCCAGTTTCTTTCACTTTTTTCACAAGATAACGAACATACGGAGCTGACGGTGCTCTCTTCTTCCAAAATCCGTACGCAATTTTTGCACACATTCTGCAACATTGCCATGATTTTCAAAGTAATGTCGCAATTTTTCCCAGTGTTGTTCAAGAAGGATAAAACTAATTATCTGTCAAATCAGACATGAGCTAAGTGTTACCATTCACGAAGTAAGCACTAGTTGAAAAAAAAAGTTAGATGGCGGACCCTTTACATGTTTGTTTCGCTGATGTGTGAGAGCTCGCATTGTCGCATGCAAAATGATCCGTCTTCTCCTGTTGTTTTTCCTTATTTCTTCGAACACTGTTGGCAAGCAGATGGTGGTATACCACTCAGAATTGACCGTTCTATGTTCCACTAAGGGCACTGTGGACTAAGGACTGATTATACCGGAAAAACTGCTGTCGACACGAACCTTTCTTCGACCATTCGTCAAACTATGTGGGATCCAATGGGAACAAAATGAAGATGCAATAATTTATTGAAGCTTGTGATACTAATGCTTCCACGTAATATATGGGTGTTTGGAATGAAGCACTCATATGTTTCCAAGTAAAAGCATACATATGTATTTGTCCGTAAACATGCTAATGTTTGCTTTAAATATACCTAACTTTTGGACTTGCAAACATATAAAAGTTTGAAGTGTGTTGCAAAGATATACATGGTTCCTGAAGAATATGTTTGGGAGAATATGTTACAGAGGCCGTATTTGTCAGGGTGTATGGACGGTCAGCATGATGAAATGTTTCTTTGCAGCAAATACTAAATCATCGGATGTACGAAACGTTCCATTGCCGCAATGTGTAAATGCATTAACGAACATGTTTCATGAGCGCGGATTAAAAAAAGGCGACAAAGATTTAACACACAAAACTCCAATCGTTGAGGACAATCTGATTAAAGCTCTTAAAACGGGATAGTGGACCAGTTTATTTATTAAAAGTTGTATTCGTGTTTTATTTCATCAATCTCTTTCACTCAAATACAAACACCCTTTGGAACGCATACATACACTTCCATCAAAGCAGTTTGTGTGGCTTTTGTTGCAAGACTTGAAACTATTGCCTAATCAAGCGAGTGTTTGCGAAATGCTGCAATGCATGCAAGGAATCCTATTTGACTAACATTTTCATTCAGCTGCTAAAGTTGGCAATATTTCGAAAATATAGTCATAAAATGATGACGACAGCTACGGCACAATGATTATTACTAAACGATGTTTTGAATTGGAAAAACTTAATAAATTTACCTAAGTACTGTAGAGAAACCCGCACTTGGCTCTACAATTAGGCTAAATAGCTACAACTTTCCAAAATAAAATTCTTGCAATTGAAAACTGTTGAAATGTTTGTCCTCTTATTTTTATATTCATTTTGTTACTTACGTTTTAGGCAGTATTTTGTTTGTTTTCCAAAAAGCCGTTTCATGTCACTCAAAATTAAACAGTTAAAGTCAAAAGTTATGTTTAAAATTTAGTAATTTCTTCAAGTTTTTTTTTCACTATCCAATGGAATCCATTAAATTTAAGTCAGTCTCGCCATTATCTAAAAACATTATTTGTTTGTTTAAATTCCAGTACGTGTATGGTAATCTCGAGTTAATGGAATTTTTTTTCTCTTGTTTTGACAATCGTTTCTTTTTTGTCCATTGCCTCGTAGATACTTTCCATCTCAAGAAGTCACTAATTTAATTTCACATGCACTGAAATTGGTCACGATTTACTATTCATCTTTAATTTTTTATGCAAACATCTGAAGGTGAGTGCGTTTTTATTCATAGGTTTGTCATTTAACTAATACAGGGTGTTATATTGTAAGTTGCTTAAGTTATTGTGGATTATAGTTGTATAACCGGAAGGTTATTCTTCTCTAGCGCGGAAAAAAAATTGGGTACATTCGGCTTAACTCTAATTTAGGGGTAAAAGTCGCGATATTTTTTAAAATTTATACTGCTGATAGAGAGCTTTTTATACTGAGTCCAAACACGTTCCCAGCTGATATATTTGGTGACAATGACTTTTTTCCATTTTCTCAAAATTTATGCCAAGCTCCACATTTTGCAATACAGAGAATGTCCCTTGCACAACCACGTCATGAGTTATTAAGCAACAGAAAGTTTTTTTTTCGTTTCCTAAACAATTTCCATTTTGTCGCTTAATACTTTCTGTCGGGAACGTGTCGATATGTATATTGAAAGTAGCGGAATGGCTGAGAAGTAATGTTCTGACTAAGGTCGGAATCACTATTTTCTCTGATAGACAAGCTGCCATCAAGCCCATGAAAACTGTCATAATGAATTTGAGCACTGCCGTCGACTCTCGCAGATCTCTTACATACATGTTCATGTTCCTGGGAACTTAAACATGTCGGCATGCCTCGAGCAACTTCCAAGCTGTTCTGGTGGAATTGTGACACCAACTAAAGGTAAGTGTCTAACTAAGCTTTAGTAAAGGATTTTTCTACAGAGACGCTACAAAAGTAAATCGTTAGGGACAGCAAACGACGCCATATTTTTCCCCGCACTTTTGACATTTCTCTTCAGTAAGGTTTGCCATTTCATCCTGGAAAGATATACGAGCCAACAACGTGTCGAAATTATTAAAATTTACTAAATTTATTTGGAGTCAGTGGCCTCAACTTTAAGAGGCCAACTTTCAGAGGCATCAACAATCAGCGATGAGGCTCATTTCTGGCTGAATGGCTTCGTCAATACGCAAAATGTCAGACAGCAATCCACACGTAATCCATGTGTCATCATTGTATCCCGAAAAAATTACAGTTTGGTGCGGTTTATGGGCCGGCGGCGACATTGGGCCGTACTTCTTCCGTGATGATCAAGACCGGCACATTACTGTGAATGCGAATTGCTACCGTTCAATGATAACCGAATATTTTTGGCCCCAATTGGATAATGTGGACTTGGGGGACATGTGGTTCCAACAGGACGGCGCCACAAGCCACACAGCGAATGCCACAATCAATTTATTGGAAACCAAGTTTGGTGAACGTGTTATCTCACGAAATGGCCCAGTCGATTGGCCGCCTCGTTCGTACGATTTGACGCCGTTAGATTATTTCCTGTGGGGCTACGTCAACTCTATGGTCTATGCCAACAAGCCGGCGACGATTGATGAACTTCGTACGAATATCGAACGTGAAATTGCAGCAGTATCGGCCGACTTATGCTTGAAAACCGTCGAAAATTGGGTTCAGCGTCTGGACTTCTTCAAGCGTGCCCGTGGTGGCCATGCAAAAGAAATCGAGTTCCATACATAATGGCATCGAAGGTACATTCACAGGAATAAAGAATTTCATTGGTATCTAAAACCAGTTTTGTTTTATTTAAAAAAACTTTTGTAGCGCTCTTATTGAAAAATCCGTTACATGCCATTTGATATGTATGTCGAAAAACTTTCTAGGGAGACATATGTATATTTCCCAGTCTGATGTCAAAAAATGTAAATAGTTCAAAATATATAGTCGAATCTTGGGGGTCCGTAATTCTGAAAATAAAGACTGGCCACAAAAGAGTTATTTTTATTTCCTTTAGAGATAAATGTGATACATAACAAAAAATTTAAAAAAATTGTGCACTTGTTCCTAAAGTAGAGTTGTTCCGTAGATTCTCCAATACGCAGAGTTTGTATACGCGAGATTTATCGGAAAGGTCTTGACAATTTGCTTTTGCACAATCACCGTGAAAAATAATGGCACCAGCAATATATTGCAGTAAACATGCACATGTTGGCAAACATTGTTTTCATGAATTGAAGATCTGCTGCTCTTTCTCCTTTGTTGCTTGTCACGTTTTTGTTTTTAATACTTTTCAACAAACAAAACCACATTTGGGTCTCAAAAACATTTATTATAGCCTATTAATCATTGTGCCTCAAACATGTTATATTGAAGAACAAACACAATGTGTTTGGACACAAGTATACTTTTTTTGCGGCAAGCTACAAACACGTTATATTTGCATCCAAACAACAAAAAATTACATATTTTTCAGCGTGGTACGATCAATAGAGGGTATAGACTTTTTTTTGGACAGGACGATCTCAAATGGTGGGTATGGAAGAGCTGATGGCGGTTGAAGTTTCCATTTATAGAGTGTTTTTGAGGAAAAAAAATATTGTGTTTTCTGATCAATTAGAGCTTCAAACCACGTGCCATTCCAAGCATATAAAGAAAAATATGTTTTTAAAATTTTGAGAGAATATATATTATTATTTAAAGATAACTCGCGTCATGTAAATGAGAAGTTGAGATTTGTGTCTATGATGGGATGGAACCTCTACTAAATGCGATTAAGCCAGCTGGCGTTCTAAATCATGCCTGAATTATAGTCTCGGAGGCCACGTAACAATATTAAGGTGTTTTGAACCCCGTATTTAGTTCCTGCGAAATTTTCGTAAGAAATCATGGCATTTATCTCTAATCTGAAACTTTTGTTGCAGAGTGTTACCACCAATCTGTGATTTACCTTGAAAATATTTTATGAAGTAATAATCTTCGCCCTTCATTTTATTTATAATGCATGACGAGTTCTGTTTCTTTGACAGAATATTCGAAATGACAAAATTCCGGGCCAAAACAGTTGTTTTCGTACGAAATAACTTTGGCATAACAAGCCTGTAATTGATTTTGCTTACGAAATTTTCACAGGGAATTGAGTACCAAGCAAATGAAAAGTGAACAAAATTTTCGCTATTTATACCCTCACCCATAGAGATGGGGGTATATATCATTTAATACGTCAAAAATGTAACACATAGAAGGAGCCATATTAGACCCGTAGTATCTTTGGACGAAATTCGTTTTAGGACTTTTTAAGATGTTTGAGCCATGTCCGTCTGTCTGTCTGGCTGGCTGGTCTACACGATAACTGCCGTAAATCATTACAGATCACAATGAAATTTTGTCAGTGACAATTATTTGCCAATATTGATTTTGGGATTGAAAATGGGCGTTTTGACCACGCCCCTTCTGGTACCTCCCATACAAATCGACACATTTACCACAAAATCATATTTCTTTAAAATTTTTCTTTTGGTAGATGTGATTAGCTTCAACACACACACCGGGTAATAATCTGTAAATGCCTACTTAACTGGGCGAAATGGGCGGGACCTTAATGAAATTAGGTATAAGGCTCCACGTTATCAAACGCCAATCACCGGTTAAAAGTAGGGTGTTTTTGCCACGGCAATTGTGTTACCTCCCATACAAAAGTTGTTTGGGCGTCTGGTTTTTCGATACGAGAAGTACCGCAAAACCGAACAACTCTTTATGAAAGTTTGTTTTACTAGTCAATATTTAGTCAAATAAAACTCTCCTATAGAAAATTAGCTATTTTGACACACCCATTCTGGTACCTCCCATATAAAAGTTGGGCGGAAAACCGATCTTAATAAAATTTGGTACTGATCAAAATTTTGGCAACAACTTGCCATGACTATTTTTGTACCTCGCATATAAATATTGGGAGGAAATCTAACTAATTAGGGTATTCAATAATATTTAGCGCAATGCCAATCTGCTTTGAATATGGTCACCTTTCAGTATGGACGTTTTTAACAGAACTCCCACGCAATGGATGACTTAGGGTGAGGGTATGATTAAGTCGGTTCACCCTACTGAAACTTATGTACTGGTTTTTATACACGTCCTTCTTACGGGACAAAAATTTCATTAAATCTGAAAACAGCGCTTTTCAGGAAGATTTTCAATGTGATCGAGATTATAAAGTGCAGCCGTAAAAAAATATTCTTTGAAAAAAGTCCTGGATCCACAAAACAAAATGATTTTTTTTTTGAGAAAATACAATAGAACTGGAATCTTCAACAGCCGGTACACCACACTACCAACACCGCTATTGGCTATGTAAGTTCCATGCTGATACTTTGTTGTGTATCCTAGATGCGTACATTTATTGTCATCTTCGAAGTTAAACAGGTGGGTTAATTATAGGTCAAAATCATGGAAACATCGGTTTAGATTTTGGAGTTTTAGTAATTTTTAAGGTTTTTATGTGTATCACTTTCGATTTTGAAACGGTAGCGCTATATAATACAACAATCAAGGAGTTATAGAAATACTCGTATTTTGTTTTTATATGTATATTAAGAAGTTGCGAAGCATTTTAAATTTGCGACGACCAAAATGTTGTAGTAAAAAATCGAAAACGTCAAAAGCTTTCCAGTTTAGCAACTTGATTGCAAAGCAACTAGTAAAAGTTATGGTTAAATTATTATTTTATTATCACCGTAATGAGCCTCAGTCATATTTTCAGTTAAATGAAATTCGTATTGGAACAACCAAATTAAAAGTAATTAAAATCATTTACGGGATCCGAACTAACTTCAGAAGAACAATTTTTACTATTCACGAGAACCGCTTCCATTGCCTGTTCTTTCATTTACCGAGAAACGAAAAGTGTTTGCGCAAACTGTTTTGGCATTTTTCGCAAACGAGTTATGTTTTACTGAATGGAACTTATTTTGGATGGAAATGTTTTATTTGATTTTAAATTCTACTTAGAGGAAACCAAATAATTAAATAATTAAATTCTACTTAGAGGAAACCAAAATGTCAACAGTCGTCGATAGTTATTGATTACTAGACGCTACATAAAGTCGTTTTGTGTCGACTATATTATATTACGCGACATCAGACCCCAATCTTACATTTAATTAAAATTTATATTTTATTATATATCGATCGGTTAATATAAAAAGGCCCTAACTCGATTTTTTGTTACTTGACGGGAGAAGAAAAAAACTTAATAAAATGCGTAAAATTTTAGATTCAAACAAAGTTTTAATGCAATTTTAATAAAAAGAGGCAACGCATTTTTGGAAATTGCACTAAAACTTTTTGTTGTAACTATTTCCTTCTCCTGTCAAGTAACAACCAATCGAGTTAGGGCCTTTTTATATTAAGCCATCGATATTTATTAATATATATTTATAAAAAAAATATTTATTTTACACAAATTAGTCATTTGTAAATTGCACTGGACTGTTTTCAAAATGTTCAAAGTTAAGATGTATCTTTGACATCTGATTTCTACATAAAATTTGCTTAATATCATTCTAACAGTAAGATATTGTATACATTTGTAAAACATTTGTTGTGGTTAAGTCTGTTTGAACCTTAATAACCGTTACTAAGGTAAACATTTCTCGCAAAATTGTACAAAACTTCATACAAAGCGAAAATGCCTGCAAACTATCGACGAAATAGTACTAACATGTTCGAGCAATTTGTCAGAAACATTTATCGAGAAAACTTCAAGTTATTCTAAGAAATATTTATCGACCAATAAAATTGTTGGAAGAAACGCACGCCGACAACTGATTGTCTGAAAAGAGGTTGTAGCAACCGTAAATTTGGCTCTTGCCACCAAATTGCAGTTGCCACAACCGAATTGAGGTTGTCACAACTGAATTCATTCTCTACAACTGAAATTCGGTTGAAGCCTCCTCGCTTCATAATTGATTCGATTGGGACAACTGAATCTTCAATTATTTTCGTTCTGTAAACTACATTCTCTAAAATTTCCGATACAACTACAGAAATTAGTACCAAATTCGGTTTGGCTTCATTTCGTTTGCCACTATCGAATTTGGTATTAATTCGGCCGCGATAACCGCACTTGACCTTAGTACGGTTGCAGCAACATAATTTGGCGTTAATTCGGTTGCTGTAACCGAATTTCTCATAAATTCTATTGGTACCACTGAATTTTTTAATTTTCAGTTCGGTTACCACTACATAACTCTAAATATTTCAAAACTGAAGTTTAAAATTCAACAAATATTATATTAAAAACGTTACAGAATGTACTCTTGTTGTTATTTGTGGTTTTCAAAAAAGTTGGGTAAAAATATTGTAATTGTGTTTTTGGCGTTAAGGCGTCTTATTTGGCAGAAAATGTTCACATTTATCAGCGTACAGTAAACTTAGGTGTCAACAGTCCTACAGTTGTTCAGGTCGGTCGTTATATATAGAACGGTTTGGGACCTAAATCGACGGACACAACAAGTCAAAATTGGTGCGGTCACCCATGATGGTCTGTACTTCTAAAGCGGCCGAATTGGAATGTAAAATTAATTTGTTACCGTAAATATTACGCTATATAAATTGAATATTTTCCACACTTTGTAATTATTTATGAGAATACACGAAAATAAATCATTACTAAATTAATATACAACAATTTGAAAATGCAGTTGCGATTTCGGTTGCGGCAACCTATAATTCGGTTGTGACAACCTGCAATTCGGTAGTCACAACCTCTAATTTGGCTGTGGCAACCTCTAATTCGTTTGTGATAACCTCTAATATGGTAGTGACAACCTATAATTCGGCTCTGAGAATCTCTAGTTCGGCCTCTTATTCGGTTGAGACAACTTCTGTTCGGCTGTGATGAACTCTAGTATGGTTACGACAACATCTAAATCCGGTTACGGTTAAGTCGTCTGCCTTAACCTGTGAGGCAATAAATGAGTGCAATAAATGTTGTCAACTCTTATTCAATTTATCAAAAGAGAAGATCGTTAAAAAACGGTAAACGCACAAAATCTTAGATGTCAACTTATAATTGTAGCTGATCAATTTCGCAGCGAAAGCAATTTAATCTTCTGCAAACAATTTACATCGTACGAACGAAAATAGTACCAGCCGTAAGGTGTCAACAACTATAATTCTCTGTGTTTCAGCCTTTTTTAACCTAAAAATTTATTATTTTGGTAGATTGAATGAGAGTTTACAACATTAGCAATTTCTTCCCACAATTTGATTGAACGATTTTTTGTTTCGTACAAATATTCGTATGCTATTTGATGCATGTTATACCGCGAAAAATACTGGCAGATATATTTTGGAGGAAGTTTTTTGCATACATTTTTGTAAAATGTGTCTCTCTGAACTTGTTTCGGCCTTTAAGGGGTTAATAAACTAATTCCGTTTACAATTCGCGCTCCTACTGGTATCTCGCCCAATCAATCACTGCAAAATTTTTCTTGGAATTCTCGCGTTTACCTAGAATTGAACACCAATAAAAACCCCCTTAAAATTTCCTGTGACAACAAATGGTATTCTACTTCAGCATATCGAAATATAAAAACTTTTGTGTGATCTGGCATACGAATGTATATGGGGTTATATATATATTTATATAAACATACACAGTTGCAGTCGGCAAGTACATGTTTCCGTCTACGTCTATATGTACTATACATGTACAAAATACAAGCTAATGAATACTATTTAGCACATAATTAACCCAAAAAAAATGTAACTCCATCTTGTTTAAACAATTTGTAGCCAAAAATAAAAAGAAGAATAACGTCTCTGAATGAGATGCGCATCTCATTATCACTTGGACGTGAATACGACTCATTAGTGACTCTGTGTAGCCGAGTATTCGATTATCGCCCTACACGGATAAGATCACATTGTTCACAAAAGGGATATACAAATGAATGTTTGTATATACATGAGTATATCCATTCATACTTATAAGTGTGAGTTTACTTGTGGCATTGTTAGTGAAGAGTGATTTTTTTGAATAAACATCATTTTGGGAGAGAGCAAAAGCAGAACATAAGTAAATATTACGGACGTGCGGCTAAAAGTGGTAGACAGCTACATGTATCCGTGATAACTTTGAAAGAAAAATTTAATTTAATTAAACACGATATGTGAACATTGAGAAGTGTTTTCGGTTTGCATGAAAAGACAATTTCTGAAACCTTATTTTGTATTAGAGTTGTTTCTATTATATTTCCTGTAAATCATTGGCCAATCTTGAACTGAAGGGATTACACATAATGTCCAAGGATCCTATTTTTTCTCAAAAGATGTTGGATGTGTGTTATAGATTTTGATAGTGTGGGTTTAGAGGGACGTGTAGATTTTGGCAGTTCATGGTAGTTATGTTGTTTTTAATAATTTGTTTATTTGCCTGTTTTTTTTTTCAATTTTTAGACAATAAAGACTGAGTTACAGCAAATGATAAAAAATATATAAATGGTTTCCCATTACATCACATGAAGGAATGGGGAAAGCTTCTCACAACCAGTGAGCTGTGCGCTTTCCGAACGGTATTTTTGAGAAGCATTTTCATGGCTTAAAACTAGATACTGTCGCCGTCACTATAAGAGGCGACCGCCGTCGAAAGAAATTTTAAGGTGGTCAGAGCAGGGATCGAACCCAGGATCTCAAGTACAAGAGGCGCGCACACTACTCATTGCACCACCGACGGCCGACAGCAAATGATGAAACCGTATTATTTTGCAACGATGGCCATTTTTGGATGAATGGGTACTTTAAGAAGCAATGTATCCATAGAATGGCACTGTTTGTTGAGGATTGTATTCCGGCTGCATTTTCAACAAACAATACGGATTTCTCAGCGTGTACGTACCACACAGCCAACGCTATAATCGATCTTTTGCGCACTGTGTTCGAAAAACGCATAATCAGCGGAAACTCAGAAGTCCATTGACCGCCTCGCTGCTACGATATGTCCCCGTTAGACTATTACCTCTGCTGCGCCGTGAAAGAAAAATGTTAAGCAAATAACCCAGAGTCCATTTAGGCCTCAAAACACGAAATCCACGCTGTCGTTCGCGAGATACAAACGAATTGGGTAAATCGAATGAGGTACTGTAAAGTAAGTTGTGGAAGCCATTTGAACTATGTTCTGTTTCATTCACAAATGCCAATGACGGGCCTTACCAATAAAATAATAATTTTGAAAAAAAAATTTATTAGATTTTTTTTAAACCCAAATAAATTCCACATTTTACATGGCCCACCCCTTTATTAGTGCTCCCTCGAGCTCTTCCCATTATGATCTGCAGTATGATGTTAAAGAGTTCACACGATACGGTGTCGTCTTAACGGAGAACGCGGCTGATAGTAAGTATATGGTTCGGTGAGATCATCACGAACTTTCAATGACGATTTAATGTCCGTTAGTTTAATCCGTCGGTGGTGCAATGGGGTTCGAACCCTGCTCTGACCACCTTCAAAAAAACTTTCTTTCGGCGGCGGTCACCTCGCATAGTGACGGCGACACTATCGAGTACATAGCCATGAAAAAGCTTCTCAAAAATACCGTTCGGAATCGGTGAAAAACTGTAGGTCCCAATCAGTGAGTGATAACTGTAAAGCGCACAGCTCAGTGATTGTGAGAAGTTTTCCCCGGTCCCTTCATGGGATGTAATGGGAAACCATTCATTCATTCATTCAGTTTAATCCTGTAATGGTGTATCAGCTTAGCATGGTGCCAAACTTAGTCACGTCTTAGCAAATTATATATGTATCGATAGCAGCCTAAGAATCAACGAAGAGGTGGTAACCGTAGATTTGTGTTCGTGGGATTTCTCCAAGAATAACTGCTCAGTTGTGGGTTTAGTTTTAGTTTTTTTCCGATAGATTTAAAATTTTTTGTTTTGCCATTTTGACTCGTAAAATGATTAAGATGTAATAAACAAACGTTCCCTAAAAAAATCATCGCTTATTTTAAAAATAATAAAAAATAATAAAGCGCCACCAAAAAAAATAGCACAATTTTGAACTTTTTTTATAAATTGCTCAAAAAAAGTTCTTTGGTTATGAAACCACTCTTGTCATAATTTTTTTATTTCTCAAGATGTCTAGCTTCCATTTCCATTTGAAAATTCTACAATCCGTTACAAATTGCAAAAGATACAGGCTGCTGAATATGGAATTTTTAGTGCCTTTAAATATGTGAACCGGAGTGTACTCTGTACATCTAGAATGTTAAAGCATGAGAAGCTTTCATGGTCTGATACATTTTTCTAAATGAAAAATTGTTGGTTTTCGTTGAAGTGATAATTAATTCAGGTTAGTACACTCACTGGCATGACTGTACATCTGTATATCTTTGACAGATTTCAATCCAGAAAAGGGATCCTTAACCAATGTCGTTATTTAAGTTAAGGATCGTAAACTTCTGTAAGTTTAGATTGTATCATTCTCACGTTTTCTACTCTGCCATTTTCGCTTCAATAGGTTGTGTATCTATCTCGTTATCTCCTTATATCGCTCTGTCACAGCTTCAGTGGCGACTGACTGAATTATTCCCATAGGCAATTTTTGTTACTTGTCATTCGACTATCTTCATCGTATCAAGGTTAGCATTGATGTAGTTTATCATAATCTACCACGGTTTTTGCAGCAGCTTTTCTAGAGTCGGAAATGTGTTTCCATTGCGCTCCAAAATCATAATATGTACATCATAAGTACGATAATTAAGACAGTTAATTTAAGTATCCTCAGACTATTACAGGAAAAGATATCCAGCTTTATTTGTATCTGGCTTCAGGCGATTGCCACTCGGCTTCAGACGATTGTCACTTGTGTGAACATTTGCTGGAATCTAGTAATGATTAAAATCTATATTAGCATCTCGAATCACACAAACACCCACACTGGAAGACTTCCTTTCAATAATTACCACAAAAAGCGGCAACAACAACATATGGCTAGAACAATGTATATGTTTGCAAACATTGTTTTCATGAATTGAAGATCTGCTGCAGTTTTGTTTCTTTGTTGTCTGACACGTTTTTCTTTTCAACAGTTTCAACAAATAAAGATACATTTGAGTCACAGAATCATATATTATATTGGATAGCAAACACAATATGTTTGGACACAAGTATACTATATTTGCGACAAGCTACAAACACGTTAAATTTGCATCCGAACAACAACAAATAAATACATTTTTCTGCGTGATCAAACTTGTACTTTGATTTCGTATCAGGAGATACCCAAGTATTCTCGTGGATCTGTTTATGCGGGAATATAGTACAAATGATAACCATGTTTTTGCCATGGCATAATCTATCAGTGCGCTGGTATTTGGAATTAAAATCACATAGAACACCCATAATGCCATGATCAGGGCAGCGGCGGTCTGTTTTCTCTAGACCCCCATAAAATATCTCCATGTTCTCATCGTGTTTATCATCCGTCAGGGCTTATACAGGGTGATTCAGGAAGTTCCGTATAAATGTCTCCAGCGTATTTCTTGGCTCATTTCATGAAGAAAAGTCCACTAGGACCATGTCCGAAAATGCAAGGGTGCGAAATGGCAGCGGGTTCAAAATTTTCGGATTGGCGGTCGGAGGGTAGTAGGTTAAAGTTGCTAACTTCTGAGCCAGTGATCGGATTTTTTGGGCTTGTTGGAAAGGTCTTTAAGAGGCCTTTCAGAATCAATATAACTTTTTATAACTTTGGAACGGTAAGATCTCTGGGCTTCGATTAGGCCACTTTGGAAAGGTAAGAGGTACGGCTATCTTTCAACAGGAAAAAACATAAGTTAGCTGCCATCTGGCTGAGTAAATTGAGGTTATGTGAATTATTTTTTTCCGAAAGCTCTGTATCTCGACGATTTGACTTTTTTCTACTTTTTTTTTATTGATTCTGAAAGGCCTCTTAAAGGCCTTTCCAACAAGCCCAAAAACAAAAAATCCGACCACTGGCTCAGAAGTTAGCAACTTTACCCTACTACCCTCTGACCACCAATCCGAAAATTTTGAACCCGATGCAATTTCGCACCCTTGCATTTTCGGACATGGTCCTAGTGGATTTTTCTTAATGAAACGAGCCACGGAATACGCTGGAGAAATTTGTTCGGAACTTCCTGAATCACCCTGTATACATATACGAAACACATACACAAACACCAAAGCAAAATCACACAGCATTTAACCGTCCAAGCCTTTGTTTATTATTCTTGAACCATTGGCGACCAAATACATGAAACTAAAACGCAAACGTCAGCCTAAATAAGAAACACTGACTTCCTCTGCAATTTACTCGCAAATTAAGGAATATTTATGAATCACTGACTGAGAGAATAATGCAAAAAAGCAGATACACACTTACAAAATAGACTCTCTTATTGTTCCTATTTTATTCCCTAGCTGTCACACACAGTGCAACTAACACTGCTGTATCTGTATCACAACAAAGTCGCAAACACATTTAGTGTATCATATTGATCATTGTATCTCACACATGTAACATTGAATACCAAACACAATGTGTTTGCACACAAGGATATCATATTTGCTACAAGCTCAAAACTCACGTTATATTTGCATTCAAACAACAAAAACCGACAGATTTTCCAGCGTGTAGCTCATAGAGAAGCATGAAAGAGAGGGCGGATCAATAAGTCCGTGACTTTTCGAACTTCCCTCATAGTTATTTGAAATGCAACACTGCTCCCATCAAGTACCACCTGTTAATAGACTACTGTCAAATTTTGAGCAAGTTCCGTCATTTACTTTGCGTTTAACACCTGTTCAAAACATACAATCTCGTTCACTTTTTTAAAAACGGAACTAAGTGAATTTCGAGAGCTCATTAATAATTATTTGTTGCGAAAAAATCCGTCAATCAAGCCAAGGAAAAGCTTGATAAATACTACGGGGACTCTGCACCATCGATTTCAATGGTAAAAAAGTGGTGTACTTACTTTGGTTGTGGTTGCACAAGTACAAATGACTCTGAACGTTCTGGACGGCCAATTGAGGTTAATACACCCGAAAATTTCGAAAACCGATCGAAGAGGAAAAGTGCGTGAGATGGTTGATGCCATAGGCATTCACATGGTATTGTGGTTTCGATTTTAAATTATCAGTTGGGTTTAAGAAAGTTGTCAGCAAGATGGGTGCCGCGTTTGCTCTCAATTGACCGTAAACGTAATCGTGTGACAACTTCAAAGGATTGTTTGGAGTTGTTTAACCGCAATTCGAAGGAGTTTTTGTGGCGTTTTGTAACTGTGGATGAAATATGGATCATGGATCTAAACAATGGGTTTCTCCGGGTGAACCGGCTCCGAAGAAGGCCAAGGTAAATTTGTCGGCTAATAAGGTGATGGTAACAGATTTTTGGGATGCACGCGGAATAATCCACATGGATTACCTTCAAAAGGGAGAAACAATAAATGACGAAAATTATGCCAACTTACTGGACCGATTTAACGAGGAATTAAAGAATAACGACCCTATATGGCCAAAAAAAAAGTAATTTTTCATCAAGATAATGCACGGGTGCACACGTGTATAGTCTTAATGCAAAATTCCATGAATTGGCCTACGAATTGGTACCTCATCCGCCATATTGTCCGGATTTAGCACCCAGTGACTATTTCCTATTTCCAAACCTAAACCAATGGCTCGGTGGAAAGAGATTTAGCTCCAACGATGAAATTATTGATAAATCAAATGCCTATTTTATGGATCTCGGAAAATCCTATTTTTTGGTAGGGATACAAAAATTGGAGAACTTGGACTAAGTGTATTGAGCTAAAACGAGATTATGTTGAAAAATATTTTTTTTTGCAAAAAAAACTGTGTTTCAAATCAAAAGTTACAGACTTATTTATCCGCCCTCTACATTGTTTTGTGTTCCCCACAAATACATAATTAGTTCGGCCCACGACAAATCTGAAGTGCGCTCGTCCAGTGGCGTAGAAATGGCAAAACCCTTGGACGGAAGTAAATGAAAGAATCTTTAAAATGTAAAACGCATAGCTCACAAATTCACAGATTTTCCTTGTTTAATCCTTTCATGGTTACGTTTGTTAACATTATTTCTTCACATGACCAACCTGGGCAATTGTTAAATTTAGATGAAACTTTAAATGGTAATCTCTAGCGTTAAACTTTGTCAAAACGTATTTATAAAAAAAACAAGATTTCGTAATATTTTGTTACAAAAAATACAACAGATTTTAATATATTATTCCACGAAAACAAATGTGACAATCAAATAACAATGGACCCGTCCATGTTTTTCGTTAACAAACATTTAAGCAACATTAGCGATAGGCGGCTGGCGGCGGTTGGTGTTACAGTTCTTGTTATCGTTTCATTACCGAAATTTGGATTTTAGAATTCCATTGGAATGGAATTGATGTTGTGTGTTTGTTTGCATTATGCTCAGTCGTAGCCGCGTTTTCATTTTCATTTTTTGTTCAGAGAGATTGTTTGTTTGTTAGTACACACATCTTTTTTCTCTGTTTTTTTTTTTTTGGGAAATGTTTACCCGGTACAAACAAAGCGTAAATGGATAATTCATGACTTAATACCCGAGAAAATGTTATATTTCCATCATGACGAGGTGGATGATGGAAATGGTAATGATGATGATCATGTTGCTGACGAGAGCATTGATGACGGGAATGATGGTAATGCCGACAAAGCCAGAACCTGGTCCTAATACTGCTTATTTTTGGTACTTCTAATGAATACAGTGTTACACGTACATACTCGTACATAGATATTCAATGCACAAGCAAATAATAGTCTCTGCCAGAGATGAGAAAATAGTTTTGGAAATTTTTGCAATATGCTGTACTAAAGTTGGTTCCTTAGGTCATATATGATACATTGTCCTCCTATCATTAGAAGGCAAATTTAAATATTTACCAGCTATAGATCATTCATACGAAAAACATTTCGACTTCGGTTGCAGCAAATATATTTATTTTTTCTGAGAATACTAAAACATTTCCCCTAAATAAAAGTGTTTATCGTAAACATAGTTGATGTTGTTGTAAACTAACTTTACCTTCAAATGGTTATAATTTTTTTTAATGACCGATTTCGTTAGTTTACTGATAATGTATGGCAAGTTCATACTACAAGCTTACAAGGTCGGAAACCTATTTCTACTCAAAAAAAAAGGCAGTCTTAAATTTGAGCTCTAAACTTTCGTAAATGTAGTTCATAAAATGCACTCAATTTCAGTCAATTTGAACTTAAAATTAGAAAAAATTAGTGAACTAAACTTGAGGAAATTCTAATCAATCGGAGTAAACGTAGAAAGAGTATGAAATCAAACTAATATAACAAATTTCCTTAATTTTTGATATTAGTGTTGGGATTTTTGTATATAAAAACAAAAATGGTTTCCAATTATATCCCATGTAGGGATTGGAAAGTGCCTCTCACAATCAGTGAGCTGTGTGCGCTTTCCAGTTTTACACTCACTGATTGGGACCTACAGTTTTACACCGGTTCGAACAGCATTGTTAAAAGATTTTCATTGCTAAGTACTCGATGGTTTCGCCATCACAAAGCGAGGTGATCGTCATCGAAAGAAATGTAATGTGGTTTGAGCAGGAATCGTACCCACGTTGTCATGTACAAGAGCGGCGCACATTACTCATTGCGCCACCGAAACTAACCTTCCTAACTCTCATTTAGTACATGGCGGCTATCCTCCCAGTATTCGACATTTGTTGGTTTCCGGTCACATCTAATCTTACCAGTCTTTTTGAAGACTGTTAATATATTTTATATCTACACGCTGAAAAATCTGTATTTTGTTGTTGTTTGGATGCAAATATAAAGTATGTTTGGAGCTTGTCACAAATATAATATACTTGTGTCCAAACACATTGTGTTTGCTTTCAGTATAACATGTTTGAGACACAATGATTAATGAGTTTTAATATATGTATTTGCGACTCAATATGTCTGTGTTTGTGATACAAAAACAGCTGTGTTTGTTGCACTGTTTATGCTCCCTCTAGAGTAGAGAATAGAGAAGTAAGAGAGTCTATCTTGTGTGTATCTGCAAAGTGTTTCCTGTTTTGGTTGATGTATTGCGTTTTATATTCATGTATTCAGTCATCAATGGTTCATCGGACAGAGGATATTATCAAAAGCGTTTGATCAGTGAAAAAAGAATAAACGAAGGCTCGGACGGTTAAATGGTTTGTGATGTTGCTTTGGTATATTTGTCTATGTGTTTCGTTTATATGTATGTGTGCTATCAAAGTGGAAAACGATTTTGACGAACGGAACTGGAAAGGGTAACAACGTGAAGCCCTTTGTGTGTCCGAGCATTTACTGTGAAAATCAGAACGGCAGACTATTTGTAACATATAATAAAAAAAAAATACAAGTAATTAATCCACGCTTGGCTCGCATGAACTAGATTTGTATATTGTCTGTGTACCAACGCTTAGTGATAATCTACTCATAACTGAAACCTTCAGAAAAATCTTCAAAAACGTGAGAGATAACAAAGAAAGGAGAAGCAAGCGAACAGCAGAATCCCATTTCATGAAAAAAACAACTAATGCATTCAATGCAAGTAAATGTAAAAAGGGGCGTTTTAAATCTTTTAATTTTTTGTATTAATCATTTCTAAATGTGGATTTATATTGTTAAAATTAATTATAATTAATTATAACTATATATTGAAATCAAAGAATAATTCGTTTCTAAATATTATCATGTTTGGGAGGTAATACGCATATGTTTCCACTTAAGAATATGTGGGTTTTGGGGAAATAGGTGAATGCTTCCTCGTTAGTATATGGATATTTGGGATGAAGAACGCATATGTTTCCACGTAAAAGCATACATGTTTACCAGTAAACAAGTTACTGTTTACATTTCAATACAAGTAGGTTTTTTTTTTTTTTTTTTTTTTTTTAATCGAGCGAACCCACCGCCGCCACTCTTACCCGCCCCTACCGACCGAGAGGGCCAAGTCCCCATAACGTGAGGACAGCGTACACATTATAGACCGGTCTATAACGGGAGAGCAAGGATCATAAGTTCACACGTTACAACCAACTACAGAAATTCTTCACCAGTTGGTATTACACTAACATAAATAAGTATAAAAGCACATCACGAGATATTAACATAACAGACTTCATAATATATAATAATTACGAGCAAAACGAAAACCAAATTATAAATCAGACCAGATAGTAAGGATAAAGTAAATTAAATTTACATATGTACGTTAACGAATATACAGCACTAATGCAATCGGTTCAAATGACAAATTATGCGAGACTTTGTCGTTTCCCAACTACCTGTGAAATCAATAAACTGATATAGCTCATTAAAGTCACGACACATTCTCCTAACTGGATCAAAGGACGCATAATTCGAACGCTGAAACTCGATGTGAATGAGTTTATAGTACCTCGTGGGTCTCAATGGGACATTTATGAAAATCGTAGATAACAGAAATTCAGAACATATACATCCATCAATTATCTTCAAAACTGTAATAGAGTTTATCATGGTACGTCTACTACTAAGAGTCGGCAATCTGATCAATGCTAGTCTACTGCTATACGAAGGAAGATTATGGTTCGGGTTCCATTGAAGATTTCTCAGACAAAAAATGAGAAACTGTTTCTGGACCGATTCAATCATATTAACGTACAAATTGTACTGGGGGTCCCAAACAACTGATCCATATTCGAGAATAGGGCGGACTAGTGAAGTAAAAAGATTTTTCGTAACGTAGGGATCTGAAAATTCCTTTGCCTTGCAAACACATGAATGTTTGAAGTGTGTTCCAAAAATATACATGGTTCCTACAGAATATATTTGGGAAAATATGTTAGAGAGACCGTTATTTTTCAGCGTGTATAATTTATAATGTAATATATTTTTTCTAAAATTTTAAGTTCGTTATTCCTTCAGTGGTGCAACGGTTAGTGTGCGCGACTGTTGTGTGAAAGATCCCTGCTCTGACCACCCTACACTTCTTTCGACGGCTACCACGCTTAGTGACGGCGACACTATCGAGTAATATGCCATGAAATAGCTTCTCAAAAAGCCGTTCGGAACCAAAGTATAACTGTAGGTCCCAATCAGTGAGTGAAAACTGGAAAGCGCAAAGTTAAGTGATTGTGAGAAGCTCTCCCGTATCCCTTCATGGGATGTAATAGGAAAATATTTATTTATTTTAATAAACTTGAGTTTAGGAAATAACTGATTTGCTTGAAAGACTTATAACTGCTTCTGAAAGAAAAGGTTCCTCCGTTTGGGGAATCATGTAACTATTAGAGGCCTACTCCCGGAAACCTGAACTTTATTTTATGAAATATTTCCTCGATTTAATGTAATATGGTTTCCTAAATCAGAGGAATAAGGGTTCTTACTTTGAGTTCAAAAATCTTTGGATCGATATGAATTAATTTTTCCTTAGTTTAAGTCCGTTTGGAGTTAAATTTAGTTCGATTTATTCCAGTGAAAAAAAAATAGTTGATTTTGTTGATATAACAGACAATTCAGGAAGCACAATTGGCATAGAAATAAAAATAAATAAACACGTAAGAACGTGTATTTCGTTTTTTACACAGAAAATTCCTTTGCCGAGTTAATTTGCCTAAAATTTCGTATATACACGCTGAAAGTCTGTCTTTGTTTCAAGTTCGGATGCAGATATAAGTTGTGTTTTGAGCTTGCCGCATATATAGTATAATTGTGTCCAAACACATTCTGTTTGATATTCAATGTTACATGTAATACATGTGATTGGGAACCAAATACAGCTTTGTTCGTGGTACAAAAAAAGATGTGTTTGGTGCACTGTTTAATTAAATTTTTTGTAGCTATGTGCTTTCAAGAGCATAATAATAACAGGGTGATTATGTTCAGTTTAAGTTAATGTATTTGTAAGATTATAACTGTAGTTTTGGACTATTCTTTCAGTCAGTGACTCATAAATATTCCTGAATGCGTATGTAAATGTATTGTTAACTGTTCTGTTGCGTTTTAGTTTCGTGCAATCTGTCGTCAATCATTCGTTTGGGGGAAATACACGAAAGTTTCGTCGTAACTGAATGGATGTTTGGGATGTAATACGCAGAAGTTTGCATATATGTAAGTAAACGTACAAATGTTTGCACTTAAATGTAATTGAATTTAGGACTTGCATATATATGAAGATTCGGAGTGTGTTCCAAATATATTTTATATATAAACTTCTCAAAATACAGTACGGAACCGGCATAAAACTGTAGAAGCCAAGCAAGGAGCGTAAAACTAGAAGGCGTACAACTCTTTGGTTGTGTATAGCTCTCCCCAGTCGCTTCATGGGATGTAATGGGAAACCATTTGTCGTAATCATAAAAATGAATGTTTAAAAATAGAAACGATTGGGTATATAATGTTTGGTATTAAAATATTGTAAGTTATCGTGCGTGATTTCATTAACTTGTCTCGAAAGCGTGCGTGGTCATGAAACGCTGAGAAATTATTGTGCGTGAAAATTTGTTTGACCTCGTGATCCTTCGTGAAAATTAACTCACCCGTCCACACCTCCAGTTACAATTCAATAAAATAGTTATTCTAAGGAGAATACACTTTCATGCAAGTTAAACTCTCTTCAGTGAAATATAACTCCTTTGTGTGAAACGATTCAATTACTGCTACATTGACAAGACAAGACAGCCACTAGCCTAGAATGCTAAGGCGTTGATGTGAAAGCATCACAAACTTTGAAACGATCCTCCGCCAATGGGAGTGCAAATCCCACTTCTGACAGCTTCAAACCGTTTTTTTATTTAGAGGATGAAAATCTATTCTGTTAGCTTATACGAAATGTATAGCCGTAAAAAAAGAAACCATAGGTGCAAATATTTGTCGTTTCTTGCAAAATTTTTTTTGAGTTTGGAATTACTAAGGGTGTCTCAGTATGAAGGCCCTTTTTTATTTTGAAATAATGACACGTATTTTTTGAGATAGTTGTGATTTTTGTATTGGATTGTAAAGAAGACATGTTCCGATTAAGTAGGGAGTAAAATATCCGTCAAATGTCCCCCACGGCTTGCATGACAGGCCATTACACTTTTCATGCAATTTTCCATGACTTTTTCACAGATATGTGGATGTATTTCGAAGATGAGGCGTTGGATCTCGTATTTGAGCTCTGGAATTGTTTCTGGTTTATTCGCATAAACCCGAGATTTCACAAAATCCCAAAGAAAGAAATCGCACGGCGTCAAATCGCATGATCTTAGTGGCCAGTTGACAACAGAATTTCTGGAGATAATTTATTCTAGAAATCGTTGTTGCAATAAATCTATTGTTTCATACGCGGTGCGATAGGTCGAGCCGTTTTGCTGAAACCACATGTCGTCCAGATCCATGCCATCCACTTGAGGCCACAAGATCTCCGTTATCATGTTCCTGCAACAAATGCCGTTCACAGTCACTGCAATTTCGGTCTCATCTTCAAAAAAGTAACGACCAAACACGCCGCCTGACCAAAATCCGCACTATATAGTTGCTCGTTGTGGGTACCGTTGTTTCTCATGGATTGCATGAGTACTTCCTGAGCCCCAAATTCGCCAATATTGTGTATTCATGAATGCCATTCAGTTGGAAATGCTCTTCATCGGAGAAGACGACTTTTTTTGAAATGTTGGCATTGACTTCACTTTGCTCCATTACCTATTGTAGGACTCATCGCCGCTTCTATAGTCCGTTGGTTTGAGCTCGTGAGTAAGCTGCATTTTGTACGCATGGAGGTGGAGGTCTTTTGTCAAAATTCGCTGCGTTGGCTTCGCGAAATTTGAAGTTGATGAGGACGATGAAGAATTGCTGTTTTCGATGTTCGGCGACTCTCTTGATTACAGCAGCAATGTTTTCAAGAAACCGACGGGTACGATGACAGGAGTCTCACCGGCAGTAACCGACCCAGTTTCCTACAATTTTTTAGCCACTCTTCGAATGGTTGACACATTAGGTGCACTTTCTCGACTGGAAATTTTTCGAAGTTTGCGAGCGGTCTCAGCATAACTTTCCAACTTTTTGTAATAAGTTTTCTCAATTCGCAATAAATATATGTGAAAATTACACGAAATTTAAAAAGTACAATCTTATATCTCGTTTGGGGTAGACGAAAGAATTTTAAAATTTAACAAAAAAGGTCGTTGCGGGAAATTCAAATATAATTGACATTAACCCGGCCATTCAATAGACAATCTCACACAAAAATTCAACAATGTGTTGTTGTAGGTCAACTAACCCCAAACAACTTCCAGACAGCGAGAATGAAAGAGGAAACGAGTGCATGGAGAGAGAAAACATTCTGCTCTTGATGTTGAAATAATTAACTTTCAGGTTGAGTTGGTGCTGAAGGATTTTCGATGGATACAAATTCGCATGTATAAACTGCATATAAAGCTGTTATATATACTCATACGATTGATGATTTTAGAAATGGCGCCAATTCAGTCACAGTGAGTAGGCATCTGATGATCAACTTGTCACGGAGTTCGAAACTAGTCATGCCAGTGAGCGTGCTTTCCTGAATTATCTATTATTCCAACGAATACCTGCCATTTTTCACTTAGAATAATGTATCAAACCTAGAAAGCGTGTATATGAATTTCTCATACATTATCATTGGACACGTGTTTTATTTACCTTAAAGGTTTTTTGAGTTTATAGTTACCATATATCATTAGTTGGCAACGATTTTTGGTTCTCGTAAACGTTTTTGTTTTGATATCACAAAAGACAAACAAATGTTCATCTGCCGCAATTCCGTGCAACCAAGTCCGTGTCATAATTTCTAAAAATACTCGTTTTAGCTCCAATTCATATTGAAAAAAAAGGTTTTTTGGCTTTGGTTCTAGTAAATAAATCATATTGCATTAGTTTTCTTGAAACAGTTGACAAGTAGGCAGCATAGTTAAAAGTGAGAATAGAAGGTATTGACTACGAGGCCTTTAACATGGAGAATATTTGGAATGCATATGTCACAACAAAATATGAAGACAAACCATTTCATTTTTTAAGGCATGCATTGAAGACAGCGGCTTCAATTACAGCATTTTTTCTCCGACTCAATCAGTAATATGTTATATATAAATATGCTTACCCATCGAAGGAAATACTTGACATATGGTATATTCAAAATTTTTCCAATGGGAGTTTTTCAGGAGCTGATATAAATTTATGTTGACTATTTTCAGAAATCAATGAGTGTTCGAAGTCACGGGCGATGCGTTAACACCTTTCTGTTACACGGTACCTGTTCGATTTCAAATAATAGTTTTTGTGCTGAGGGCTCTTTTGCTTTTGGTTTTTCTTTTTTCTTACATCTGCTTTAACATTAGATGTAATATTGTAAAAATAAATAAAGCAATATTTAGCTCACTGAAATAATTGTTTTTGTTTTGTCATATGAGCGACGACAAGAAGTATTGAATAATATAGAGAACTTATTGCACTTAGTCTGAGTAAAAGAGCATAAACGACTCTTATTCTCTTTATCGAACATTTCAATATAAATGGGCCATTTCGACAATGTTGTTACATAAAAAAATACAAAATGCGTAAATGTTTCAAAAGGTATCAATGTTTTACATCAAAATTATGGATGCAGCAAGTTATGACAAAAATAGAGTAATACGTTTGGAATCATTCGCCAGATGTCGCCAGTGCTTTTGAGTCATACAATTCGTTCCATGAGTTCTCTACACTATTTAATACTCTTTCGCGACGATGACCTGCTTGTTTGATCGCTGCCCCTATATCAATACCATCATACTTATTTTCAGGCACAGACTATTGTTATAAAACAACCACGTATGTGATACTAACGCTGTGTGTTGTTTGTATGTGTTCACTTTGATAGATTGCCCTACCCGTGCGTATAGATGTTAACACATCAAAAAAATAATATGTGTTTGAAGGATAGAATGTAATTTGGAAAAACGGATATTAGGAAGGGAGCGCCGCAGACAAATTTTTGTTTTTTTTTAAAAACATCGCGCGATTCAAAGTACATTCTTTCCTTCAACCACATACGTTTTATAGAGTAAAGTGTTAGGATTATTTCAAGTATATACAACACTTTAACTTCTATTACTATTTACATCAAGCAGCTGAAATTATTTGTTCCTACTTGCAGATTTTCCCATTCATATTTGTTTTATGGATAGATGAACTAAAAGCTGTTACGACCATTTATTTGAATACAACAACAAAAATATTTTTAACCTAGATAGACGAAACATCGACGGAATGCATTGTATGTTTAGACTGTGCGCCCAACACTGCATTGTTGCCTTGGATTCATTTGAAATGCTGCAACGAATGTGTTCTGAAAATACAGACACAAAGTTTGGCTGACGAGCAATTGTTAAAGTTACTATTCCATTCCTTTAAAGCTAATAAAGATCTGATTTTGTTTTCAATTCTGGCAATTTTTTTGGCAAACGTTTGATTTTGGCCGATTTTGCGATTTCATTTTGGATGTTTTTCCTATTTTTTGGGCGTAATTTCGTATTTAATTTTTAGGCCAATTTGGATTTTTTCCGGGCGATTCTTCATTTGGGCTATTTTTCATTTTATTTTTTGGGTCATTTTTCTTCGGGCTATATTTCCTACAGCTCAAAAATTTTCTGTGTGTGTCATTTAACGTACCCTTGTCTCAAATGAACCAAAACAAAAGTACAAACAAAGGTACATATGACATTTTCTCAGCCCTGTGGCTGAGCCAGGGACTGTTCGCCTGCGTGTGTATGTGGCTGGATATCTGTGTGCAGATTACAATACTCCCAAATATATGTTATATTTGTATTTGTCCAAGAATTTATTATAAAACAGCGATATGAACTAACAAAATTCAAATAAACACTCCATCACACGTACACGTACGAGTACTCACAATTTCAATATCGGAAATGTTGGATGCGATGCTGTTGGTAAAAGGTGAAAAATCAACATCAACAAATAATAAAAATAAAATTAAATATGAGATTTTTAATTGAGTGCTAATGCAAAACAACAATTGTCGAAGCAAAACAAAACGAAAAAAAAAATCTTAAAAGAGCTTATACAAATAGAAATCTTTCGGCGTTTAAATACAAAATTTCGAATTTCTGCTAACAGTGCGATAGCTAGCGCGTGTATTTGTTGTACGGTTCCGGATAATTGAAGTGAAACTGTTCACGAATGAAAATATTTGAGTATAGGTCAGTTCAAAAGGAATGCTAATGAGTTGGCATAAAAATATAACAACATTAGACAATTTTTAATAATAGGTGGAATTTATTGGTAATATTATATTCAATTGCGATTTGTGGACGACTTTATATCGATTTTTGATTGGCCACCGATTGCCTCTTACCATTTCAGTTGGATATTGCAAAGCGATCTCTTCAACAGCTTTTTAAAAAGATAAGTTGCAGAAAATTCAACCACATTTGCTGTTTTTTTTTTAATTGCCGCTGGCATTTCGCGAAGTCGTCTGGGGTTACTTCGACATTGCTATTGCAGTCAGACCGCTCCCCAAAATCAAATATTGTGTACTTAACCTTTCCCATTTGTAAAACAGAATTTATTAAAATCTTTTTTTTAACATTCTTGGAATGGCAGTGGAGTGCGCTTTTTATTTACTTAAAATATAAACTTTTTCCCCGGGCAGGGTTTGTCGTCTTCGTAAATACGCAGAATTATTTTGTGTCGCCGTCCTTTATCTTAATCGTAAACCTCAATGGCTGGCAGATAAGACACCGACCATTTTCCGCTCCAAATTAATAGCTATCTACGTAAGGTATTTATAACTTAAGCGGCAACAACTTCTCCGTTCGCTTGTACTGTGTACGTTTATGTAGATAAGTCATTGAAAAACGCTAAGATCACCCAACCCGGCCTTTTGTTTATCGCGTTATTTTTCCCTGTTCATGTCTTTATAAAAAAAATGCTGTAAAACCCGATTTAAACGAGCGCATATCATTTTGTAGAGATATATATCTCACTACGCTTCTTTTTCCATAAGGCTTATCTTATCTTCCCTCTGTCGGTGGACGACGTTGCAGAAATGCAAATAAACTGGAAGACAACAATAAAAATATCGTAGTCCACGACGGACAAGACACTTCTTTGAAACGCACTGATAACCCTCGTAGGATAAAAAGGTAGTACGAGATGTATCAGAAATCCAGAGCTGATAAGCACTTGATATGGGGATGTAAAAATCAGTGGTGATAATGTCGTGATGTGTAATCCGGACAATTTAGAAAGAATTTATTTACACCTGGAATATATTTTTTTTTTCTTAAAAAATATATTTATCTGTGCATAGTTATCTATTGAAATTAATAGGGTTTGTAGAATACGGAAAATGTAAGGGTTCTACTGCCCTGAAACAAGTCTTTGTTTGAAATCAAATAGTGGTAACCGAAAATTCAGTTATTTCAACAGACTAGCGGTTCCAATAACCGAATTGATGTTGCCACAACTGAACTGAAATTCAGTTGAATCAATTTCTTTTAATGAAATATTTAAGTTTTTCGGTTCCAACAACTGAGTTTGCAATTATTTCGGTTACAACAACCGTTTACGTTCTGTTTCGACAACCGAAATTTCCTTTTGTTTGCCACATCCCCATTCTAAATCAAGCTCAGTTAGAAAGTTTTGTCTTGAAGACATTCTCAGTTATATTTCCTTAGGCCAATGTCAGTAGATATCGACAATTAATAAGACATCTTCATGACATGGCACTAGTTTATATTAAGTGGTTTAAATTGTGAGGGAACTGAAATCTATGTAAGACCTTCCTATTGATTTGTCAGCATTATGTTATGGCTGACGATTTACAGAGGAGAGGAAGTCTTTATCCTTTGTCAATTTGAATTTTAAGTTATTCAAAAAACATAAAAGTGGCTTTTAATTCAATTGTGTGTCATAAATTTACAGAATTAATTTCAAGAATATTTGAAAATGAAAATGAATACCATTGAATAATAATACAAATTTAAAATTACCTTACACCAGGTGGAGTTACAAAATAAGTTCACTTATCTTTATCATGTTGTTTTGGTGTAGAACTGAAAATTTTAAATATATTTTGCACTTTTTTGTTGAATTTTATCGTAGGTTTACATTTGTATTGTATTTAACACAACTAGTTTGCCACAAAAACACGAAATTCGGTTGTTGTTCTTTTGTTGATCGTTGTATACTATTGCCACTATCTGGTATTATTGAACCCATATTTTCCACCATCCAATGTTTACTTTCCTTCGTATCTATGACGTTTAATTTATTGAGCGAATAAAAGCTTCTATGGTATGGGTTATTCTATGTGTTTTATAAATTTCCAGAATTCATTTCAAGAATATTTGACAAGAATACAAGAATATGGGACATAAATACTGTTAGGGGCCATCCATAAATGATGTCACACTCAAAGAGGGTGGAGAGGGGGTGCAACTATCCGTGACAACTTGTGACATAGGGGGGCGGAGGCTTACAGAAACTTGTGATGTCACAATTTTTCAATTAATTTTGCTTAATATCAGAGCTCGCAAAATATGCTCGATACAAGTTGACAAAACACAAGTAACGGTGCGTTTTTTTGTTTTGGAATGCTTTGGAACGGAAAAGTTACAAATTTTACAATTTGTTAATTTTAGTGAAATGCTTTACTGTAGCTAAATTCAGAATTGTCTAAACTCTTTTCGAGTTGTTTTTAGGTGCCATACGATTTGATGTGCCCTTCCATCTAATCGCAGCTTTTGAGTTGTGCTTGTCAAACTTGCGGAGCTTATTTCGCCACACAACAATCTGCAAATTTGCACAAACGAGTTATCCACCTAAAACACCACGAAAGTGCCATTCGGGTACATCCTGTTACTATATTGACTCGACGAGATTCGGAAGCGTTGGGTATTACTCGCAATGATACTGAAGAGGAAGATGTGGAGTGGATAGATGTCGAAGAATTAGACCCGCGAGCCATTGATGAGTACAGAATCCCTAGCGCAACTATAGACACCTTCCCACCGATTGTAAATATAAGAACCTGGCTGACGCACCCTGGACATCTTAGTTGTGATCTCAATTTGTTCTCAGCGTACATTTGTTTCATATAATTTATAGTGTTTCTTTGGGGGCTCGCTTGAATGTGACATCATTTTAGACGGGGGGGTCGATCTCATGTGACAGCCTGGGCACAAGGGGGGGAGGGGTGAAAAATTGACTAATTTAGTGTGACATCATTTATGGATGGCCCCTTACTTATATTTTGGGCTAAAAACAAAAACTAATGATCGTTTTTGGACCAATTTTTTTTATATATTTATTGATATGTATTGTATAGAAAAAGCTAAGTTTCATTCAAAATGTCCGCCCCTGGCCTTCACGCACGCAATAAGTCGCATTGTCCAATCATCAATAGCTACACGCACATCATCCATCGGAAAATTGGGTACAGCACGAACCAGAGATGTCTTAAGAAAACCAATGTTGGGGTATCTTTTGTGGCAGGCCATGTCCTCTAAAACGGTTCACAATTTGTAATCCAGAGGGTTCAGATCAGGGCTGCCAGAGGATCATTCTTCAGAGCGTATAAAAACTGTCTTTTTGGCCTTATGAATTGGTGCTGAGTCTTGCTGGAAAGTCCACGACTGGTTATGGCACAGGGAATTGTTAAGTGGCTTCATAACTGCTTTCAAAACAGTTTCTTGGTAAACTTTGGCCGATGTTTTGACCCCTGGTTCACAGAAATTGAACTCAGTTACCCCATCATAAGAGACACCTCACCAACCCACAACCGCAGCTCAGATACTTTAGATCAGTGGTCCCCAACTCCCGGTCCGCGGACCGGTACCGGTCGTGAAACAAATAGTACCGGGACGCGGAAAAGATAATAAATAAAGTAAAAAATAATTATTCTGTTTTTACGCTACGTAGCCGACGACACTATATGCATATGCATGAAATTATTAAAATTATCAAATGTTGACCGGTCCGCGGCGACAATAAGGTTGGAGACCACTGCTTTAGATGATCGTGCATAAACCCTACTTGTTAAATTTTTCCTGTACGGTAATAATTTTTTCATCCATATACAAGATTTTTCTATGCACGTTATCAGCGTACTTCACCAAAAGACGTTTGGATTTTCCTATCATATTTTTTTTAAAGTTGCAGCCAACAAATGCTCTGTACGCCGTTTGAAAGTAATAATTCGACTCATGGACTTTTGCGTGATTTTCACCTCACGGGCCATGTTTTTTTCTTTCCGGAGAGCATTTCGTTGATTTCATGCTTTGGCGGCTTTGATCCCCGTCTTTTATATTCCAGAACAATTGCCTCGAACAATTGCATGTACCTGTAGTTACATTCATTACAGGAACACGATAACTGAGTTCTTGCGGCCTCATCTGGATGGCAGAGTTCTGGACGACATGATGCTTCAACAAGACGTTGCCACCTACCACACCGCGTATGAAACAATCGGTTTATTGCACCAATGATTTCCAGAACAAATGATCTCAAAAAATTCTGATGTCAACTCGCCAGCAAGATCATGCAATTTAACGCGGTGCGATCCCTTTCATTGGGGTTTTGTGAAATCTCGGGTTTTTGCGAATAAACCAGAAACAATTCCAGAGAACAAATCCGAGATCCAACGCGTCATCGGTGAGATACAGCCACATCTCTGTGACAAAGTTATGGAAAATTTCATAAAAAGAGCAATGGACTGTCATCAGAGCCGTGAGATCCATTTGACGGATATTTTATTCCATACTTAATCGGAACATATCTTCTTTAGAATCCAATAAAAACCTCACATTTATCTCAAAAAGTACGTGTTTTTATTTTAAAATGTATTTTTGCATTTACATGGTCATGCAATAGATTACAGGAAACATGTACATGTTTGTAATCATTATTATCGTGAATTGAATATGTGGAGGTTTTTCGTTTCCATGCTATCTGTCTCAGTCTTTTAGCGCTTTTCAACAAACAAAGCCACATTTGGGTCTCAAAAGCATATATTACAGCCGATTTATCATTGTGTCTCAAACGTGTAATATTGAATAGCAAACACAATGTATTTGAACACTAGTATAGCATATTTGTGACAAGCTACAATCACGTTATATTTGCATCCAAAAACAAAAAATTACAGATTTTTCAGCGTGTTGCTGTGTATTATAGACTAGACCAGATTGTTTGTGTGTTTAGTTTAGCTTTCTGCTATATGATGCGTACGATGCGAGTTAGACCATATTTAGTGGATTCTGCAGGTTTTACCGTGTGGGGTAGGTCCGGTAGCGTCTTAGTCTTAATGTTATATATAGCTGTGTGCTTGGTCGTCCCGGTTAAGGGGTTTCTACTCAGCGCTAAGCCCAACACATGCTTAGCGTCATCCAAAAATTTGTTGTGAGTTGCACCCCAAATTATACCTTTACAGCCATACAATAGAAATTAATGCACTTTTCCTGCGAAAATTTTCTTTCAGTTGAGTTTCCATAGGTGCATGTTAATATGAGTTAAAATTTTCGATTGTTTCTAAAGCTCCACTTGATCCCCAGTACACACACAAAAATCCACCGTCGATATCGTGAGTACATTTCATTTCGGTATCCGCACGTACCTCTAAAAATGTAGCACCCGTTTTCTCATTTCCTTACTTGGACAATTTTTTCGCCTTCAGATGAAAAATTGACATTTGCGTTTACTGATTTCAAATATTTGACGATTGCAATGAAAAGCTTAAAGCTTACAGTAAGACTAATACATTTATGTTTCTTACACCCAGTTCTTATGCCAAACTACCAAATAAGATCTTTCATATCTATGGTGTTGCAGCCTTAAAAAATAAATAAATGGTTTCCCATTACATCCCATGAAGGGACTGGGGAGAACTTCTCACAATCACTGAGCTGTGCGCTTTCCAGTTTTCACTCACTGATTGGGGCCTACAGTTTTACACCGATTCCGAACGGTAATTTGAGAAGCTTTTTCATGGCTAAATACTCGATAGTGTCGCCGTCACTATTCGAGGTGACCGCCGCCGAAAGAAAAATTGAGGGTGGTCAGAGCCGGGTTCGAACCCAGGATCTCATGTACAAGAGCCGCGCACTCTAACCATTGCACCAGCCTTAGGCACGCCTATTACGTCATACATTTAGATCATGCTTCACTTGCTTGAAAAATTAATTAACTGAAAATTAACTACTGAACCATAAAGTTAAAAACTAGACACTTTAAAACTAAAACTTAAAGCTATCATATGTAGACATATTCACATGACTATATAAGCCCCAGAGCAACCTGGGCCTTCTCACCTTCGTCAGTCAGGCTCGCGAAATCATGCGTATAATCACCAGGACATAAAGTTCCTGCCAAAAAGTGACGGCGATCACCGTCAACAACACTAAACTCGACCAAGGCTCCTCTGAAACCTACACAGCAGCGGGCGGTGCCATTACAA
This sequence comes from Phaonia tiefii, assembly GCA_963931995.1. NCBI lineage: Eukaryota > Metazoa > Arthropoda > Insecta > Diptera > Muscidae > Phaonia > Phaonia tiefii. The sequence continues at coordinate 33,843,546 of OZ008367.1, forward strand.
TCGATCGACCTTTTGCCAGGGCGCCTCTTGGTATACCGCGAGCGACGTCAATGTAATAAAATCCGCCCCGAATACAACCATTGTCAGGAAGAACCCCGATCTTTTAAGCGGTTTTCTAGCTTCGGTATTCTCCTTAGCAGCTTCTGTCTGTACGGGCACCTTGCGAACACCTCCCGTAATGGGATAAGAATCGAGGGTTTCACCCGCAATAACTCCCTTAGCGGGGATGTCATATTTGTGGGGCCATACAATCCACCACAGTTCCCGTACCGGTAGGTTGTACCACAATTTAACGCCGCGTGTACGTAGCGCTGACAGTTCTTGAATTGGGAATTGCTCAATTTCCTGTCCTTGCGGATACCAACTTTGCAATGTAAAATATATTTCAACCAATAAAATGTCTGATTCACGCGAAAAGTGTTGTTGTTGCCTGCTAGTTTCGTGATCCTTACGATAGAAAGTTTAATCTTAACTCCCTCGAGGTATAACCTCAAGTCGGACTCCTCGAAGGTGCTCGACGACCCGACAATAACAATCGCAATGGGAGTCTGCGACTTCGGGGTATAAATATAAAAATCATACTTATCACGCTTAAGGATGGACTTGGGGACAATTTCGTAATAGTCCACAGTCACCGTTCGTATGTTTCGTATGGAACGACCTACTAACTTAATATATCCGTGCTGTAAAATATCCGCGCCCTAACAGGTTCGAAATCTGACCCGCCACTGTCCGTTCATAATCAGTATACAAAATATAAATCCGAAATAAACTTGATCTTACTCCTGCTGCTGCCGCATTGAACCGCAGCCTTCTTAAGTTAACGTTTGGATCCACCTCTCGTCTTGGCGTCACTATATTTAGTTTTATCCTTCTTCTTCCGTTCCAGCTTTGCACGTCCCCATCAAACTATGCCGGCTTTGCATCGAGTTCGTTTCCTTACTGCTTAATGGGCTTTGCTCATGCAGTACAATGGTAAATGTAACTGGTAAATCATCATCGATGCACTCGGCGTCGTCCATTTCCATCCCTTTAATAAAACCCTATAGTTATTTAATTATCTCGTGCGATTCATCCATATACTTTGTCGCACGGTTGACTTCATAGATCATCATAGTGTTCTGCGCTTGTAATTGGATATGGACGTCCAGGATATGGACGTCTATCTTTCTTCTTTTTATAACTTATTAGCGCATATTCGCGCTTACCGACGTAAAGATTTTATCATCCGTAGAAGGACCCTGCAATGGCTTTGCTGTTTTAGCCTCAGCCGGCGATATAGCTCTCTTCAAAGAAACAAAACCTTTACTCTTCTTCGGCCCTTTTTGTGCCTCCTCCTGGTAACTGGAATAAATTCATCAGAGTCAGACAATATCACTATGTTTTTAAATTTTAAATTTTATGTGTAAAAATACAATTTCCATACTAGTATTTATTTTCCTTTTTCGATCAAAAATTGAAGGGAATGCCAGGATTGTATTTCATCCAGTGTATTAAAGTTCAGACTGCACTTTTATTGTGTTGCTATGTAGATACTGATGGCCTTCATTAATGAAATATACAAGTGAAATCTATGTGCACGAATACTTGAGAAATGCACTTCGCTTTAATCATGTTTACTTAGAAGCTAAATAATTGAAACTAAATTAATTTGTAGATTGATTCAAAAAAAAACAGTTGGGACTACCTCACTTAAAATATATTATAGTTGTGGCTACCGTATATAGAGGTTGTCACAACAGAATTTAGAGTTTGTCGCAATCTCATAACATTTTTGATTCAGTTGTGTCAGCTTAGAATTTCAGTTGTGATAAATTCGAGCACGGCCAATTCGTTTGTCTTAACAGAATTTTTCGGTGAGTGTGTATGCCCTTTTAGACCAATTCCTGTAACTGTGCTATGATAATACTTTAAATACAAAGCTCTTATCCGAAAAAAGGCCATGTACAACTCTGTGACTGATTTTCTGCAAGTGGACTGTATGTAATGAAACTCACAGGATTGTAAAACGATGGTTGCCCCAAATGCCAAAGTCAAGAAATAAAAGACAATTATATAATTAATTCAAGTAATTGCCAATTTTATTTATCAACCTGCTTCTCACCGCTTCGCCAAAAATACCCTAAGTGAAGTTCAGTCGTAAAAAATATGAAGCGATTCCAGTGAATAGAGAGTAGATTTCAGGACTGGAAAAAATCTTAATATGGGAAATCTTTATCCATATAAGTGAAAGCTTATCCCGGTTGTGGAAGAAAAGCGGATAAAAAGTAGCCATGCACATTAAGCAATTTTCATAATTCATTTTAATTATAATTTAATTAAATTTTGAAGATGCGTTGTTCTCGGTTCAACAGACTATAAAATCAAAAAAATTATGAAACAAAATGGAAATTCAGCGAAACACAACCACTGCCTAAATACAAGGTCAAAATTCAAGCGCAATCCAAGCTTGATAAAATTACAGCAGAACTGGTTCTTCAGAGTGCTCTTTATATCGGGTTTTTCAATAAGAGCGCTACAAAAGTTTTTTTAAATAAAACAAAACCGGTTTTAGATACCAATGGAATTCTTTATTCCTGTGAAAGTACGTTCGATGCCATTATGTATGGAGCTCGATTTCTTTTGCATGGCCACCACGCGCACGCTTGCAGAAGTCCAGACGCTGAACCCAATTTTCGACGGTTTTCAAGCATAAATCGGCCGATACTGCTGCAATTTCACGTTCGATATTCGTACGAAGTTCATCAATCGTCGCTGGCTTGTTGTCATAGACCATAGACTTGACGTAGCCCCACAGGAAATAATCTAACGGCGTCAAATCGCACGACCGAGGCGGCCAATGGACTGTGCCATTTCGTGAGATACCACGTTCACCAAACTTGGTTTCCAATAAATTGATTGTGGCATTCGCTGTGTGGCTTGTGGCGCCGTCCTGTTGGAACCACATGTCCTCCAAGTCCATATTATCCAATTGGGGCCAAAAATATTCGATTATTATTGAAAGGTAGCGATTCGCATTCACAGTAATGTGCCGGTCTTGATCATCACGGAAGAAGTACGGCCCAATGACGCCGCCGGCCCATAAACCGCACCAAACCGTAATTTTTTCGGGATGCAATGATGACTCATGTATTACGTGTGGATTGCTGTCTGACCAATAACGCATATTTTGCTTATTGACGAAGTCATTCAGCCAGAAATGAAATTCAGAATTCAGAAATTGGACGTAGCGCTCTTAAAGTTGAGGCCACTGACTCCAAATTTTGGTAGTAAATTTTAATAATTTCGACACGTTGTTGGCTCGTACATCTGTCCATGATGGAATGGCAAACCTTACTGAAGAGAAATGTCAAAAGAGCGGGGAAAAAAAATGGCGTCGTTTGCTGTCCCTATCGATTTACTTTTGTAGTGTCTCTGTTGAAAAACCCATTATTTGAGGGCTTACTATTATACTGATTTTCTTCCGTTCGCTCTCTTGTTTCTAAAAACGTTAAATTTTGTTCGCTGTAGACTTACACCACAATCACTTGAATTTGCGTCTTGACGTAAAGTACAATTCAAGCAAAAAGTAAAGTTTTAGAATCGTTGGTTACTAGATGGCATTAAACATATTTAAAAATCTCTCATTTGAATAGTCGATTATTACCTAATTTTAAGGCAGATTCAAAAAGTGATTTAGAAAAAAAACTAAGACCTATGCTATATCTTAATAGAGATCATAAAGACAAAACCTGCAGTTAATGCGAGTAAAACTGCAGGTTGTTTTTTATGTTCCAGGCCGATATTTGCTTTTGAATAAATCTTAAACGGTATAATATATTTTAATAATATTTTGTTGCATGAATGTTTGGTTTATAACAATTATATATGAAATATAAGACCGGCTAAATGGCCGATTGGCTGAATAACATTTGGAACATTTTGGGTCGTGCGTGATAAAGTTTCTTTACATTGCGAGCACCTCTGGTCGAAAGTGGATTGATTTCGTAGTAACTACTTCGTTAAGCTATACTTTTTCTTCAGCAGGTTTTATAGAACACTGATTCCTATTTTTTCTTTTGCATATATGATAACTCTACACTGAAAGAAAGAGCTTCATCGAATTTATGAATTCCTTCATCAATTTGATGAAACATTTCCTCATTTTCCAACCTACTACACATTTCATTGAATTGATGAAGAACATTTCATCAATCTCCTCAAAGTTTACGTTGCTTCAACGACAATGTTACATCAAGGTGATCAAAATTTTTCCTCAATCTGATGTAAGTTTGTCATCAAATTAAACAAAATTTTTCACCATTTTGATGTAAAATTCTTCGTCAATTAGATGTAAGCTTACCATCAATTTGATGTAAGTTTGTCATCAACTTGATGTAAGTTTGTCATCAATTTGATGTAAGTTTGTTATCAATTTGATGTAAGTGTGTCATCAATTTGATGTAAATTGCTGATTATTTGGATGTAAATCGTTTGCTAAGGAGTAGCCTAACTTTTTGACGCATTTTTTATCGTAAAAACTCTACAAGAATAGTGTATAATGCCACCTAAAAAAGTTCATAGCATGGACAGTATTTTCTGTCCATTGCACTATTTTTTATTATGTATTTATTTTAAATTTTCACTACTTTTTCTTTTTCTCTTTATTTTTTGAATACAATGTCCATATGTTGAATCGAACCCATTAACTAATTCTAATGAGGAAGAGTGGTGTAAAAAGAATCTTCAATTCAATGAAGCTTAAAAAGGTGAATAAACGCAAAATCATCAAACTGAGGAACATTTGGACATTTGTCATCACTTTAATGAAGGACAATTGATGAACATCTATCATCGCTCTGATGTAAAGATTTTCTTTCAGTGTATGAACTCCTCTGGTGTGTCTTGGCTCAAATAATGAAATAAAACTATTTGTCTGTTCAGGTGTGTTTCCAGCCTAATAAAAAAAATGTTTTTACCAGTCATTTATTTTTTTTCAAATTCGAAAATATTGACATCACTTTACTCTTTATCTTTGCCCTGGCGACTTACAAGTGGCTTCGTTTAGAGAATCGCCGCAAAAGATAACCAAGTACCTAGTACATTTTTGTACAATCATATGTTAATTATAATTTTAAGACACGCAGAGTAAATCATTAAGTAAATAAACGTATATAGAACATATACACGCTTAATTTTAATGATAATAAGCGAGTATGAGTCCCATATCCTGCCATCAACCTCCTATGTCTCTCGCGCTTTTCAACCTATAACTCTAATAATGATGACGGCAATAAACTTTTATACATTGTATTGTTTACTTACCTTAAATACAAATTGATGGCATTACGGATCCCCTGAGGCTAGTGACCCCCCATTCAACAGCTTTAGTAGCTCCTTCGATCCATGGAACTGGAAGTTATTAACTGGTCCCACATTACATTTATGAATATTATATAGTTTTGTGGACCTGTCTCACACGTTAGTCCTCATTCCATTTTTGTCTCCCTGTCTCCGGACTGGCAATTAGTTGGCTTTAAACAAAATTTAGGTCGCCTACGCGTTAATTAACAACAAATGCTCCTTTGGTTATCAGTAATAAAGCATCAGTAAATAAATAGACAATTGTTCTTTTTTTGTAGTCGCGTTCATAGTCAGCCTTGTTGCTGTAGTTGTTATGCAGACACATGCATGGGTATACTTTTGGACACGTGTGTGAGTATGTCGATGTTGGTATGTAGATATCTTTAGTGGGCCACGTATAATCAGAAAAACCAGACCTCCACCTAATGGTTGACAAATCAAAATTGCATGTATGCCAAACATATATCAAAATTCTATATACATACATACTCATATATACATAAATATTGGTGGCAACACTTTTAACTACATATAATATGTATGTACACGAACATGAGTGCCTGCACTTGTACTTATACATATAAAGGACTATACATATAAGTTCTGCATAACTACTTTTATTACTCGAGACCTTCCCGCCCCCCGGGGAACGATGAAACGAAAGTCCTGCTGTTCGTAGTCGTGTTTTTAGAACTTCATCTCCTTCACACTGGGCCACTTCAACCTTATGACATTTTGATGAGCGTTTACATACGAGTATATCCATACATACACTTGTATTTGCATAAGTTAAAAGCCGTCAATAATGTAAAACGCTGCGGCGTAAACTTTATCGACATATCCAATATATTAGAGGAGAGAATATTCAACGAGGCCCGGGTTAAAATTAAGAAGAATTTATTCCTAACCTGGAAGACTGAACATTCAGCCGGAACTTACGATACTTTGTATATAGAAAAATCGTAGAACAATGGTCAAAAACGTCGACGCAATACGTCTCAAAACATCCAGTCTATTCCGACAGATTATAGCACTGACCTTCGTTAAGTGCTTCGTCGACAGCTTTTTGCCATAAAAAGCTTCGACATACTTACACTGACTGTCAGTTGTGCAATGCACGATGTTTGCACGATATTTACACTTTAGAACACTGGTTTCCAGCACGAATAATTAGGCGTGTAGAAGGTTCTCAATACCAATTCGGAGTCCCCAATGAGTGAGTCTATACCGCTCACTACCTGGTTGCAGAGAAGGTCATCAAAAGGATAATCACAGCGAAAGTCGTACAAAACTAGATATATAGAAAGCTGAACATCGGAAAGCTGCAATTACCGGAGATAGCTACGGTCTATGCTGATAAGCTCACTTAGATACGCACCTCCGTCTCTCTCTCTCTATGAGTGTAACTGCTGAGACTGTACTTCGTTATGAAAAACCGTTTAGCGTCAAACCATGGTACGATGAGAGTATGAAGAGACATGTCATGAAAAGAATGCTGCACGTGTGGCAATGTTTCAACCAGTTGCAACGCGACTCGCGACAGACAGCTGGAAGGAGAAGAGGAGAGAAGAAACCTGTTTGTTTAGGAAGAAAAAAAGCTTGTGGGGAAAGCACGAGAGTGAGCACATGTAATCTTACAGAAGGAAGAATGAGGCCCGTAAATTATACCGAGAAGTTCAAATCCAAACCAGTACAAAGCTCTTTTGTAGAGATAAGGATGTTGTCACAGATGTTGAGAGTATTTTGGGAATATAGAGAGATCACTTCTCCGCTTTACTTGATGAGTGTGTGGATCACACAGAGGTCGATGGCGTTGCCTGCCCCGTCCTAGCCACAGCGAGGTTAAAAAAAATAAATGATTTCCCATTACATCCCATGAAGGGACTGGGAGAACTTCTCACAATCACTGACCTGTGCGCTTTCCAGTTTTCACTCACTGATTGGGACCTACAGTTTTACACCGATTCCGAACGGTAATTTGAGAAGCGTTTTCATGGCTAGATACTCGATAGTGTCGCCGTCACTATGCGAGGTGGCCGCCGCCGAAAGAAAAGTTGAAGGTGGTCAGAGCCGGGTTTGAACCCAGGATCTCATGTACAAGAGCCGCGCACACTAACCATTGCACCACCGACGGCCACAGCCACAGCGAGGTTTGAACTGAAAATTCCCGGCTTAAGGACAACAAAGCAGCTGGTGGTGATGGACTGGAGAATGGAGATTCAGAACTTACTGCAGTATTTTCGAGAATTGAGAAGGAATCAGTACAAGTGGGTTTGGCAACGAGGACAAGACAAAATTAATGGTTTCGTCAAGCAGAACAACCACCCAATTGTATGAAAGGGTGAACGTTGATAACCGTTATAATTCCGAGGTAGTGGACTCATTTATTTAATTCGGGTATGCTGTGAACAATAGCAATAACGCCAGTCAAATGAAGAATTGTGCTTGCAAACAGACGTTATTTCAGGCTAAGCAGCACTTCAGAGATAAGACCCTCTCTCGAGAAACGAAGATCCAACTCTGTCCGACTCTCATAAAACCTATCTTGTTTAATGGTTCAGATTCCTTTGTCATATCATACGCTGATGAAACAACTCTGGGAGTCGTCGGGAGAAAAATACTCCGAAAAACATATGGTCCTAGCTGAAGACGGCGATCATCGACGACGGATGAACCATGAGTTGTATACTTATAATATGTATCCCGATATCGACGTTGTTATGCGTATAAAAATAGCGTATTTACGCTGGCTAGGCCATATCAGTAGTATGGATCTGACTGATTCTGTGCGAAAGGTATTCGAAAACGTACTCGAAAGACATCGAAATAAGTGGAGGACATCTTCTGCGAGAGCTTGAAGACTGAACCGATTGGATAAATATGCTTTCGCTCCATGTGACCCCTCTGGGTTGTGGCCAGCTAAGTAAGTAAGTAGGACAACAAAGAAGACACCATGTAATACAATATTATATACATAAAATATATCAGGGTTCATTTTCGGTTGTAAAAACTATTTTATCACCCCAAACATCAGTAACGCCTTTTCGTTACCAGTCTTGCTGGCTGTGGATTTCGTCACAGTTAGGGTAATTGCATTAGTTTAAAAAATAATACAAAATGTGTGTCTAGTGAGCAAAAATTGATTATTAGAGTCCCCAGTAATCTAAAATAAGGAAAAAAGTGTATTTCCTTGGGCTTATTTTCTCTATATGGACTGTATTTTGATAAAGGAAACTTCCGGTCATGCGCAATAGGTATCCATTTCAACAGAAATGTTCTGAACATACTCGAAAAAAAACTGAATTCGTAAAATCAAATATTATCAATTCTATGAATAAAATTTCTGGAATTCAAATATTAATTTCTTTAAATTTAAGAAAAAATTCTTGAAATCAAAATACTTTGTTTTCTAGATTTTAAAATTCAAATTATTTGATTTTACAACAAATGTTTCACTGTTAGTTCAAATAAAGAACTTCGTTAATGAATTAGTGAAATCAATTCAAACTTTAGAAGTTTTAACCACCTCATATATGTTGAAATTTTATCTCGAAATATATGATTTTTCAAATCATTATTGTGAGTTCTTTATGACGTCACAGCCTACGAGAGAATTTTGTTTTTGATGATACCTAGGGATCTTCGATCAATACTAATTCGCATATGTAATTTCATAATTCAATTTGTATATACACTATTGATGATCAAGCGATGGTATCAATATTTTGTATTTTGGCTCGAAGACTCCTACAGATGTTTCGTCGGCTTGCGATAAGACCCAGGATTCTGCACCATAAAGCAAGACAGGTTGTATGAGAGTCTGGTATAGTTTGACTCTTGTTACTCGAGAGAGGGCTTTATCTTTAAAGTGCTTGCTTAGCCCAAAATAACATCTATTCGAAAGTACAATTCTCCGCTTGACCTCACTGCTGTTGTTATTGATTTTGTTTACGGCAGATCCGAGGCATATAAATTCGTCCACTACCTGGAAGTTATAACGGTTATCAACGTTCACGCTTTGGTCTAATCGCGTGGAGGCCCTGTTCGTTGAAACCATTAATTTTGTCTTGTCCTCATTTACTCTCAGACCCACTTTTGGTTATTCCTTCTCAATTCTCGAAAAACCCGCAGTAACGTCTCTAATTGCGCGCCCAATTATATGTATATCATCAGCAGACGCGAGCAGCATGTGACTTTTGCTGCTGATGGATTTATTTCCGTTTAAGTTTATTTTATTCGATCTTTCAGTTCTTATGTTCTTTAATAATTATTCGGTTCAAGATCAGTATCTATTAAAAAGTACTTTTTCTATGAAAAAGTAAATTTTGATAGAAAATATTAAAAAGAAATATATGAAATTGATTATTATGGTGGATGGTTGGGAATATAGCTATTTCATTGCCCACCAAGGCATATCATCAGCTCCCTTCTCCTCAAGTATTTAGGTATATCATCACACATTATAGGGATAAACAAAACTGAACTTAGAAGACGGTACACTGTAACGCCACTCTCATGACAGTCGTTGTTCCTTTTTTGAAACAACAACATCTATTCAATGGCTTTCGACGAAAGCATGCATAGGAAAGAAATGTTGTGAAAATTGATGGTTATGGCAAAGTATTTTTTGTGGATGTTTTCGCACAAGTAGGAGTGTTGAGACAATTCTCTCTAAGTTGAGTTTTGTTTATTAGCTGATGATAGGCCTTGGTGGGCATTGAAATAGATGATGGTTTTGCTCATGTTGGCTGCAACTTTTCTCAGAATGATCTTCATTAAGATGTGAAAGAGATCGCACGATAGGGTGTCGCCTTGCCTCAAGCCTCGCTTGTCTCCAAAAGGTTCCATAAGATCCTTACCATCTTTCACTGCAGATTTGGTGTTCGTCAATGTTATCCTGTAAAGGCGTATGAGTATTGCAGGAATAACAAGCTCAGATATTGCATCGAACATTGCTATCGAAGGCCGCCTTATAATCGACAAATAGGTGATAGGTATCGATTTGTTTTTCGTGGGACTTCTCCAGAATTTGGTATATCGTGAAAATGTGGTCAGTTGTCGATTTTCCAGGCCCAAAGCTACATTTGTATGGTCCAATCAGGTTAGCGATAATTGATTTTAGTCTTTCACTCATTAAACTTGAAAGAACCTTATGCGAAATGTATAAAAGGCTTATTCCACGGTAGTTGACACAGAGACTCGGTCACCTTTTTTTTCAAATATGGGACATAGTACACTGAGACACCAATCGCCGGTCATGCATTCATCTAACCAAATTTTCTCCGTCTCTCCTTACTCCGAACATGCTCTGCCCATCTGGGATGAAATGTCCGTCCTTGTCTTTATTGAAGCGGGCCCGAACCATGTCCATTAGTCTCGTTTTGGACCTTTTTTAGAATTTTCGGGATTCGTTCTTTTTATTCTTATTAATGTTTTCATATTTCAATATACTTAACATAGTTATCTTGAAATTGAGACTAAAGTATATTGGGCTTGATCGGATGATTCTGCCTCGAAATGTAATCAAAACTAGCGCCAACAAGAATTTGGAAAATTTTATTATTATTTTTCCGAGTTTAGAAGACCAGAATACATTAAAAAATTGGTTCTAGCTTTATGACAGTTTTCTATCAGTTTCCATTCCATTTGTATTTTCTTGTTTTTAAAACGAAATCACAATCTGAGACCCCATTCTTTAGTGGAGGGCTTAAAGGAAGTTTCGCCTAACTTACGATCTTTTCAATATCCCTTTAGAGATAAAAATATAAAGCTCCAGTCGTGCGTCTGATAAGCCCCAATTATCCGCGATTTAAAGCTGCCTAAATCGGTCTAAAGAAAACGCTTTTACACACATACACTGTAAATTATATCCGTGGTGCAGTCTAGAGAATGACTTAGAGCTATTTGTGGTAGTTTTATATTCGACCACCACCTAGATGTTAGTACTTGAACTATTATTTAGTCTGTATACCCTGTACCAGTGACAAATTCATCATTGCCATCCTACATCCTTTACTATTTTCCATCGCTTAAGAGACTGTTTTCCATATTCCGCCAGCCGCAGCTCGCATCACTATCGGCAACACCATCACCGTGTACACGCTGAAAAATATCGGCCCCAGCAACATATTGCAGGAACCATGTCCATATTTACGTGCATTGTTTTCGTGAATTGAAGATCTGCTGTTGTTTGTTACTTTATTGTCTTTCCAGTTTTTGGTTTTAGCAGTTTTCAACAAACAAAGTCACATTTGGGTCGCAAATACATATATTATAGCCTATTAATCATTGTGTCCCAAACATGTTATATTGAATAGCAAACACAATGTGTTTGGAAAGAAGTGTGCTTTATTTGCGACAAACTACAAACACGTTATATGTGCATCCAAACAACAAAAAACGGAAAATTTATCAGCGTGTATGCGGCGATTTTGAGTAGTAAGCTTTGTATTGCAACTTGCAAGCTTATTTCTAATTAATTTTCACACCTACCTCTTATTATTTTGCGTACATGCATTAAACTATGTATGCATGTGTATATAGTTCAAAATCTATCAATTTTATAAATTCAACCACAAGTGTGCAACCTGTGTCTAGTTGCATGTATGCAACACTGTTCTTATGCTATATTAGTATTTTCATGCATGTGTATGAGGTGAGGTTGCAATCAAGCAATGTTGAACAAAATTTCGTTGTTTTGTTGTCCTCTGATGTGTGTGTTGAACTGTTTAATAAGTTACTATTTCCGTGGTCAACAATCGTTGATTGCAACTTTAAACTCATCCATTCGAAACTGTACCCCACTCCACTGCAGGTGACACCTTCTCACCACAGTTATGCAGTATGTAGATGATTGCCATCATCATGACAGCACGATGGCGCTGTTGTTGATGATGATGTTTGCCATGGCTATGGAAATTACGATGACGATGGTGATGGTGATGGTGACGATGGCGCTGATGACGTTGATGGTTCCTTATGTTGTGACCTGTCCAACCACAACCGCGTGCAATTTGGAGTTTCAGCAACGTTGTATTTATGTGTGAGTGAGTGTTTTTTTTTCGTCAATCAATATTCGTAATTTGAATTATTCACAAGACAAATATAAAGCTTTAATGGCCAAACAACGTATTATTTTGCGGAAATAGAGTTGCCAGCATTGAATGACAAAGAAATGGGCAAAGATTATAACTAAGCCTAGCATTTGCAAATTTATAGACCTTAAGATTTGCTTATTTCAGTTCAGTCGCTAAGGGACACAAAAAATATAATAAAACTGACGAAGAAATAACTAAGAACCTAATAGTCGAATTTCCCATAATCCCGGCGAGGGACCAGCAATTCCAATCGGAAGAAGTGTATTCAACAACACAGAGAGGAAAAAATGCGTCGCATGAGTAAATTTGTTAGTCGCTGCAATGTCAGCTAACTTACAGATTCATAGACACAACGAAGATGATTGCAATAATCCAATTCCTTCATATAGTTTTTAAGAATGAGTTGACACAGTTTTTTTTAACACACTATCGAACATGTTTCATCACTGAGACCAAGCATTTTTCTTTCAGTGTACCAGTTGTTAAGTGAAGGGCTTTTCCAACTTCAAGTTTTCACACACTCGTTTTGGCTGAGTATGTGACTCTACTTAGCGCGAAGGATCCCCTCACTTCTTTATTTTTATTCACCATTTGCAACCAATTTACGCGTTATGCAGTGTGGCTGATGAAAGAAAACTTAATAACTTTCTTCCATCTAAGTAATCTGAATTTTTTTGTGTTTAGATAGATTGATCCTTGGATTTAATAAAAATGGAAAACTGGGACACTGAAAAAAGAAACTGGATTGTCCGCCGGTATCACGCATAGGAGTATGTAGTTTTGGTTCAAAGAGAATATAGGCGCACGTTTAGCGGCGACCCTCGGAGTAGATGGACCATTACGAGACTAGTGAACAATTTTGTTGAGCATGGGACAGTCGCTAGAAAGCCTTATAATCAAAACCCTTCCGTTCGAACAGAGGACACTATTTCTGCCATAGCTGCTGCCATATAATCCAACCCCACTGTGTCAACAAGGAGCTTATCTTTTCTAATGGGTATCAGTAGGCAGACTTTGCAGATAATAGTGCATAAGGATTTGAACTTATTCCCCTACAAAATTCAAATGGCTAATAAACTTAATGCAGAGGACTTGCCGATTCGCTTGGAATTTTGTCGGAAGATGATTGGAAAGGTGGAATATGACGATAACTTGCTGAATTGTCTTTTCATGTCTGATGAGGCTCATTTATATCTGAACGGCAACATAAACAAACAAAATTGTCGCATATGGAGTGGTTCCAACCCACAAATACTGCATTCGCGTCAAAGTATGGTGCGCAGTTTCTTCACGCTGTTTTGTCGGGCCATACTTCTTTGAACAAAACGGACACAGCGTTACCGTTAACGGAGATTATTACTTGAGCATGCTAAAAGAATTGTTCTATCCGGAACTACACCGAAAGATACAACTTTTTGTGGTTTCAACAAGATGGTGCAACTGCACACATAGCTCGGCCGGTTATGGCCGAATTACGCAGAAAATTTCCTAACAGACTCATTTCAAGAAACTCAACCTTCCGTTGTCCTCCCAGCTCGCCTGACCTAACTCCATAGGACTTTTTTTTGTGGGGTTATTGTAAACACGAAGTGTACAAATCGCAACCGATGTGGATTAACTAAAACAATCAATTCAAGCGACAATAGCTGCAATTCCAGCCTCAACTTTGCGGTCGTAATGAACAACTTTTTGCTAGGATGTCTCATCTGCATCAACTAACAGAGCGGGCATTTAAATTCAATTATCGTTAAGACGAATTAAACTATGTTAATTAAATTCAATGGCCTTTCCAATGAGAAAAGATTGAATAAATTCAGTGCATTACAAAAAAAGTTATTCCATATTCTTTATGTAGCAAAATTCAACAGCCACGCTGTAGAAGACATATTTTTCCAATCGGTTCGATTTTTCGTATTTTTGCTCCAATTGGACACATCAAGCTTTCGCAGGTATTCATAAACATGGTCCTCCGAGTGGCGTATTTTGCGTAATAGTTTTTGGATTCCTTCAAGTGCGCCTTCAAATGCCTTTCGCGCTGGTTCACATTTATTCATTCGACGTATATGACCTAAACAACATAGTCGCTCTTGTTGTAGTTCGTTTAACTCCATTGAGTGTCTAGGTGGCACAAAAGTACGAAAGGACGGAAAAGCACCAAATAGAAAAGCACATTGTCGATATAAGGCAAGTGTTTGGTAAAAAAACTAAAACAAGCCATGAAATGAATCAAATCGGTACCGACAATATCAATTTAAAATCGGGCACAAAAGCCTAATGATTTGAATCATTCTTATGTTGGTTTCAAAGGAATTACAACCATCCTCCAACAACACTTCCTAAAGGGATTCACACTACTGTGAACTGCACTCTTACTGCTTTTAGAATCGCAGATCGTGACTAATAACAGTGCAGATTTCATTCGTATATTCTTAAAGAAACCGGAAATAGAAAAATCAATCATTTATCATAGGAAATCGTTATATTGTTTTTCAAAATATTCTCATATTTTCAATATATACGCGATATATGCGCTCAAACCAATTTTCGAAGCGCTTTTTGATTGAGACACCTCCAAAACATATTTTTCGACCGCTTTAACAGCTGCTTCTGGCGTCAAAAAATGTTGACCACGCAGTAAAAAGAAGTCATTGTGTGCCAACTCAGGGCTGTACGGTGGATGACTCATCAATTCGGCATGCTGAGTGTTCAAATAGTCCATTTTTCCATAGGATGTGTGAGAGCTCGCCTTGTCTTGATGCAAAATGATCCGTCTTGTTGTGTTGTGGTATACCATTCAGAATTGATCGCCCTACAGGGCGGCCAAATGACCGGTTATACGAAAAAGAACGCGATCATTTGCTTCGATGTGCGTCTTCCACGAACAACTCTTGTAGTACGTAGCTCGTATTGAAAGACCCATACGGTCGATTGCTGTTTTGTTTCGGTCTCATATGCATAGGTTCATGATTCGTCACCTGTGAGGATGTTATACACGACACTGCATTTGAGTTACCGCGGTTGTATTTTTTCAACATTTCTTTGCTCCAGGCGACACGAGCCATTTTTTGAGCATTCGTTAAATTATGTGGGATCCAACGAGAACAAATCATTTTCACGGCCAAATGAACGTGCAATATCTTATTGATGTTAGTGATTCTAACGCCGAAGGAAGCCTCAATCTCACAGTATGTCACATGATGGTCTGACTTTATCAGTTCACGCACAGCATCGATGGTTAGTTGGACGACCTTCACAAAATTAATCCTGGAGCGAAAGGCGTTCGAGGCTGAACTTTTGGTAGCAGCGATTTGCACTGATTTTTGATGGTGCTTTCTCATCAAAAGTCAAAATAAGTTGATTGAGGCACTCTTGTCTCGATAATCCACATCGAAAATCGTAAAGAGTCTTCGCACGAACATTTTCATATGCTAATTTAATTTTTTTTTACCGAGATGAACTTTTCAACACACTGTAAATTTGTTTAATAATGTAATGTAAGTTTGTAATGCATGTTTATGCTAAAAAATTTCAAACTTTCCAATGGAAGTACCAGTTTTCATCTGGCAACGCTAGTACTGCCAGGGCCAGAAATATATATAGATAGCAACTCTGAGTTGCTCAGCGAGGTGTCCGCCAGTAAAACAAATAAGCGACAACCCTTGCGTAGAGTTATTTCGCCTAAAATATTTTCACCGAATACGACAAATGTCATAGGACAGAAATCAGGTCATAAAACGCGAAATTTTCGACAAAAACTACACATTTTCCAAAACGAATCATGAAACCCAACTGCATATTTTAGATTAAATATTGCTCACATAGATTTGTGGCTGTCGCAGGTGCAATTGTAGTGTATGCACCTCTTGTACATGCGATCCTGGGTTCGATCCCTCCTTGATCACCTTAAATTTCTTTCGGCGGCGGCCACCTCACATAGTGACGGCGACACTATTGAGAATTCATCCATGGAAAGCATCTAAACTAGCGTTCGGAACCGGAGTAAAACTGTAGGTCCCCCATCACTGAGTATTACTCTAGAAAGCGCACAGCTTTCTAGTGTAATACCGAATACTAATGTGAAAAGCTCTCCCCAATTCCTTCATGGGATGTAATGGGAAAACGTTTATTTTTTACATAGAACGTAATTTTGCCCAAAAACAGGAATATGAACCAAATCGATTACGACATAAGGCCCAACATAAAACCCAAAACAATGATCGAAAACATGGTGTGACCAAAATATATCTATACATATTTTTTTAGGCGAAATGGCATTCTCTAAAGTGTGGGTACTAAAATTAAAGTATTTCGAAACCCCTAACTCCTAAAATTGGGATTTTCTCGAACTCTTGTATTTTAAATTTTTGCTTCAAATTGTTTATATACAGTGGCAAATAATGCTCGAGAATCCTTTCGCTGCATACTTCATAATTTAAAGTCATATCGCCCCAATATTTTATAGTAAAACTTGTGCGTTATGACAGTTTTCATTTTACGTGTTATGTCATTGGCCGAAATGCCAATGTGTCACCTGA
This sequence comes from Phaonia tiefii, assembly GCA_963931995.1. Lineage (NCBI taxonomy): Eukaryota > Metazoa > Arthropoda > Insecta > Diptera > Muscidae > Phaonia > Phaonia tiefii. Next base: position 33,860,521 of record OZ008367.1, read on the forward strand.
ACTTTTTGGTTGTAGCGACATTGGGATTTTTTTAAAGCAAAAAATTTAAAAAATAAAAATGTCATAGTCCCCAAACACGCGTCGCATCGACCAAAGTGCTACAAAAACAACTAATATGTAACGATTTTTGGGCTTAATGACATTTTGACTTACGGTCTACTTGTTAGTATATATAATTACAGACAAAGACAAACTATGCACAATAAACGTTTTTTTTTTAAATCGATTCACAAATCGCATATTCGCAAGGAACAAAACCCTGTAGAGTACTTGGCTTGAATTGGCTCGAAGATATTTCTTTTGTCCCAAAAAATGTTCGTTTATTACTTAGTCTCATGGTTTTGGTGCTTTTCCCGTAAATATAAAAGTATTATCAAAAAAGTTGTTTATTTTCTTGTAAAATTTTTTCAGAATTTTCTTTTGTGAGAAACAAAGAAAACTGTTTACGACAATCAAAAAAGTGCGTAAATACACACGTACACTGAAAAGTGTTCATTCTTATAAATTGCTCCTGTCGTCTTTGAGAATACGCAAAATTTATGCAAATGACCAAATGCGCTACATTGCCTCTTGAACTGATGCTGCACTCTTTCAACAAAAACAAACAACTAAATTATAATGCAGTAATGGTGCCTGGGTTTAACTCCATTTCAGGGAAAGCATAGCTACTACTATAAGCGCAGGGATTTAAAATTCTATAAAGCACATTCAATGATGGGAACACATTTTCATTGAAAAATCCTTTTTTGAGTGAAGTATAATTCGTTTGCGTTAAGCGAAAACTCCGCTCGTTGCAAACATTTAATGTTCCTCGTAAATATTTTTTTCCTTTGGAGTTACGTTCGGGGTAATCTAAAGAATAGTTTATGGAAACGGCTTGAGTTTCTCGTAAACGGTTTTTTGAGTATACAATTACTAAGGGTGATTTTTGAGCAACTCTCTTTTTGGCAACACTGTATTTGGCAGCTCAGCTGTTTTCGTGTAACATATTACTGTCAAACATGTTCAGTTTGATCTATAATTTAACCAAGAATCGACTTACAAACGAACAACGCTTGCAGATTATTGAATTTTATTATCAAAATTCATACTCCGTTAAGAAAGTGCATCGTGCACTTCTTCCGTTTTGTGGTCAGTGTGGGCGACCTTCTGAGGCGGCTATTCGGAATATTGTGCGATCGTGCGATTTAACGCTTTTAGATTATGTTTTTGTGGGGATATGTCTATAGGGAGAAGCCCGCAATGATTGACGCTCTGGAAGCCAATATTGAAGAATGCATTCGTGAGATACCGGCCGATATGTTGAAGAGAGTATGTCAAAATTTGCCCCAGCGTATGAACCATTTGAGGCGCAGCCGCGGTAAATATTCACGTGAAATCATCTTTAAACATTGAATTATATAGACCGTTCTGTAGACTCAAATAATGATTTCAAACATTTCTCTAAATTGTATGTGATTTTTTTAATCAAATCCGAAAGCTCTTAAAAATCACCCGTGATATGTGACCTGGTCTACGAAAAAGAGGCTTATGTTTGGAAAAATCATTTTTTACTTTTTTGCCGATTCCGATTAATTTTGAGACGCTCTTTCACATGGTGAAAACTAAAAAGTTATAACTTGTTAAGAATTACAATAAAAATTAAGAGAATGATGAGAGCAAATACGAAAAAGCAGAATGATTTATCTTTAACTAATTTATCGAAAACTTGTTTTCGAACGAAATCCCCCTTCTCGTAGACTAGGTCACATATATACAGCCATAATCAAAAGATGTTATACATTGGTAAAAAAAAAATGTCGTTTGGCGAATTATTAGACGAATTCCGTTATTTTTTTCGAATTTTTGTACATTTCTTCTACACACTCCATTCCACAACAACAAATTGCCTTTAAATTGAATACAACAACCAACGAGTCAGTCTTTCCACAAAAAAGAAAAATTTAGCTATGTGTAATAATATTTGACCAGAGCAGTAGTTTTCTGTAACGATTTTTCTATTATCGCAGAGAACTTTTCATTTATAACAAACGAAATTATACGTTTGATGCAACAAATAGTCGGTTGTCGCAATTATATTTCCCCAAACCAGTTTATTTATCTCAGATTTCGTTTGTGCGAAACGAAATTTTTCTATGTGTATAAGATTAAGTAACCCTTGCTCACTGACATATTGACTACTACATTAGGCAACTGCTCGATAACTATATTATCCGAGTATTTAAAAATTAAATTATTGCATTAGTCGATTGCAATCCGAGTTCCTCCCTTAAACTAACGTTAAAATTCCAAACTACTAACTACATGCGACTATTACAGTGACTTTATACAAACAAGTAGGCAATCATGTAAAATTATGAGCCCTTCCGAACTCTGAGGTCTGCCAGGTGAGATTTACGGTACAAGAGAATATGCATGCGGTAGTTGGAAAGGGAAGTGGATCTAGGTGATTGCCATGTAGGTAGTTGTCAGGTAAACACGGCAATTTAATGCGCGCTGCTTCGACGAGTGCAGATTGGATTGTAAGTCAATGTTTGACTTACGCTCTGATTGATTGATTGACTGACTGATTGCACAACTACAACAACCAAATAAAACAAGAAAAAAATACATATAAAAACAACAACAACATCACCGAAATCGTCGACAACAACAGCAGCAGCAGCAGCAGCAACAATTCGACAATGAAAATAACGACAACTATGAAAATAGTTAACACTCCGGCTTGCCGGTCTGGGGTTATTGGTGAAGGCTGGCAGGTGTTTGAATGGCAGCAATAAAGGTGGTAATGGTGGTGGTGGCGATGGTGCCCATGATGGGCGACTTTTTCGCGCAATCATCATATGACAAATATCCAGTGTCATGGTTTTTGTGTGTCCTTTTCCTATCTCTTTTTCGTTTTCTGCTGCACTGTCACGGCTGTGGTGCGGAATGAACACGATAAGAATGCAAGAGAGTGAAAAAAAAGATGTACTTGTACTATTTACCAATGCAGTGCCCAATTTGTAGGAAAAAATAGTTTGTTAATGCAATGCAAGCATAATTTGTTAACTTTCTCCCCTCGTTGGCACAGGACTTCTGCTTAGTCTCCTTCAAGTGAAATAAATTTAAAAAATGTTATGACTTCAAAAGAAATTAATACCAACACAATCTAAAGCAACACCATGTATATGATAAATGAGTTATACCCATTACTTCGGTGTTTAAGCAGTTAAATTGAAGGCATTAATGTAGGAAATAACCTTTAAAAATATCGCAACTAATATTTGTTTTTCGAGTATAAAGCCGTCTTCAATAGTGCAATGCAAAGACATCATTCGAAGAAAATCTGTGCTGTCGTGCAATCTCGGCAAAATCTATCACACATTTTCTCGAACATTTTAAGATATATGGACAATGAAAGGGAAACTCTTGAAATTATCAGTATATTGAGTCTGGCAGTGTGAATTCTTATGTGTTTGCGATTATTGTTCTTGTGACTGCGGTTGTTTTCCCACACTGGTCACGTTTGTAAGTACCCACTCTATATTGGCGATGGTTAAGGTATTAAAATGATGGAAGATAGTTCTTGTAGCTGTTGCACTACCTTTCTAAACTTGTTGGTGTCTTAGCAACCAAGAAATATCTCCATTGGAAAAATTTCCCAAGACAAAATGTTCGAAGAGTCAATTCGGGATAAACGAGTATTCCGGACTCAAATACATACCACGTTCTGATGACTTTTCTACGAAGACAATAGCAAACAGCTTGTGCTAAATTTATGATCGAAACGCACTGTGGTACAATGGTTAGTGTTCGCGGCTCCTGTACTTGAGAACGTGGGTTTGATCCTGACTCAGACCACCTTACATTTGTTTCGACGACGGTCACCTCGCCTACTGATGGCGATACTATCGAGTACTTAGCCATGAAAAAACCTCTTAAAATACCGCTCGGCACCGATCTAAAACTGGAGGTCCCAATCAGTGAGCGTAAAAACCAGAAAGCGCCAGAAACCTGATTGTGAGAAGCTCTCCCTAATACTTTCATGGGATGTAATGGGAAAACCATTTTAGTGAGACTACACGCAAGGTAAAGAAAACGTTTGGAGGTCGTTTACCGTAAACATATTAATTTTTCTATATATACTCAATGTATATATACTCAAACGTTTTCGCCACATAAGGACGTTTATCGTAAAGATCGTTTTTATTGTTGTAAACAAACTTTTCTTTAGTCTAAAATTTTAAAATTTTCTTTTACGGCAAACATAGAAAGCGTTTGTGAGCAGTGGCAACACTAGTCAGTGTACTAGTAAGTACACGTGCATGCATGCACTCAAAGTTGGCATCTCTCTTGGATTATTTCTCTCGTCTCTCACCGAATATGAACAATGTAGACCTAAGGTACGCGCAATGTCTGCGCTAGCTCCCTGAGCAGCCACGCGAATTTGCAATCACGTTACATGGGATCAACTCTATTTCAGGAACGGTGTAATCACTAATAAGTTTTTGAATTTATAACTTAAAAACCACTTCAATTTTACGTTTTTCCTTTATTTGCTGAATCATAGGTCGTAGTGGCGTCACATACTTAGTTTATTGAGGATCATTGTGGTAACACGGGACGTCATATTCCGTCCCAATCGTTGAACTTGATGGAACATATACCTTGATATATATATACCATTATACCTCATCCAGATATTCCAGAATATGAATGAAGACGATACGTACATTGGCCCGTGCTGAACCAATTGGTAATCTTCAGAAAGGTCCTAAGATCAAGAATAACATCCTGAATGTCTGGTAGATCCAACATGAAGTAAGATCCTAGATATTTCCTACCTTTTATACTAAAATCCAGACTGTAATATCTGAGATGTTCAACGCTCTCTTCCTCCTCCTCATCACCACAGCTTCTCTAGTAATCATGAGCTGAGACTCCAAGTCTAGACGCGTGTCTGCCTGTTAAGTAGTGTTCAGTGATCACAGCTACTAGCATTGAGATATCTTGAATAGTAATGATACCAGGTATAGCGTACGATTGTGGTCACAGGTTGGCCATACTTGCTTGGTATTCTTGCAATTCGTGCCATGAGACTATCTATAATTCGCATGTCTGAGAGACACGGTCTTAAGCATGAGCTTGCACGCATTCCCAAATGCTCCATTTTCCGTGAAACTGGTAAGGTAGTCCCTAATATTGCCAGCTCATCTACTCTTTGGTTCCCTGGAATATTCCTGTGCCACGGCACCTGCATAAGGTGAATATCGAACATTTAGAGATGCGGGGTAGTTGCGGGCAGTTATTGAAGTCAGGTATACAGATTCCAGAGCGGCCTGATGGTCTGAATAGATATTGATACCCCAGCCAAAAGGCAGCCTGTCCGATTGCCATGACTTCTGCCTGAAAGATAGCCGTTTTGCAAGGCCTCGTCCTAGCTCTTCAGAATAGACTCCAAACCTTTTATTGTCATCTAGTTTGGAGTCATCTTCAGAATAGACTCCAAACCTTTTCTTGTCATCTAGTTTGGAGTCATCATTGTAGAAGCCTAAATACCTTCTATAACCGGTCCGGGATATGAGTGGAGAAGTTTCTTCCGGCCGGTCCGGGATATGAGTAGAGAAGTTTCTCTTAAAATTTGAAGTGGGTGCCTTATAGTCGGCTTTTATTGTGTATGACCGCAAACCCCTTCAAATCGACCCATGATTATATGGGCTGCTGATCTATTGCGAAGAATTTTCTAGGCGAATCTATTGGTGACAGGTATAGGTTAACCCACAAACCCTCGGTAGGGGTTGTGCGAAGGGAACCCGTGATACACACCATTGCCATTCTCTGGACATCTGTCAACAGACTTAGGAAAGTGGATTTTCCAGTATCGGCCACCAAACAATAATGCCGTAGAGCAATATCGGTCGGATAAATAATTAAATAAATGATTTCCCATTACATCCCAGGAAGGAATTGGGGAGAGCTCCTCATAACCAGTGAGCTGTGCGCTTTCTGGTTGATACTCACTGATTGGGACTTACAGCTTTTACACCGATTCCGAACGCTATTTTGAGAAGGCTTTTCATGGCTAACTACATGATACGGACGCCGTCACTATACGAGGTGATCGCCACCGAAAGAAATTTATGGTGGTCAGAGCAGGGATCGAACCCAGGATCTCATGTATAAGAGGCTCGCACACTAACCATTACACTGCCGACAGCAACATATCGGTCGGACAACAGTTATATATATCCAGTAAACTATTTTCGGGCATAGGCCCATTTGACTTAAAAGTAAGCTTTCTGTCAAGAATCACACCTAGATATCTCGCACCATCCTTTAAGGAAATATATCTACCACGTAGAGCCAAGGGACGAATATACGGAACCTTCTGCTTTCTGGGAAAGAGTATGAGCTCGGTTTTCTCTGGATTTACATCCAGTCCATTGTCCATGGCCCTTGAACCATACCAACAAATTAATCATGGGCTCAAGTCTACACTATGATTCAACTACAAAAAAATATGTAAATAAATTAGAATAATTTTTGACCCTACGGCGACTTCCAAGGAAAGCTTTCGACTGTAAACCCTCTGTACAAGTCAAACACAAGTGACAGACTTTACGTCGCTTAACTTTTCCAACGAGATGCGCGAATAAGTCGAATCAGTTTTGCGAATATAGCGATTTTGACATATATTAAGATCAGAATATGGATTTATTTCAAGGAAAAAATTGATATAGTTTGTTGACCTTTTGAGTTGACCCCAGAGTTGAATTAGTTTGGCTTGAGGTCATAAAATGATAATACTAGCGGGTTCGACTGTAGTTTCAAGATTTATTAATCATTTACTACGAAACCTGGCACTACTATTTACATTTGTAAATATTTTTATTTTCATATGTTTTGTATGGAAAATTTTCACGTATGTTGTTTTTTCGCATTCCAACATTGATATTTGGTTTTATTCTTTATATCTTTCTTTCTTTCTTTTTTTTCGCATTCCAACATTGATATTTGTTGTTATTCTTTACATCTTTCTTTTTTTTTGGGAAATGCCGTTAAAATTTTGTTTCTATTTGATGGAATAGAAAACTCGTTTGTTACTCTTTTTTAGTGCTCTTTAGACTTCAGTGTATGTAATTACAGTTTACAGTTGATTAGTTCTGTATGATAATGGCAAGTAATGAAAAAAAAACTAAAATTTTAAATGCTTCTTCTGTGGCTCGGTAAGAATATTTTAAGTTTTTAGTCGCCGAAGAGAATAAATTCAAGGATTAATGTTTTAGGCTAACAGATGACATGCAGTTAAAGTACTTTGAAAATCTTGTTGCCAATATCGACTCTGATGAGGACGAATTTTCAGCAGAACCAAATTCATGTAATGTGTTGGATAGCGGTGATGGCGGTGATGGGACTTTGATATTGCAGGAGGTAGATGTAGAAGCATCTGACGCTGAACTCGATTCACATCCTATTGAGCTGGGACACGGAGGTGACTCTGAAAACGAGTCGGATTTGTTGATGAAGCAGAACAAGAAGATACAGTACAGGATGAGCCTGGTAATCAAGGAGAAATTTATTTCTATGGAAAGGACGGTACAAAATGGAGTAAAACACGTCGAGGATTACAACGCATACGTCAGCAAAATATATTTCGGGAACCGCGATATATCGGCCCTAACCCTACTACGAGGAGCTTGAGCGATGTGGACACTTTTTTTGCTCTTATGCACCCGACAATTCAATCGATAATTTGTCGAAACACAAATAGGAAGGGCAAAGCAGAGTACGAAAAGCTGGAGTTAGCTCGAAATGCAAACACAAGCGAAAAAACCTTAAGGTTACTATATTTTAGAAATATTTTAGAATTATGCTTGAATACCAGTAAATATTCCTAAGCCCAATCTATTTTCCTCTGCAGAAAATATATTTGGGATATTGTCAATTTCCGATTTAAAATCAATCGCATCAAATTATTGACTGTAAACTTATAATCCTGAAATAGATATTATCTGTTTTTAATGCCGCCCTTTTGGCATTTGACCACTTAGTTACCCATTACCTTCTATGCACCTTCTATTTTGTAGACTAACTCAAAAATTCACAGTTTTCCACCGAATGCAAAACGGTTATGATTTGAAGAGTTTTTCACGGGCAATTACGCGATAGTGCCGCCGTCACTAATCAAGGTGACCATCATCGAAATATTATAGGTTGCCAAAGATTGGATCTTTCTCATGTAGAGTCGCCTAGGCTGGCAATTGTTCCACACATGCAAATTGACTTTATCCTGATTATATCGCTAGCATTTTTTTTGCCTTCATCTCCGTATTTTGTTAAATTATCAAGCACTGGCATATAAAAGGGTCTTAAATGAAATCTCCGTATACAAGTTTGTATGAAGCTCGCAAATACATTAGATATTGTAGAATGCATCTACCTGCACATTAATAAGTGCCAACATACATTTGTATGTAGCAATTCCAGAGGCATCCAATAATGCCAGAAGCGAAATCAATGTAATTTGAAGGCCTTATATATAAGTACTTATGAAATATCGCTTTCTGGTATTCACTTCTGTTTCAAGTTAAAAACAGAAGTGAAGTTTTGGCAGAGGTTCTCATAATCAGAACCCCATTGATCAAGATCTACGCTTTCATGACGAATCCGAATGGTTGGACTTTGATAAATAAGAACGAATGCAACTGATTCCGTTCACTAATATATCCATGAACATATAGACGAGAGTTTCTTACAATTGATGCGCCTCAGGCCTCAGGATTTACTGACAGATGGATATCGCGCGATTTCTTTAACATCTATAAAAATTTCAAAATGGGGGAGGTCATGATAATTTGAATGGTTAAAAGAAGATCCCCAACCGCGTCTACTTGAAAAAGGGAAGTAGCAATATGATACCTTCTTTTAGAGTCTCTTCAGAAATTGATCAGAACTGATAGGATCTCCTTGTACAAGAGATATTTGTATGGGAGGGCCTTACAAATTGTATCTTCTAGGAATGTTTATACGTTCGTGCCACAAAACTATTCATAAGCACACAGCGTTGGTTGTTTATACATACTTATGCTTGTTGTGCTGATATATGTTTATTCACATGTGTGTAAATTCAAAGCAGGAGTCGTTATTTAAAGGAATATCAAACCAACAAATAAGCCAAACTACCCATGTACTTGTATACCATCTACCACTGCTGTGTAGTTATCCTGCTTTTGGTCTTAACGCACAATAGTGTATAGCGTGTGGTCTTTGGCTTAAAATCTAACCAAAACTTACGGCCCTCATATGCTATGTGGTTTTATGGAAAAGGAGCTTGCTCGAATATATTAGATAAATGCATTAACCGTGATGCGCAAACAGAACAATGATTAAAGTTCTTTAATGAAACACAAATTCAAATCTGTTAGGGCCAGTATAAAAATATTGGTATAGTCTCGTGAGCCTATAAAATTGTTTAGGTGCTATAAGGAATGATATAGCGGGTTATCTCTGATCGTACTACACCCAAAGAACAATTTCGTTACGCCCAAACGTGCTCTCAAATAAATTAACGTATTTTGGGTAATGAAACTACGGAAAATCTGAATTCCCTGAATCAAACATATTACTCGTATTTGGTTTGTGGGATTTAAAGAAAATCATTTTCGAATACCGAATGCTGTTTACAACAAACGAGACACGGTAGTTCAAAATTCAAAAAAAAAATCTGATTACCAGTATCGAAAATCGTATCCTCATCTATATAAAAGGCGTCTCAGTAAAATTGCACTTTGAATTTTTTTTTGTGCAAGTGGCAACTCTGAAATTTGACAGCTGTCATATACCTCCACCTTCATGCGTACAAAATTCATCATATTCAGGATCTCAAAACAGCAGACCATGTAAAGCACCGGCGATTCGTTCAATGGATAATGGAGCAAAGTGAAGTCAATGCAAATTTTTCAAAAAAAAAATGACATCTCCGATGAAGCGCATTTCCATCCGAATGGCTTCGTAAATACACAAAATTTTCGAATTTGGGGCTCAGAAAATCCGCATGCATTCCATGAGACACAAAGGCACCCACAACAACCCACTGTCTGGTGCGGATATTTGTAATTTGGGAATTTTGTTGAAGATGAGGCCGAAATTGTAGTGACTGTGAACGCCATTCGGTACAGGAACATGATAATGGAGTTCTGGTGGCCTCAAGTGAACGCAATAGATCTGTACGACATGTGGTTTCAGCAAGACGGTGCCACGTGCCACACCGCACAGGAAACAATCGATGTATTGCAGCAACGATTTCCAGAACAAATTATCTCAAGAAACTCTGATGTCAACTGGCTACCAAGATCATGCGATTAACGCCCTGTAATTTCTATCTTTGCAGTTTTCTAAAATTTCGGGTTTATACGAATAAACCACGAATACTTCCTGGGTTCAAATCCGAGATCCAACGCGTCAGCGGTGAGATACAGCCATGGAAAATTTCATGAAAAGAGTAATGGCCTGGCATCAGAGCCGTGGTGGCCATTTGACGGATAGTTAATTTCGAACTTAATCGGAACATGTCTTCTTTACAATCCAATAAAAAAACCACATATATTTGTGTTTTTATTTTAAAGTGAAAAAGTGCATTCTTCCTGAGACACCCTCATCCCTTGAAGGGATAGGGGAGAGCTTCCTCGAATCAGTGAGATGTGCACTGTATAGTTTCAAACTTACTGATTGGTACCTCCAACTATATACCGATTCCGAGCGGCATTTTGAGAAGCATTGCCTGGCTAAATACCTGATAGTGACCATCGTCGAAAGACATGTAAGGTGGTCACAGCAGGATATTGTTCTCATGTACAAGAGTCGCTCACAGTAACAATTTCACCACCAAGGGCCGCGTATAAATAGGGTACACAAAAGTACAAAAAGTGTGCACAAATGTGAACACAGTTTACAAGAAATGAATAAGACGAAACATATCTCATGGAAAAAGTAAACTAGGTCCATTACACACATTGGATAAAGATGACACAGCGGGAAAAGTATTCAAAGAAAGTAGTAAAATTGAACAGCCAAAACTCATTGTTTGCCATTTTATCATGGACCGACTTACACCTACATCGTCATCGGTCCATATTTTTTCAGAAATGATAATGGCCGGAACGTTACCGTGAATGGTGCTCGCTACCGCGCCATGATATCAGACCTTGTGCTGCCTGAAATTGAAGCCCGTAATCTTGACGACATTTGGTTTCAACAGGACGGTGCCCCTTGCCTTACAACTGCTCAAACTCTGCATCTATTGAGAGGCCAATTCGAAGAGCAGCTAATTTCACGTTTTGGTCTGGTGAGTTGGCCGCCTAGATCGTGTAATATTACACCTTTATTCTTTTTTATTTGTGGCTACGTAAAGTCAAAAGTCTATGCTGACAAACCGGCTACGATTGAGGTTTTGGAAGCCAACATTGCGCGTGTCATTAACGCCATACCGGTCGAAATGCTCGCACGAGTCAAATAAAATTGGACCCTCAGAATGCATACCCTGAGGCGTAGTTGGGGCCAACATTCGACGGAAAGTATATTCCAAAATAAAAAATTTGAATTTTTGTTTTTTTTTTTATTTTGGAAAAAATACCTCTAAATTTCTCAAATATAAAATTGGGTATATAATATAGAAAATTCCAAATTGCAACATTATGAAATATGCGGATTGCTAATTCGCAAGTTTCATTCCAACGACTATCAGCTGATACACATTTGATTCCCAGAGAATCCTTTATTATACTATAGCGATTCAAAATCAATTTTGAAATACAGCTTTCAATTAAAGTTTGGGGAGTCTGAATTTGCTTTGAAATATGGGGATAGTAAATTCAGAATATCCAATATGTTTTATCCTCAGCCAACACTTTTTGCCACAGTAGACTAAATACCAAACAGGGGCCCAAATAAAAAAAACCCCAAACTGCGATAATCTCAAATTGCGCTGGAATAAGCGGATAGCAAATTCGTAAAGTACATTCCAAGGAGTGTAGGTTTGGTCCGGTGTTTGTGGCAGTCGATGAACGAATTCACTAAGACTTCACAGCTAACGAGATTAAAGTATAGCCAAATCATGACCCATTTAGTTTAACTCAAGAGACTCAAGATCTTGTCAACATCTATTTATCTGATATAATTCTCCCAAGTCTGTAGATATGTAGGGTCCCGTAGTAGACATCGTCCAAGGAATATGACATAGTATACATTTGCTTAAAAAGCATTTCATTGTATGATCAAAATATGCGAGTCCGAATACAAAGCGGGTCTCAAAAAAACCCGAAATTAGAGTAAACTATAACAACTACAAATATTTAAAAAAAAGTGTCGGCCGGACCCATGGAGTGCGCAGGTGCACAGTGTCCAAAATGGGTGTCGAGGATGATTTTAAAAACTGCTGGTTTGATGAACCTTTTTTTTTTATATAATACCCCGAAATACGAGGAAAAAAGAGATAAAACTTTTCGCTAACTCGTTTAGTTATCGAGTTATCGGAATATAAAATTTTGAAAAAACAGGCCTTGAAAAATATTTTATAAAACTAACATTTCATTGACCGTTTTTTGTAGAATACCTCAAAATATGTCGATAAAATTAAATGAAACAAAACAAATGTTTGCATAGGGGAAAATTCTTAATTCAGATGAGTTTTCGTTTCCATTTAGTTTAATGCATTTTTCAAAGGCAGCATTCCAAACAACCGCTGATGAAGCTAGAGCTGTGGCTAGATCTGAAATAGCTATACGGTTTGCCATGACTTATGAGGATAAATTTGCAAAATTTCTTATTTTTTAAAGCCTATATCTCTATTTATAGAGATATAGAATGGTCTTGAGCTTGAATAATAAAATAAAAAGTTTAAATAAAAAGGCCGAATAAATAAAAATCATCCCTGATGAACGTAGAGCACTACGAAATTGCAGGCAATTGTTATTGCCTGTAAACATTGTGTTGTCTTTTAGGCAACAATAAAAGTCATTCCTAATGGAGACCGATGGTTCTCTGAAGATGGAAAGAAGATGTTTACAAATGTTTTCTTGTGTGTATTTTTCGAACACTTGCATAGTGGAAAATTCTCGATTCAGCTGACATTTCGTTTGCATTTAGTTTGATGAATTTTTAAAAAGCAGCATTCCAAACCACCGCTGATGAAGATCTGTGGCTAGATCTAAAATAGCTATACGGCTTGCCAGGAATCATGGGGATGCATTTGAAAAACTTAATCTTTGTTACAACACTATATCTTTATTTATAGAGATTAGAATGATTTTGAGCTTGAATAATAAAATAAAAAAGTGGAAAAAATTAAAAACCATTTGTTGATAACATTCTTACTTCTCGAGTTATCGGAGTTTTAAGAATCTTGTGTTATAGAGCTTTCTGCACGCTAAAAAATCTGTCGTTTTTTGTTGATTGGATGTAAATATAACATGTGTTTGGAGTTTGTCGCAAATATAATATACTTGTGCCCAAACGCATTGTGTTTGCTAATCAATATTACACGTTTCAGACACAATCATTAATATGTTATAACATATATGTTTGCAACCCAAATATATCTGTGTTTGTTGCACTGTTTATGCTCTCTCGAGAGCAAGAGTATATTAGAGGGCAACGAGTGTTTATATAAGTGTGCATCTGTATTTTTGCATTATTCTCTCAGTGAGTGATTCATAAATACTCCTGAATGTGAGTGATGTATTGCGTTTTAATTTTATGTATTCAGTCGTCAATGAATCATCGGACAGAGAATATCAAAAGCGCTTGTTCAGTGAAAGAATAACAAACAAACGTTAGGTCGGTTATATGGCTACCAAAAGGGGAAACGATTTTGAGGAAGGAAACTGGAGAGGGCAACAACGTGAATCCCTTTTTTCTGCCCGAGCCTCTACTGAAAAAATTGAAATGGCGGACCAATATAATAAAAATAAACACAAGTAATTAATACACGCTTGTCTTGCATGAACTAGATTTGTATAAGTTAGGTTTTTACTTTAAAACGTGGAATCTTTTTATTACTCACTATGTGGGCCTTTGAATTAAAAAGATTACAAAGTTTATTTGCACTGTTCACTTATGTGAACTTGTTGACGGCTTTATTATCCCTTGTCTACTGCTTACAATTCGGTTTTAACTCTGCTCGTGTGTGGAGAGAAGCTCAATACTATAATGCAGAGTTGTATTGGTGAGTATTAAATTGTGGAAGCACTGGTAAAAATTATGCAAATTTCATAGCTAGATGGCGTGTGTCATTCGTACCGTGCTAACTTATATAAGTATATTTTTCTTGTACCAACGCATAGTGATAACCAACGCATAGTGATAACGAACGCATAGTTGAAACCTTCTGAAGACAAAAACGTGAGATACAGCAAAGAAAGGAGAAACAGCAGAGCAGCAGATTCAAAATAAAACAAATAACGCATTCAATGCAAGTAAAGGTAAAAATCATTTAAATCATTAATTAATTATTTATATAAGTAACTGTGGATATATATTTATAAAATTAGGTATAATAAATAAAGATAGAAAGAATAATTCGTTTCTAAATATTATTATGTTTGGGGGAAAATATGCATATGTTTACTCGTAAGTATATGGAGGTTTGGGGGAAACACGCGAATGCTTCCACGTAAGTATATGGATGTTTTGGGATGAAGAACGCATGTGTTTCCACGTAAAAGCATACATGTTTGTCAGTAAACATGATACTGTTTGCATTTAAATACACCTGAGTTTGGTATTTGCAAACATATAAATGTTTGAAGTGGCATCCAAACATATACATGGTTCCTGCTGAATAGTTTTGGGAGAATGTGTTACAGAGGCCGTGTTTTTCTGCGTGTAAGTGGCCGGACTTCGGCCGAGCTTATATTTTTTCATTTCTTAATATTGATGAATATTAATATTTATTCATTCGTATTCCCGTGTTTATATTTCAATATTTTATAAAGGGTTTTCCAATTTGAGCATGTGATTTCTTTAAAAAAACATACTAATTGTTAAGAAATTTAAATGTTTTGTATTTAATGTGATGTAATCGATACAATTAATTTCGGAATAAAACGTCTTTCAAATGGCCTCCAAGTCTTATTTTGCAGGAACAAATTCGATGAACCCAATTTTCGATCACTTTTTCCACTAAATCAAGTCGTATGTCACGAATCGCACGTTCAATATTGACTTGTAAAGCTTGAAGAGAGACCGGTTTATGGCTTAAGACCTATGACTTTAAATAACCCTACAAGAAATAGTATAATGGTGTTAAATCACAACTTCTTGGAGGCCATTCAATGTCACAATTTCTTGAAATAATCGAATCTCCAAATTTTTTTCCAACAGTGCGGTTGTTGCACGTGCTGTGTGGCACGTAGTCCAGTCCTGTTGGAACCAGATACCGCTCTCCACTGACAGTAACGGTGTTAACAGCTTCATTTCAGCAACACTTGCCTGAACGGCAACTTGAGCATTATGTAAAGAAAATGTACGCTCGCAATTTGCAACAATTCCCCGAATACCAATCACAGGTAGACGAATATTACGACCATAAAATGGCAAAAGCGCACGAAAAGTTTCAATTGGAGAACGATTATTTTGATAAAAAAAATTGATTAATTTGTAAACGTTGTTCTTGCGTATATCTCTCCATAATGGAATTGTAAACATTACTGCATACAGTGAAAAAAAATGGCATATCATGACATACTACAAATGGCCGAAACGTCACTTAAAAATCATATCACTCAAATTGGAAAACCCTTTACTTTCAATGCTCGAATCAAATATTTTAAATACCAATCTACATACCAGTTATTTCGGATCTGTCCAGAGATGTTATCATATTTTTTCATAAGATCAATAAAATTTACTATAAAGAAAAACTTCACTGTGTGAATGAAAATAGGACACACTCAAACACTGAGAACAACTTTTTATAGGATGTACTTTTATACCTTGCACAATTCAGGGCTACCAATCTGTGATTTTTAATTGCATTGAATATTTTGACTAGGAAAAGGATGAATGAGCATTATTATCTATATTCGCATCATCATAAATATAGCAGCTTGAATGCATTTTAAAGTTTTCTGTACTACACAAATTTCATAAGATCATATCCATTCCTAAGAACATACATATTCTTTAGCCTTTATAACATACACACACGTGTATGTCTTTACACAACACTTGCAAGGGGGAAGGTATGCCACCCACATTCATACGCCTACATGCATAAGCCGTTAGTTGTATGTGTCGGTTTGCCGTATTGTACATAATGTACGAGTAACGTCGACATATTTTATTATAAACACAAATTAATTTTCATTCAACTACCACAACATCAGCCTTAGTACCTTAAATGAAAAATCTGCATAGATTTTCATGACGCGGCGTGGGTAGTGTGATGATTTTGGTGAATTTTCATTGGCAGAGTAATATGAGAGGTATTCAAAATAATAAAGCTACGAATTGTAATAGGAAAATCATACCTGATGGATCATAACAGAATAATACCTTCTGATACATGTAACTGACATCACAGTTGTATGTAGAAATTGAAAATTGTAGGAACGTCAATCGAGTTACACTCGTATTAAAAATATATATCGAGATTTCAATGAATCATCTTTATACTGTCATCACAGTAACAGATTCCAGATTTGGAATATCCAAAGTACTCTGGAAAACGCGCGATATATTCAACGGTGCTTATCGCCTCATTGTTGATTATTATAACTTAAAGAGATCGCCTAACTTACGATCAAACGTTTTATATAAAAAGATTGTGAATTTTCGTTGGCCTATTTTATCGGTGCTTTTATTTCAATCAGCCTGGCAGGGAGGACAATCTACTAGGTCGGGCAAAAATAAAATCCTATAACTTTTGCAAATTGCGCCAAATATCAATTCTGTTTTCACATTTTTGAAGTAAACAAACGCAGAATTCAAACTGATAAGCCATGAATCGGTTTAATCCGCATGAATGCGGAATAAGTGTTTAAATTTTTTGGGCAACAATTCATCGGTTTTGTATGCGACGCAGATTTCCTGGCCGTCCGACACCAAGTGGACAAACACTGCGGCGTTTGGCCACTCGCTTTGAAGAGAGTGGGACAACACGAGATCTTCCCACGCCTGGCTGGCACCGGATCAGCCGTTCTGCTGAGAATATCGCTGCTGTTGCCCAAGATGTTGAAGAGGTGCCCGGAACATCGACCAGATGACGTGCCACGCAATTGGGCATTTGCCGGCGGTCCCTAAGTAGAATTTTGGTAAAAGATTTGAAGTGCAGACAGGGCATCAGCTGTTAGCTGTTGAACGCCAAACGCGTGTAACCTACGCTCAAGCCATCCTGAATCTCAACGAAGAGGTGGACGATTTTTCATCGAAATTTCTCATGAGCGATGAGTCTCATTTTCATCTTAGCGGTTACTTGAATAAACAAAATAATCATTTCTGGGGCACCGAAAATCCGTGTATCTCCCACGAAGAACCATTAGACCAACTCAAAGTTACTGAGCGGTGTGCTGTTTACGCTCGAGGAGTCATTGTTCCATTTTTTTTTTTGAGAACGCCGCGGGCCAAACGACGGCTGTGGATGGCGCGCGCTGCAGGCCTATGATTACCGAATTTTCTCTTCCTCAATGGAATGAATTGGGACTGGTTCCAACAGACGGTGCAACGGCGCTCACTGCTCCGGCAACAACCGATATTCTGAAGGAAGCATTTCCGGGTTGCTTAATCTCTCGTTTTGGTAATTTGCACTGGCTAGCCAGATCACCCGATTTAACCGTTCCAGACTTTTTTTATGGGGCTTTTTGAAGTCGCGGGTTTACGTCAACAGGCGTCAGACTCTTGAAGCCCTTAAGGAGATATTGGCCAAGAATGCGAGAACATGTCGCCCGAAGTCGGAAATGTCGTAAAACGTGCACGCATGGTCATCAACTCTGGCGGCGTTCACTTGGCCGATATCATTTTTTCAACTTGATGGAATAAATTCTAATGGATTACGTAAACAATTTTCACAAGTAGAACCAAAGCTTTTCATTAAAAAAAATTACAATAAAAGAACATTGAGTGATTACTTTTGCCCCACCTTTACGAGAGGTTTCCCTTATTCAATCTCTAATGCGATGTTGAAATGACCGCGGGTTATACCGTGTTTTTGGGTTTTTTCCTAAATTTTAAGGAGCGTTGGGTTCCACGCAGTCATTCGGAAATTCTTGAATTGTTTTTTTGTGGGTTATTTTGCGTATTGATTTTTTGGGGTTATTTTGGTGTCTTTCATCCGGCTGAAGTCTCCACTCTCCAGGAGTCTTTTGAAATCTCCACTCTCCAGGAGTCTTTTGAAATTTGCGTACCATTTTCTTACAAATCACGATCAAGAATAATTGTCTTAAAACTTTTGCTTTCCATTAAATATAAAAATTCTTTATAAACCTTCGCAAAATTTAGAAAAAAATTGGAAAATTTAAATTTTATGCCAAGTCGAATTACATGCACCTCGTATGATTATGTCAGCATAAGCCTACATATATGCATGCATATGTGCCAGTGCGGTGTATGGTTTGTATGTATTTGTGGACGCAATGCAAGTACAAGTATCAACCACTACAACGACACAACGACAACTAACTGTATACAGCAAGTACCAGCATTATCCTTTGGTAAATTGCAGCGTGGTATACATTTGCATAAAATATTTACCCAACAGTTTCCTGCTCAATGCTCGGTTGAATCTGCAACAAACGA
This sequence comes from Phaonia tiefii, assembly GCA_963931995.1. Classification (NCBI taxonomy): domain Eukaryota; kingdom Metazoa; phylum Arthropoda; class Insecta; order Diptera; family Muscidae; genus Phaonia; species Phaonia tiefii. The sequence continues at coordinate 33,879,292 of OZ008367.1, forward strand.
CGATGACGACAACGACAACGACTACGACGACACTGACGAGATGAGAGCATTTCCTACGGGCCACAAAAATACAAAGCAACCAACATAAATTCCTATACTATATGTAATCACACATATATATATACTATATAATACCAATTGTTATGGCTGTCGACATTGTTGCCATTATGATACTGGTAATAGTCTTAAGCCCAGAAAGCTAAAGCTGTAGCCATTGTAACCATTACCAAACCCGTGCTCAGCAACATTCAGTGCAGCAGCCTTTCAGCCTTTCAATCTCCATTGCATTTATTTTGTTCAGTATTTCATTCATTCATTTATCCGTCCATCCATTGTGTGGCCCAGATGCATTTGGCGTTGCTCCAATAAACCAAACTTAAACATTAAGTTTTAGATTAAATTAATGATTCAGCAACATCAGGCAGCACTCGGCAGGCATTGGCCAACCAACACATCCGGTCACCCATCCACCACCCTGAGGCCCAGTACACTGATAGGGTGTTTTCAGCCTTCTGCTCTAAATGTGACCAGAAGAATCTGCCATTCTGCCGGGGAGTAAGAGGATGATAATATATGTGTGTGAGTTCTTAACTCTCCCAGAGTATCATAAATTTTATGGAAAATTAATCACTTAAGTTTTATGACAATTATTTGTTGAGCCTTCTTCCTCTTCTTCACCTCTCCACCCACACCCTTTATTTATAGCTACAGTTTTACACCGGGGAAGGGGTTCTCCTTGTCGTATCTTTAATGAGTATGAGTAATATTAATTAAACTTAAATTAAAAATTATCTATCTATTAATTTATATTATGCACTTGCAAAATATCTGTGTAATAAGCAGATTTTTGTAATTAGTGCGACAGGAAAAAGGAAATTGATTTTAGTTATTTCATATTTAGAGCAATGACTGTAAGCATCCATGAATGCACTTGAATGGTGATGATGCCGATGTGCATCAGGTTTGCGAGTTGGCCCTGGTAATAGTTTGGTATTATATTTTAGTTTAGTTGGTTCGTGTTTGGGAATACTTGTAATCACAGTGCTGGTAAGGATTTGAAATGAAAATTGTGTTTGAAGAATTGTTCTCTGTTATCTAATTTTGTATGAAAGGAAAATTAATTACCATTATATTCCTTGAATTTATTTGAATAACCATAGATGGGATCGCTGAGAGATTCTACAATTTGTAGACTCCGAACAGCACTACGCTAGTAGATAAGCGTTTCGTTGCCTGTATTTTCCAAGATATGATTCCTACTTGTGACAATTTTATTGTTGCTGCATCAATTCAAGATATACAAGATTGTTTTCACCATTCGTTGTTTTGCTGCTGCAGGAACTCAATAATCGTTGCTGCAACGGATGCGTGTATTGCATAAGCAAAAAACATAAAACAACAAAAATATCAAGTGTTTAAGATGTAATTTTTTATTTTTTGTTATTTTCTTATCGCATGCTTTTTTATATTAATTTTATATTTATTTATAATTTTTATTATTTATGCGACAATTTGATTTCAATGGTAACAAGAAACTACTACACGCTGAAAAACAACGGCCCCAGAATCATATTGCAGGAACCATCTACATATTTGCAAGCAATGTTTTCGTAAATTGAAAACCTGTTGCTTGTTGTTTCTTTCTTGTCTGTCACCTTTTTGTTTTCAGCAGTTTTCAACAAACAAACCCACATTTGGGTCACAAATACTTATATTATAACCTATTAATCATTGTGTTCCAAACATGTTATATTGAATAGTAAGCACCATGTGTTTGGGTACAAGTATACTATATTTGCGACAAGCTACAAACCCGATATATTTGCGTCCGAACAACAACAAAAAAAAATATTTTTTAGCGGGTAGTAGTAGGCCAGAATTACTGTTTCCTATGGAATTAATATTTGCTGTATAAACTGTTTAACTAGGGTTGTTTAAACCTAATGAACATGTAAGGCACATTTTTATTCCCCAAAACGCACCCCCCAATTCATTGTATTGTTATTACACGCTGAAAAAAAACAAACGCTGTAACATAATGCAGGAGCCATGTACATATTTGGAATATCCATGTACTTACGTGCAAGCATTGTTTTCGTGAATTGAAGATCTGCTCCATTTTTGTTTCTTTGTTGCCTGCCACGTTATTGTTTTCAGCAGTTTTCAACAAACAAAGCTATATTTTGGTCACAAAATTTATTAATCAGTGTGTATTCAAAATGTAATATTGAATAGCAACCACAATGTGTTTCGATACAAGTAGGCTATATATTTGCATCTAAACAACAAAAAATACATATTTTTCAGCATCTTCAAAAACTATCTATGACAACAGGAGACAGAAGTCAAAAATATCAAATCATGATCAGCTCGCGGGTTTGAAAGTAGTTACTACTTAAACTATCTTCCCTCGGTGAACCGACTTAAAAATACCCTCGCTCGAAGTCATCCTTTGCGACCGACTTCTATTGAATATTGGTAAATATGGCAATATTCAATAGCAGAGTGGCATTGCGCTAAATATTATTCAATACCCAACTTAATAACGATCCTAAGTGATTATGGGGAGTTATCGTGACTACCGACCAATTGTCCTCCCAGTATTTATATGGGAGGTACAAAAATGGGCATGGGGAAGTTGTTACAAAATATTGCACAAAATATTGATCAGTACCAAATTTTGTTAAGATCGGTTGTGGTATACGGGAGAGATATCGATGCGGTCAGGTGGAAAGCTGCCAAACTTTTGTATGGGAGGAAAGAAAATATGCGTGAACAATAGTTAATCTTTCTTTTTTATTGTGTCGATCAACCGGTCATCCGCCTAACTTTTGTGTGTATTTGACAAAATTTTGTCTAGTACCAAACTTTATAAAGATTGCTTCCGATTTGCGGGAGTTATCTTGCCGAACAACCAGCCGGCCGCACAACCTATCTTGGTAGGGCGTGGTAAAATCACCTTTGTCTTAATCGGTGACTCGCGTTTTATGACACGAAGCCTATAACCTGATTTCATTAGGATCGGAAGTGGTTCGCACGACTTATCTCATTGACAACCCGGACGACAACCAAGCTTTTGTATGGGAGGTACCGGAATGGGCGTGGTAAAACGACTCATTTTCCAGAGAAGAGCGGCTTTTGACTAAATTTTGTATATTACCAAATTTCATAAAGATTGGTTCGGTTTTGCGGGAGTTATCTTGCCGAACAACCAGCCGACCGAACAACTTATTGGAGGCAGCAACATGGGCGTGGCAAAATCACTCTTGTCTAACATAGTATATCGAGTTTGATGTCATGAAGCCTATAACCTAATTTCATTAAGATCGAAAGTGTTTCACGCGACTTATCGCATTGACAACCCGGACGGCCACCAAGCTTTTTTATGGGAGGTACCAGAATGGGCGTGGCAACCTCCCCAATTTTCTCCAGATAACAGTGTACGAAGAAATTTGATTGAAATTAAGTTCTTCTGAAGGGCCAGATGTCCCAGATGTACAGACGTTTTTTATGTTCCATGTCGATGTTTTTTCTAAATAAACCTTAAACGGTACAATGTTTTTTAATAATATTTTAATAATATTAATAATAAATTCTGGACGAAGTCTGACGGGTTTGGTAGTATTACATATAACAAAATAATAAAAATGCAGTTAAAAATAAACAAATTTAAAAAAAAAACATTTTTTAAAAACAATTTTTTTGTGGTGGAATTCTAACGGCACCGGGGAGCAGACGAAGATGTTTCAGCACAACTTTTTTTTGATATTGGTACTAATATTATTATTTATTTGTTTGAGTTTAGACACAATATGCCTTTTGACGTGACAACGTCTTAAATTAGGTTGCGGCTGGGAGTCACTTATGAAAAAGTGTAACGCCCGGTAACGTTACGATGAGTCACCGAACGAGAGAGAGGCCCGCCGAATGCCTTGCGTCTCTCTCCCACTCAATAAATAATTCTGTGTGTGCGGATGTGTGTGTTTACTTGTGTGCCAGAAACGATTTGCTTTGCTGGCTTCTAGTGGCTGTTGGTCGGTGGTGTGAGTGTTTTTGTTTTTTGGCACATCATATATATGACGACTGAGCAAGTATGTATGTGCGTATATATGTGCGTGTGTATGAATATTGATTTAGATCAGTCTGCATTGGATAAGGTATTATTTTTTGTTTTTTTTTTGTTTTTTGTTTTTTGGCTTTATGATATGTGTAGTGTATGTTTGTGTGTAGAAATTTTCATATGAATTAGGTAGCCAAAACGAAACAGAGAGCTGCGGTCGGCTTTAAAAACGATATGCGAATATGATGAATTGAAATACTTTTTGGTTAGTAAATTATTTTCTTTTGTTTTTAATAAAAGAAATGTTTATTTTTTATAATAAAAGAAATGTTTATATTTTATAATAAAGGATATGTTTATTGTTTATAATGTCACATTTGATAATGTGTTCATAGAAATCGCACAGGTACCTAGATGGTGTTGAAATTACTTCTATTTTCCTAAACCATAAGTTTCAATAAATGTTAAAACATCGCCCGTGAGTTCTAACACTCATTGGTTTTTTTTTTTATTTTACAAATTTTAATTAATTTCAAATTTATTTAGCAAAAATTTGAACCTTCGATCTGAATAAATGTTTTGATTTTCGAATTGATTCTTTAAAATTACAAATATTAAGAAAAAGTGGCAGATATAAGAAAACTTGATTTAAACTGTGTTGAGCAAGAATTTTAACATCTAATCAATATGAAAATCAAATCAATCTAAACAAAATATATTTCTATAGTTAAAATTTGTGCAATTCTTATTTTCATTCAATTCCTTGTTCCTATTGTGCAATTTAATTATATTCATATCAATAAATATTCTACCGAGAAAAAGACGTTGTCACGTAAAATCTTCGCCCGTAAAACCGACTTTACAGGCAACAATTTTTTTTTTATATAGAAAACTAACTGACCCGGCAGACGTTGTCCTGCATAATATTTCAAGCGATTTGTAGGGGAGGTACCACGCCCCTTTGTCCAATTGGACCAAATAGTAAATCTAAACCACCCAGGGCGCCACCCAAACCCATACAAAAAAATTTATTCAAATCGGTCCAGAAGTTTAGGGGGAGTTCAGTCACAAACACACGTGCAGTAGAAATATATATACACACAGAGAACTAATTGTTTGAAAAGAGGTTGTAGCAACCATAAATTCTGCTGTTACCACCGAATTGAGGTTGCCACAACCGAATTGAGGTTGTTACGACCGAATTTAGTCCCTACAACCGAAATTCGGTTGAAGCAACCCCGTTTCTTAGTTGATTCGGTTGTGACAACTGAATCTTCAATTATAGTCGTTCAGTCAACTAAATTTTCTAAAATTTAGGTTTGAACAACCGAATTTGAAATAAATTCCGTTGCAAGAACCGAAATTGGTACCAAATTCAGTTGGAGTAACCGAATCTGGCATTAATTCGGTTGTAGTAACCATAACCAGCATCAATTCGGTTGTAACTATCGAATTTGGTATCAATTCGGTCGCAGTAACCGAATCTAGCTTTAGTTCGGTTGCATGTTTTAATTCGGTTGCATGTTTTGTATTAAAACGTCTTATTTTGCAGAAATTATTGAAGCAGATATCAACAGTTTTCAAGCAAATGTCTGTATACAAAATTGTTTAGGACCTAAATCAACCGATACATCAACCGAATGTCAGAATTAGTGCCGTGTCCCGTGATGGCCGGGACCTGAAAAAGGTTGGAAGAGGCATGTAAAACAAATTTATTACTATATAGATTACCCAATATGTATGACTTTATTTTCTCGCTTTTTGAATTTTTTATAAGAATACAGGAAAATAAATCATCATTTAATAATAAAAAACGTTAATAATTAATTTTTGACACTATCTAAATTCGGTTGTAACAACCTCTAATTCGGCTGTGGCAACCTATAATGAGGTTGTGACAACCTCTAATTCGACTGTGGCAACCTATAATGAGGTTGTGACAACCTCTAATGAGGTTGTGTCAACCTCTAATGAGGTTGTGTCAACCTCTAATTCGGCTGTGACAACCTCTAATGAGGTTGTGTTAACCTCTAATGAGGTTGTGTCAACCTCTACTGAGGTTATGTCAACCTCTAATTCGGTTGTGTCAACCTCTAATTCGGTTGAGACAACCTCTAAATTCGGTTACGGCTAATTCGGCTGTCTCAACCGAATTTTTCTGTGAGTGTATAAAGATAAGTAAAATGTAATGCTGTGATGAATACTTTTGAGTTAATGAACCAATTTTCGTTGCGGGATGAATTTGTACGGTTAGCTACCGCTTGGTGAAATTGTTTGTCGAGTTGACCATCAATTTCAGTGGTGCGACAAAGCATCATCTCTTTTGTGAAGGTACTTTATTGGACTGTATCGGTGGACTAATGTTCGTATAATAAAACGGCGATCACGATTTTGGTAGTACCATATTAGACTGTTTTTTATTTTATCTGTCACATATTTAATGATGTGCAGAAACAAATTTGTTTGTTTGTCTGTTTTTTAATCGTATAGTTAACAATGAGCGATGGTACTCAAAGTGCTAACTGCTTCTAGTAATACTTAAAAAATACATAACACAAATTTGAGAATTGTATACAAGTATGCTAAGATTTATTTATCACAGGTAGTAGCAGGAGGTGTTGTTGTACCTGAAGGGTGTATTGTTTTGTTTTTGGAGTTGAATCTGTCAAACTCAAGAATATGTATACCAACAATAAAACTATACAAAAGAGTACAAAAATGCATTTGAATTTGACACAGCAACGACATAAATAAAATTAAGTCAGCTGTTCTAATGCTTCCACCTGTAAAATATTCATTAGACTGACCGACTCACATTCTATGGTGAGAAAAACGTGTTTTTTGTGCACCCCTCAAAATGTACCTTGATTTGTTTTCTGATGATTCGTGAGCAGGCCCGTTTTTAAATAATTATGTACCTTGATTTGTTTTCTGATGATTCGTGAGCAGGCCCGTTTTTAAATAATTATTTTTTTGATGTAAAAATAAATAAATAAATGGTTTCCCATTACATCCCATGAAGAGACCGGGGAGAACTTCTCACAATCACTGAACTGTGCGCTTTCCAGTTTTCACTCACTGATTGGGACCTACAGTTTTACACCGATTCCGAACGGTATTTTGAGAAGCTTTTCATGTCTATATACTCGATAGTGTCGCCATCACTATGCGAGGTGACCGCCGTCGTAAAGAAATTTTAAGGTGGTCAGAGCAGGGTTCGAACCCAGGATCTCATGTACAAGAGGCGAACACACTCCCCATTGCACCACCGATGTGCATATCGGGTAGGTCTCAAAATCGGTCAACATCTATTTTTCATACGCCTAAATGATAAGGGTGACCCATCCCTATATAGAACACAGATATGTCCGACTGCGAAACATAGGTGCGGAGTACTCTCAGAGCAAAGACAATAATGACGTGGTTATACTCAGGGATGCCAACTCTTCCGAGATAAAAATCGCTACAGACAAGTTGCTAAAAATCACCACAAATCTCTACTGACGGATATTAAAAAACACTACGAAAAACTGTAAAAACGGCAAAAATTAGTAATAACTACACAGAATATGAGAAAATTAAAAAAAGGCACATACATGCATACGTATTTTAAAATTCAATTTATTTATTTAGAAACATATGTTTTCTAAACATAAATAATTTTAGCTAAAACATAAAACAAACTAAAACTTAAACAAAAATACTTCACATAAACAACAAAAACTTGGAATTTTTCGTAAATAAACATACTACATGCATATAGTACATATAACCAATTTTGGAATGACTTAAAACTAGGGATCGCAAATAAGAGTAATGAGATAGAACAAATCAAAGCGAAAAATAATTGTAGATGATTGTGAATATGAAATGAATTTTTTTAATAAAAATTTACAACAATTATTATTTGTCAACTTTTATTAAAAAAATTTAAAATAAAAATTGATTTTAAGTTTCTTTTCAATAAATTTTCTTATAAATAAGACTTATTTGGCGATATTTTAAAAAACATTGAAATTTAAATCTTATTTCATAACTTTTTTTAGGACAAAAAACTTCAAAAGTAATGGCAATAAACAATGTTGCGTAAAAATCGCTATAGCCGCTACCTTAAACAGTGAAAATCGCCACTGTAGCGATTTAAAAAAAAAATCGCTACAATTCTAAAACAGTGGTTTTTGTGTTTCAAAAATCACCACAAGTAGCGGGAAAACCACCAAGTTGGCATCCCTGGTTATACTTATTTACAAATGAGATAGAAAGAGAGCAACAAAAATAGTGAACTTGTGCAGTGTATGTACGAACATAACAATGAATGTATGTATGTATGTACATTCTCTTTGTTTTTTGTGGGTATAAAATAAAAAGTATTAGGCAAGAAAATAATGGCACTTGTCTTTAAATAGTTTTAAGTGTTATTAAGTATTAATATTATTTAAATGAAACTCCATCATATGATTGAACGCCTTTTTAAATTCTTTATATTAACTTCACCTGTCTGTATGCATGTATGTATGTATGCCGAAAAAACTTTGGATTGATTTTTTACCCTTTTCCCGTGATCCAATCGAGCTGAAACTTCGCAGGCAAACTAATGGCGACGACAGAAATGAACTATATGGGAGGGATTGGGCAAATGGGCGTGGTACTTCCCATACAAATCACATATAAAAAATTGGGTATGTTGGTTAAGTTTACATATTCTAAGGTCTGCTGCAAATGTGGGCGGGATTGGACAAAGGGGCGTGGTCAAATATAAAGAATTTATAGTCAAAAACTATGTTTTTACGGGTTGGTTTCTTATTATTGTGATAGCTAAGTCAAACAAAATGTGGGTGCGGATCACTCTCAGAGCAAAGAGAATAATGACGTATATAAAAAAACCAGATAGCAAGAGAGCAACGAAAATTTTGTGAACTTGTGTAGCGTATGTACGAACATAACCGTTCTCTTTGTTTTTTGTGGGAATAAAACAAAAAGTTTTAAGCAAGAAAATAATGACACATGTGCTTGCACTTGGCTTTAAATAATTTTAAGTATTAATATTATTTAAATGTAACGTCATAATATGATTGTACGCTGTGTTTTATTTTCCAATTTAACATTTACAAATGTGTTCATAGAAATCGAACAGGTACCGTGTAGCAAAAAGGTGTTAACACACCGCCCGTGAGTTCGAACACTCATTGGTTTTTTTTAAGTTGTAACTTCCTTTAAGGCTAAGAGAGAGATCGTGTTTTCTTCCGGTTAGTGGAAAAAATGTATATGCCGGGGGTGGGATTAGAACTCACATTTGCTGGACGATCATCTTCAGCAGCGTCTAGCTCTTTACTTTTTTTTAGTTTTTCAAAGAAATCTGTAAAGAAAATCTGCTAAAGACAATATATTTATAACATTACTATAGTATGAAAGGGTTTTTATGGCGCGTCCAATGGTATACAAAACATGTTCTGACACATCCTTTTCAGGGATATTCTGCAAAAACCCCACTTTTTAGTTTTAGAACAGAGATATTTCTGATTTAATTGTCAGATTGGAGTATTTTCTAAATAATCAAAAATTGGCGAGAGCACCTTGTATTAAAAAATGAATAAATCACATGAGTTGTCAGGGGAAACCCGGTTGGAACAAAGTTCCTTTCGTTATGTACTAGTTAGTTATGTTATGTACTAGTTAGTTCCAACACGCCTACGGCGCCCGTTGTAAAATACGATAATTTAAATGCATTTTTAAGAATAGATACTTTTTGTAAAATGATAAACTTTTTGAAGAAACATATTTTTTATACAATGTATTTTTGTTTAAATAAGTATATTTTTAGCTCCTTTTTTTTGTAAGAATATGTACTATATTTTCTCGAAAAGTAAATATTTTAAAGAGAGGAACTTCTTTTATTAAAAGCTAATGGTTTTTTAAGAATAGGTACTGTTTTTAAGAAGAAGTACATCTATAAGAAAAGGCCATAAGAGTATGATTTTATTTTTACAAAGATGTCCTTTTTTAAGAACAGGTACTTCTTAAAGAAGTGGTATTGTTTTTAGGAAAAGTTAATTTTTTAAGAAAATCTACTTATTCTAGAAAAGAAAAGGTATTATTTAGTTTTTAAGATAAGGTACTTTTAAGAAAATTTAGTTTTAAGAAATGGAATTTTTGTAAGAAAATTTATTTCTTTTAAGAGAAGTTATTTTTTGAAGAGAAGTTTTTTTTTTTAAGAAATGGGAATTTTGTTTAGAGTTGATCCTCTTTTCAAGAATAGATAAATTTTTAAGGGTAGGTACTTATGTATGGTTAACCACCATCTAGTGAAGTATCTTGAGTCCAATGACCTTCTTAATGATCGGCAGTATGGCTTCCGTAGAATGAGATCTACTGGAGACCTGATGGCGTTCCTTTCGGAACAGTGGAGTTGATCCATCCACCGGCTTGGTGAGAGTAAGGTAGTGGCTCTTGATATTTCCAAGGCCTTTGACAGAGTATGGCACGATGCACTCTTGTCAAAGCTCGCTGCTTTTGGTGTCGGTGATAACTTCACTCGATTTATATCGAGTTTTCTCAGAGATCGCACTATACGAGTTGTTGTAGATGGGGTTTCATCCGACGAGCATAAATTGACTGCAGGTGTACCACAGGGCTCTGTTCTTTCTCCTTCTCTTTTTCTTATTTTCATTGACGATCTCCTGGGTCAGACTGTGAATCCAATCTACTCTTTTGCCGATGACAGTAATCTCTGCCATTCTTATTCATTCGATCGTAGGCCAAGTCTTCAAGAGATTGAAGTCAAACGCCGGACAATGAATGAAACACTCGACCGCGATCTGGTGTCCATTGTTGAATGGGGTCGAAGGAATAGAGTAGATTTTAATGCGAGTAAGACCCAGTGTTGTTTGTTGTCGCATAAACGTATTGCTGACCCAGGTGTGTCGTCATTGTCTATGGACGGTGTGGATATTGATGAATCAGACGCTCTTGATGTTCTGGGCATGAAAATACAATGTGATGTCCGTTGGGCAAAACATGTATTTGAAGTGTCGAAAGATGCATTCAAGTGTCTAGGCTTTTTGAAGCGGCGCAAGAAATACTTCACTCCATCTGATCTTCTCAATATCTACACCACCTACATCAGGCCAAAGATGGAGTATAACTCCCATATATGGGCAGGTGCTCCCAGGACTTCTTTGGAGCTTCTCGACCGTGTCCAGAGGAGAGCGACGGTGTTAATAGGGGACAGTAGGGTATCCAACTCTATTGCCTCCCTTGAGCATCGTCGAAATGTGGGTTGCGTGTCACTGTTCTATCGATATTTCCACGGTATGTGTTCCTCGGACATCCGTCAACTTATGCCGGACGTGAGGATATTTAGCCGAAGTACGAGGCTTTCCAGGAACTCTCATCCGTTTTTTATCGAGTGGCCGATTGACCGCACTACACACTATAGAGAAAATTCGTTCTTCAGCCGTACAGTCCGTATGTGGAATAAACTTCCGGCTAGTGTATTTAACACCAATTGTGACATACAAACATTCAAGGCAAATATCAACAGACACTACTCCCTCTTTCCACCCTCTACTACCTCAATTTTCCTTCGCCAACACAATGCACTGCATTTATAGGGGGGCATCCCCTGAGTGTTGGTTTGATAAAAAAAAAAAAAAAAAAAAAAAATTTTTTTGTTTCGCAGGAAAAGTTTTAAAAAAAATTATTTTTTTTAAGAAAGGTTCTGTTTGTAACAAAATTGACTTACTTAATCAAAGACACGTTTTTAAGATAAGGTATTTTTTTTTAGCAAAAGGTACGTTGTCTAAGAATATGAATCGGTATTTTTTTGAGAAAATTTACTTTTTTTTAAGAAAAGTTACATATTTAAGAAAAAGTTATTTTTTTTAAACTTCTTTCACTTTCACTTTGGCTTTTCGTTTTATTGGGTTCAAAACTACAATATTTACTAAATATTGGTTACAGGCTGCAACAAGAAAACTTCCCATTAAACAAGAAATTTCCCAGCATATGTGAGACATCTAGTTAGCCTAGAGTCTAGACACAAACCAAAGCAAAAGCAAACAATAAAGTTGACAATGGTGGTAGGTAGCACAATACTGTAAATCCATCCTGCAACGTGCTATAAGGAACTTCTATACAACAATAATGTCCTTGTCAAAAGAAAAGAGTTGATACCAATTTTGTCCCATTTAAAACGAAATGTTCGCACCGCATTACATTTTTGGTAAAACGCGCAGTAGGTCGAATTTAAAAAAAAAACTCAAACACGTAGTTACTTAAATCGACTAAAGATTAATACATATCAATCTGACATTTAAATTATGAAAATCTACGTACTAAAAACGTAAAAATTCCATTTTTCGCAGAATATTGCTGGAATATGGATGCGTTAGGATGCGTTTTATATACCATTGGATGCGCCTTGTATGCATTGTCTATAATTAAAGTACAAAATTCTGTGGAAAGCTAAATAATACATTTTTAAAAATGGTCCAGAACACGGGATTTTAGTGGTAGACACGAAATATTTTGAGAAAGAGTCAATGCCAACAAATTGTAATGTTCCATAAATAACAACAATAATTTTTTTCGCAAAGTTAATTCAGAGGATGGGAATAAAATGTTTAACTGCTCTATTTCTATATATCGTATGAGTATGTGTTTGTTTACTTAATACGTTTGAGTGCACAATGTACACATCTTTACAGTAAAGTCATAATTTTCCTTTCCATTATAACGACGCTATTTTATTTGATTTTCTTCATGTTAAGTATTTTCTTTTGCACTTTCTCCATTTTGGCGAACAAATGTTTGCTCGTGCGCCCATCATCGTAACTTCCTTGCCTAAAGTATCGGAATGATATAAAGTAAATTTGGAAATTACAATGAAGTTATAGAAAGTTATATTACTCTTCCCATGAATCGTTCAGATTGTTGTTGGAAACCTATCATTTGAAATTAGAAGAAATTTTTTGTTTCACAAACAATAGTGATGGCAATATACATATTTGGTGGGTAATGACAATAGTTACGTTAATGGCTGTTGGTGTTGAAGGTAAAGTGTGAAGTTATATTTACCAAACATATGTTAGATTTTGTAGACAAATATAAATTCAAAGGGTATTGTTAGTAATGCAAACATTTCATGAAAGGTAGTGAGATACGCAGGTATGTTACACGCAAAGAATAATGTTGCTCCCCATACCCGTATTTTAGTTGATTATACTTGTTTAGCGGATTTCTTTGGGGCAAACGAACATTTGTATTTATGCCAAGTGGATCAGTTTTGAAAATTTTTCAATTGAATTGCAATGAGTGTCAAAATTATAAATTTGTGAATATTACCTTGAATGAGATTTAACCCTTTCGGTGAGAATGGTGCACATATGTACTTTGGTTTCCCAATGTACCACTTCGTCTCTATGATGTTTCTCATTATTAATAATTTTTATTTGTTAAAATATCAAAATATTATTTAACTTTTGAGTTTATGAATTTTGCTGACGGGGCGGACGGTTAACCGTATTAATTGATTTTTTTTTAATTTTGCAAAACTTGAAATCATATCACAAATCAAAACAATAAATTTCGACTAAATAAAGTTCGGTTCACTTTTGGTTTTGAGCTGGAAAGAATATTTTATATTTTATGTTAAGATACATATGTACCACCAGTCCTGACATGTGGAGAGAACAAAAACGTTTATTTCTCGGTTGCCGCAACAATACTTTGATTGATTTGTATTAACTTTTTAATCGCAACCGTTCATGTAGTTCTCCCAAATAAACTCACATATTGCAAAATGTGCATCATGTTGGTGCAAACGAGTTTTCGTTTGCATCAAAAGCGAACAAAATTACATTTGCCGCCAAATTAAAAAACATTTGCGATAACTGAAGTTAACCATTTTTCTAATGAGAGCACAGATTACGAAGAACGTAAATTTCTTTCATTCTGTCGACTGTATACAAAGTCTTATCCGCTCGTTTGGCATACACACTCACGCAAAACACATAAAATTGATCACATATTCTAATGCTTCTACCTTGTCAATATATCTTGGATGGACAATTGACGCGTTGTAGTTTGCTGCGCTTTTAGTTGTTATTTGAATGCAAGGCGAGACAGACGTGTGAGTAGACAGTCACAAAATTGACAAAAATGCTAACTATTTTTAAACAAACTTTATGGGTAAAACCAACATCATTAAAGTTGGAAATAAAAGTTTTAATTACAACTTGGTTGCTGTAACCGAAAGAACAGTTGGTGAAACCGGTTTTCGTTTCTCGAAAACGTTTTCTAAGCTCTAATTTTGCATAACTCGTTTACTGCAAACGTTTTTCAGTTCTCCCAAACGTTTTTTAGTTCTGACCATCATACATTTCTTTCGACGACGGTCACCTTGCTTAATGGCGCCGACATTGTCGAGCACTTAGCCTTGAAAAAGCTTCTCAAAATATCGTTCGGAACCGGTGTAAGACTGAAGGTCCCAATCAGTAAGTGTACAACTAGAAAGCGCACTGCTCACTACTTGTGGGAAGCTCTCCTCAATCCCTTCATTGGATTCAATTGTTCTTCTTCTTGTGATCACATGTCGGCATTGGAATGCAATTTCATATGGATAAAGTTCTTTAATTGCCGTCGCTGGTGCAATGGTAAACATGCGTGGCTCAGTACAGTGTGAATATCATAATATATGCCCTTAAGAATTTAAGGTAATTTAAGATCCAAACCTTTGAAAAAATTCCTTTACACGTAGAAGAATTCTTCCACTCCGGTTGCAGTTTTGCCTCCACTTACTAAATTCTGGATAGAGCCAAAATGGCATGAGACTTACTAAACTAAGGACATAAATCGAATGAACATATAATTTCAATATCACTAATCAATGGAAATTTATTATGTAAATGTCTACCATAAAACAAATGGTTTCCCATTACGTCCCATGAAGGAATTGAGGAGAGCTTCTCAGAACCAGTGATCTGTGCGCTTTCTAGTTTTATACACACTGATTGGGATCTACAGTTTTATACTGGTTCCGAACGGTATTTTGCGAAGCTCGTTCATGGCTAAGTACTCGATAGTGTGGCCGTCACTATGCGAGGTGACCGCCGCCGAAAGAAATTTAAGGTTGTCTGTGCAGGGATCAAACCCAGGATCTCCTATACAAGAGTCGCGCTATCACAATTATTAGAAATGTCCATAAATCATAAAACTAATTATATAAGTACTCGCAAAGAAAAAAAACGCTTATTGGTCGGTCGCCGCAACAATACTTTGATTTGTATTAATTTATTAATCGCAACCGTTCCTGTAGCTCTCCCAAATAAACTCATATATCGCAAATGTGTATCATTCTCGTTTGCACCAAACGCATTCAAAATTCCATTTGCCGCAATTTAAAAAACGTTTGCGATAACTGAAATTAGCCATTTTTCTAATGAGGGCACAGTTTACGAAGAACGTAAATTTCTCTCATTCTGTTGACTGTTGACAGACAAAGGGCTTCACGTTGTTGCCCTTTCCAGTTTCTATCCTCAAAATCGTTTCTGACTTTGGCAGCACACATACATATATACGAAACACATACACAAAAACCAATGTAACATCACAAACCATTTAACCGTTGGAGCCTTCGTTTATACTTTTTTTAACTGATCAAACGCTTTTGATATCCGTCCGTCCGATGAAAAACGCAAAACGCAATACATCATGCAAAATAAGAAACACTTCATCTGCAATTTACACGCACAGTCCGGAATATTTATGACCCACTGACTGAGAGAATAATTCAAAAAACAGAAACACACTTACAAGATAGACCCTCTCGTTGCCCCTCTTCTATTCTCTTGCTCTCTGAGCAACAAACAGTTGTATTTGTATCACAAAGATAAATATATGTGGGTCGCAAACACATATATTATAACATATTAATCATTGTGTCTCAAACATGTAATATTGAATAGCAAATACAAGGTGTTTGGACACAAGTATATTGTTTTTGCGACAAGCTCCAAACACACTTTATATTTGCATTCAAACAACAAGAAAAGACCGATTTTTCAGTGTGTATATATGGTTCCTGTAATATGTAGCTGGGGCCGTTTTTCACCGTGAGGGAGGCTTGCCAACTCCCGCGGTCTAGTAGGATGTTTATTACAGCTATGGCACGTTCTTCATTTATGTATTATAAACAAATTTTAGTTCCTTAAAATTTCGTTTGTCCAGAACGAAATTATTCTCTGAGTGTATGGTTAGTCGTCAGTTGTTATAACAAAATGCACATCTTTGCATTTATTTATTTTGTCCGATTTAGAATAATGATATCTTCCATGTCATGGATGTCTTTAATTTATTTTTTCTCGTAAATCTTTGCCGAAAGTTATAAATTACTTTATTTGTAGTTTCAATTTGCCTTACAAAATTTCCTCAATCCTAAGTAAGCACCTGCGAAATTTACAAATGTCATACAAATATGTATGAATATGAGAAAACATTTATTCCAAAGTCAATATCGAAAACTCTTACAACTGATGGCGTTGGTGAATGATTATAGCTATTGATTTGCTGTTGTCTTTATTTAACTATAAAAAGTCTAAGTAAATGAAAAGTCCAGCCATACAAAACAAAAAGACAACCCGAGGGGTGTAATAAGAATCTAAAAGAGACAGCTATTTTAAATGGAGGAGACAACACGAAGGTGTTACAAACCTTTTTTTTATTTTGAAGCGAAAACAATACAAAATCATACTAACAATATTTAACAGGAAAATATTTATTATTTACCAATTTGTTTTGTATGGCTAATAATAATACCAATACCAACACACACACGCACGCATACACCGAAATCGTCATCATCATCAATGTTGGATGTATGGTAGAAAGCGCCGGGCGTCATTGTTACTACGATAAACAGTAAGAGCGTTTAGAGAGAGAGGGGAAAGATATTAAAGTAAATTTGAACTGAAAATCAAAATATAAACATTAATAAATATGTGTACAAAACAATAATCACAAGAACACCACCATCATAACCAATAGCAGTAACAACAAATACAAATATGTGCTCAATAAACGTGTTACAACACGTGCTTTTTATGCGCATTTGATTTGCATTTCGTAGTCCAAATAATTTCCTTCCATCTCCCCTACCCTTAATATGGAAAAACAATAGAAGGCAGGATAACATTTTGCGTTCTTCATCCTGAGCAACATCACAACGATAAGCAATGCTGTCAACTATCGTGATGGAGAAGTAGTCCAAATGTTGTCGATTTAACGCCAAAATACCGTTAAATTAAATTTATAGATGTCAAATTTTATTGATTGGAAATTTTATAAATCCCGCAAGTAGAGAGAAAATTAAATATCTTTGGTGGATGTTTAAATTATTGCAACACCATTAATTTTTTCTCTTAAACGCCCGAAATTTGACTTTTTCCTTATCCATTTTTAGCCTTTTAACCCATTCTGAACCTTTATAAAGTCAGTTTTATAATTTCTCATGTCATAGGTCATTTACAACCAAATTTTGATAGTGGCCTCACATAGAACAGTTAACAGATGATTTAACTGGTTCCATCACGTAACAATTACCTACAGTTAGTCCCACCAAGCTTTTACAGGGATTTATTAGTACATTTAGTTTATGACAGTTGTATTTTGTGCAACATGGTAACTCTGAAATCTTATTTAGCGCGTTTTGAATACAGCTTAGCAATTGACCCCTGGGGGAAGAAGGTGTTAACTCAGTGTATAATGGAGACATTAAAAGAAGTAAAATATTGTTTTTGAAAAAAAGTGAGTTAACACCTTCCCCCAGGGGTGCAATTGATAGTGTTGCCATATCGTGGCAGCGCTCAAATATTTTCGAATCCATTTTCAGACTCAAGGTGCGTATTCAGTTCTTGCGGAGTTTTCTTAAGCAATTTTGTCATTTATCGTCACACAGGGAGTTACCACCTAGATAACGGGTTTTTCAAAAAGAGCGCTACAAAAGTTTATTTAAATAAAACAAAACCGGTTTTAGATACCAATGAAATTCTTTATTCCTGTGAAAGTACGTTCGATGCCATTATGTATGGAGCTCCATTTCTTTTGCACGGCCACCACGGGCACGCTTGCAGACGTCCAGACGCTGAACCCAATTTTCGACGGTTTTCGAGTATAAATCGGCCGATACTGCTGCAATTTCACGTACGATATTCGTACGAAGTTCATCAATCGTCGCTGGGTTGCTGGCATAGACCATAGACTTGACGTAGCCCCACAGGAAATAATCTAACGGCGTCAAATCGCACGACCGAGGTGGCCAAGCGACGCCACCGGCCCATAAACCGCACCAAACCGTAATTTTTTCGGGAGGATGCAATGATGACTTATGGATTACGTGTGGATTGCTGTCTGACCAATAATGCATATTTTGCTTATTGACGAAGCCATTCAGCCAGAAATGAGCCTCATCGCTGAAGATGATTTCCGATGATTTTCCGCTCTGAAAGTTGAGGCCACTGACTCCAAATTTCGGTACTAAATTTTAGTAATTTCGACTCGTTGTTGGCTCGTATATCTTCCCATGATGAAATGGCAAACCTTACTGAAGAGAAATGTCAAAAAAGCGGGAAAAAATATGGTGTCGTTTGCTGTCCCTATCGATTTACTTTTGCAGCGTCTCTGTTGTAAACCCCGGTATAACTGATTTATCTTGCTAATACTTCAGGTACAATATTTTTCTAATGAATGTTTTTGAGAAGCTTTCACATGGCAAAGTAATCGATGATGTCGTCATCACTAAGCGAGGTGACCGTCGTCGAAAGAAATGTAATGTAAGAAAGATTTACACCGAAATTTCACCACCGACAAAAGCTTCTACGCTGAGTTCAAAAAGTGTTTTTCCCTCGATCTGTCCAACTTCTCGAGATATAGGCCTTTGAAGCTTGAGCATATAATCGCTCATAGTGACCGTCGGTGGTGCAATGGTTAGTGTGCGCGGCTCTTGTACATGCGAACGTGGGTTCGATCCCTGCTCAGACCACCTTAAATTTCTTTCGACGGCGGTCATCTCGCTTAGCGATGGCGACACTATCGAGTACTTAGCCATGAAAATGCTTCTCAAAATACCGTTCGGAAACGGTGTGAAACTGTAGGTCCCAATCAGTGAGTGTAAAACTAGAAAGCGCACATCTCACTGATTGTGAGAAGCTCACCTCAGTCCCATCATGGGATATTATGGGACACCTTTTTTTTTATAAAATTGCTCATATCTCATTAATTCATAATCCGATCTGGTTGAAATGGGTATCAATACAAAGGTCTTTCTAAAGTCTATAAATTTATCTGTAAACATACGAGGGCGGATCAATAACTTTCCGAACTTCCCTCATAATTATATGAAACGCAACGCTGCTCCCATCAAGTACCACCAATTTTGACCAAGTTCCGTCATTTACTTTGCGTTTAACAGCTGTTCAAAACATACAACCTCGTGCATTTTTTTAAAAATGGAAAAAAGTGAATTTCCAGATTTCATTAAACATTATTTTTTGCGAAAAAAAAACCGTTAATCAAACCAAGGAAAAGCTTGATAAATACTATGAGGACTCTGCACCATCGGTTTCATAGGTAAAAATGTGGTTTACTGACTTTCGTTGTGGTCGCACAAGCACACATGACGCTGAACGTTTTGGACGGCCAACTGAGGTCAATTCAGACGAAAATGTCGAAGAAATCTACGATATGGTGTTGGCCGATCGATGAGTGAAAGTGCGTGAGATTGTTGATGCCATAGGCATTTCATATGGCAGTGTGGTTTCGATTTTAAATGATCAGTTGGGTTTAAGAAAGCTGTTTGCTGGATGGGTGCCGCGTTTGCTCTCAATTGACTAGAAACGTACGGGTGCATACGTATATAGTCCAAATGGAAAAATTCAATGAATTGGGCTAGGAATTGGTACCTTATCCTCCATATTCTCCGGATTTAGCCCCCAGTGACTATTTCCTATTTCCAAACCTAAAGAAATGGCTCGGTGGAAAGAGATTTAGCTCCAACGATGAAATTATTGATGAAACAAATGCCTAATTTATGGACCTCGAAAAATCCTATTTTTTGGAAGGGATACAAAAATTGGAGAAACGCTGGACTAAGTGTATTGAGCTAAAAGGAGATTATGCTGAAAAATAAATTTTTTTTCCAAAAAAAACTGTGTTTCATTCAAAAAGTCATGGACTTATTTATCCGCCCTCTACTGATATATCTTTTAATTGAATCATTTTAGCCAGTAACAAAATTTAGGTCATTGTCAGAATAATTTAAAATGAAAAAATTATAGTTTTCTATTACATCCCATGAAGGGATAGGGACTGCTTCTTACAATCAGTGTGCTGTGCACACATTTACGCTCAGTGACTGTGACCTACAGTTTTACATCGGATCGGAACAGTAATTTTGGAAGCTTTTCATGGCCAAGTAGTTGATATAGTCGCCGTCACTAAGCGAGGTAACCGTCGTCGTAATAAATGTACGGTGGTCAGAGCAGGGATCGGACCCACGTTCTCATGGCGGTACGTGTCACGCACACAAACCATTCCACCACCATTGTTAAAATAATTGAAATGACAAATTGCGGTCCAAAACAATTACCTAACAATTGTTTTCATGCGACAAAACTTTGGCATAACAACCATGTGATAGATTTTTTCATGAAGTTTTCGCTTAGAGCTAAAGCAAACAAAAAGTGATCGAAATTTTCGGCTCACGAAATATTTGTTATTTTTTTTATACATGTACAGGGTGGACCATTTGAACCTTCCCCATCTGGCGACCTTAACTTTTTCTTTTGTTTTCAGATCCGCTTATGAAAGCCCGTGTTCAAAGCTTCAGTCCAAGTGGATTTGTGCAATGTAACACTACACACCACCACAATGCGCTGTTATAGTTCAGGAAAACTTAGTCTCAATTGTGAGAACGCAACGTGCATATCGTGCAAAATATCGAGTGATGAGATTGCCATCATACCAAACCACGAAAAATTTGTCTACACCGGCAGTCTTGGTAATGCCAGTCATCAAGGCCGACGCCGTCCCACGCGGTCTGATGATATCATTTAGGCTGTGAAGACCAGCGTTGAGAGGTCGCCTGAAACATCTAGTCGTCGGCGTTCTTAGCAATTGGGCATCTGTCACACGTCTCTCTGTCGCATAATTCGTGCTGATGTAAAGTTATTCCCGTACAAAATGCAGATAACACATCGAGTTTTAACGATCGACAAGCCACGTCGCTTAATTTATGGGAATTTCGCGGCTTTGGGAAGCTTTAAGTGGTTCACCCGTTACTTTTTATGGAAACAAAAATTTCATATGAGCTGAATATCGGACTTGAGGCACAGTATTATATGTGAGATTATTGTTTGCAATACGTCATAGATCAACTAATTTTCAAACGATTTCCAAACAACAAAAACAAAAATATTTATTATGTATAAGAATAATACTAGTAACTACATATGTCCCAATAAAGAAATTTATAGGCATTTGACGGAGAGCACATTTTGAAATTCTAGTAGTCAGAAACACGAACAATTTTCAACTTGTAGATATTTTTAAGTGTTGACAGGACATAGTTATCAGATTTTGCGGTTTCATGTATTTTTTGTTTTTATTTTTTTAATGTTTTTATTATTTGTCCAGTTGACATCCAACGTGGTATCACTGATGACAATCTAATAACATTTGAAAGTCGCATACGAAAAATGTACTATAAATTTTATTCAATTTCAAAATTCTCCAACATTTAACAGTATTGGTTCAATATAAGTACAATATTGAATAAAACCAGTTGCTGAATGTAGTTATACTATTTTTAATAATTTTCCAATTCCCCATATGGGGAAAACTGTGCGAAGCTATGTCTGAACTTGGTATTCCGGCAAAACTGATCCGCCTCTGTAGAATGACGCTGACCAACACCAAATTTGCAGTGAAAGTGGGGAAAGACCTCACTGAACCATTCTGTACCAAGCGAGGACTTAAACAAGGCGACACACTGTCGTGCAATCTCTTCAACATCTTAATGCAGATAATAATGAGCAAAGCTGCAGTAAATACGAACAAGACCATTAACACGAAAAGCCATATGTTGCTGGCGTATGCTGACGACATAGACATCATTGGGCGAAATTTGCAAGAGGTTACTGCAGTATTTTCAAGAATCGAAAAGGAATCAGCGAATTTGGGTCTCGCTGTTAATGAGGGCAAGACAAAATTGATGGTGTCAATGACTAGAGAAACCTCTCGACTTGCTCCGCACTTGAACGTTGAAAACCGATTTAATTTTGAAGTGGTAGATGAATTTGTCTACCTTGGATCCGCCGAGAACAAGGACAACAACGTCAGCCTGTAGATAGATAGGAGAATTGTGCTTGCAAATAGATGTTATTTTGGGCTCAGCAAGCGGTTTAGGAACAGAGCCCTCTCTCGATGGACAAAAGTCCAGCTATATCAGACTCTCATTTTACCTGTCTTGACATATGGCTCCGAAACTTGGGTCATATCGCAAGCGGATGTAAAAAACCTGGGAGTTTTCGAGAGAAAAATTCTTCGTAAAATATATGGTGCTGTTAGGGAAAACGGCGAGTACCGACGTCGCTGGAACGCAGAGCTATATAATCAATATTCTGACGTGGACATCGCTAGGCGAATCAAATTAGGCCAATTGCGTTGGCTAGGCCATGTTATCAGAATGAATGAAGATGAGCCAGCGCGAAAGATTTTTGATAACGTACCCGATGGAAGCAGGAAAAGAGGACGACCAAGACTCCGCTGGAAAGACCAGGCAGAAGAATCCCTCCATATCCTTGGTGTTACCAACTAGCGAGAAAAGGCGAAGTATAGAGCCAGTTTGAAGAATATGTTGAAATTTGTTTAATTTGTTTGTTTAATTAATATGTGTAAGACGTCGGACCTCATGAGGTTGTAATATAGTCAATAAAAGAAAAGTAAAGAGATATTGATTATGTAACGAAAATGAGTTAATCGAATTTGTACGTTTTTAAATTTCCCACTATTGTTTATTGAATTTATACCCTTTTGTTATTATTAATAGTTTATACCTTTTACATACAACTGTGTATTTAATTCTCGCTAAAGTGTAAGGAAAACTGGCAACCTATTTTTTATACGTGTCTTCCTTCACCACTTACCGAGCTTTCTTGGTCAGCATATACGGACTGACTCGGCCTTCTTTTTCCCGGCACTCAGCGAAATAAGTTGTAAAATACCTTGAAGTCTCCAAATAAATGCGTAAGTTTTTCTGAATCCCTATTTTGTGGTCAATTCCCATGGTTAGTGTCAAACCTCCTTGACGGTTCTTGAACAAACTGCCTTCTCGTGTGCCGAACGTTTTATTATTCATGATTGCCGATTGAAATCTCTTCGACCTGTAATCGCGAATGGAATAGAAAGAGTACTGCTCCCATACTCTGTAATTAAGCAATAGTGATATCTCAGACAAATTCACACCCTTCAGTAACCATTATAAGTATTGTAAATGCCTATTATTATTTTATAAAAATGCCTTTCCCTCAAACGAAATGTTTAAAACCTGCATTTTGGATGAGGAATTTTTTTGTGACAAACGAAAATCTTTGCTTAAAGGATTGACTAACGTGTCATGGTGGTAGCACATCCAAGTAGAAAGCGGGAGCTATCGAGTGACCCAGGTAAAAATTTTGTCTTGCAAGAAAGATTATTTACATCTATACAAATCACGCGAGATAGTGACTAACACTAAACTCATGCATGTGAACGTGAGTGCACGTGATTCAAAATTGAAATCACGAGCGTGACTGAAATTTTTGGCATTCCCGCTCACGAATTATACTCATAAACTTAGCTCAAGCTTTCAAGTATGAACATGTTATCAACAATATCTACACAATTTTTGCTTTCCTTCTCCAAAAATGTTAGCAGTTTGTTTCAAAACAAATTTGTTTGTTCCCAATTTGAAATAAAAGCGTACGTATCAGTTTTGTAACAAACGCATTAATGTTTAACAAAAAATATGCACAACATTTAAAACCAGTACATAAGTTTCAGTCGGGTGAACCGACTTAATCACACCCTCACCCTAAGCCATCCATTGCGTGGGAGGGAGTTCGGTTAAATAAAAAACACTCAAAAGTGACCATATTCAATAGCAGATTGAAATTGCGCTAAATATTATTGAATACCCAAATTAGTTAGTTTGCCTCCCTATTTTTTTGTGCGAGGTACAAAAATGGGCATGGCAAGTTGTTACCAAAATTATGATCAGTACCAAATTTTATTAAGGTTATGATTTACTGGAGATATCGAGTCGGCAAACCGCAAATACGCCCAAACTTTGTATGGGAGGTACCAAACTAGGCTTGTCACAATAGTCAGGTATTTCTTACACAGCAGCTTTTAGCAAAATATTGCTTAGTACCGAATTTTATTAAGATCGGTTGTAGTTTACGGGAGTTATCGTGTCGATCAACCGGGCACCCGCCCAACTTTTATATGGGAGGTACCAGAATGGGTGTGGCAAAACAGCTGAATTTCTATAAGAGAGTAGCAATTGACTAAATATTGACTAGTACAAACTTTCTTCGGGACTTCTCGCGCCGAACAATCAGACGCCCAAACAACTTTTTTATGGGAGGTACCCAAATGGGCGTGGCAAAGTCACCATTGTCTTAATCGGTGATTGGCCTTTGATAACGTGAAGCCTTATACCTAATTTCATTACGGTCGGAAGTGTTTCACGCGATTTATCGGATTGACAACCCCGACGAACACCCGTTTTGTATGGGAGGTACCAGAATCGGCGTGACAATCTCGCCCATTTCTTCCAGTTAAGTAGGTATTTACAGATTATTAACAGATTTATTATTATTACAGATTATCTACCAGAAGTAATTTTTGAAAGAAATATGATTTTGTGCTAAATGTATAGATTTGTATGGGAGGTATCAGAAGGGACGTGGTCAAAACGCCCATTTTCAATCTGAAACTCAATATTGGAAAATAATAGTAAAAAAATAAAAAAATAAAATTTCATTGTAATCTGTGAAGATTTACGGTAGTTATCGTGTTGACCAGCCAGCCAGCCAGACAGACGTTCATGGCTCAAACATCTTAAAAAGTCATAAACCGAATTTCGTCCAAAGATACTAAGGGTCTAATATTATTTTACGTATTAATTGATATTAATTGAATTGATATCCCTATGGGTGAGGGTATAATTAGAAAAGTGCAGGATAGTCACTAAAAATTCAGTCTCGCACGCAAAATAGTTAATACGCAGTGGGCTGTTTTTTATACGCCCAGCTTAGAAGTCAATACATGTAAAAAATTCGTATTCTTATTTGTAAAAAATACTTACGCTAAACGCCGTCTACAGTTTAGGAAATATACCTTTCAAATTCGCGAGTTGCAACTCTGCAGGGTAGCATTTATATGACCTAGTGTATACTCAACATCGTCAGAATGTCTAAAATCGTCAAAATAACGAAAAATAGCCAAAGTATCCATCATTGTTCACATGGCAGTAGAGTCATAAACACATTCGCATATATTTTGTTGATATGGAAAATACTCATTTAAAAGCAAATATTTTATAAAAATCCTATAACACCAAAAGATTCGCATTTGTTTGTAGAACTCATTATTTTACATGCGGTACAGTAGCGGTGAAAATTGTAGTAGTATTTGGTATGCATGTCAGCACGCCGCATTTAAAGTCAAATATCGATGACATAGATTAAATCTTTGTCACTTCTCATTCTTTCATACCGTCTCTAACTATTTATTTATTTAAAATGTATATACTACGCCTGCATTTCACATAATATTGCCCACCACTGTTCAAGCCCATCAGAAGCTTTGGCAGACGCTTCGCAGACATTATTTGTGTTATTTCGATCAAGTGTATAGTGTGTGTTTGTGTACTAATGTTGTTGTAGTAACAAGAATTTATATGTATTTGTATGTTAGCTGCTTCTACTGAATTCGAAGTATCGTAATTTTTTCATTGCTCTTCGTAACTTTAGAATCCTCAGCAGGAATTGAAAATTGTCTGCTTCTTTTCGACATTTGATATTGTTGATTATTTCTTTTGTTCCTTGCAGAGAACACACACTACACCACCAATGGATGTGGAAAACTCCACCCTATATTTGTGGTACTATTTGCTTTTTTTATTTGCCAGTAGTACTACCAGCTTTGGTACAGTGGTGGTATGTGCGGGCATAAAGTGAAGAATGTGTAGTATATAGCGTTATACTATTGACTTGGCAGTTTACAACGAGTTGAAAATTATTCGTATAATATTTGTTTCAAATCGCATTGAACAGTGGTTAAAAATCAATAAAAATCTGAAGAAAACGAGACCACAACTCATGTGGAAAATAAATTAATGCATCCTTAGTGAGGGGAGTTGGTAGAAACTTTGTTGCTCGTTGGTTGCATTTGTGTGTAGGAATATTTTGATCAATGTTCGTCTTAGTACACGTAATGAAATTAAACAGCTGGTGTGTTAAGATTGCATACCTTATACCAAGGAATCATTGTAACATTTTTATGCTGGACTTTTTTTTGAAAATAATATAAAGCTAATAAATAAGCTATATATTATTTAAAAAGGTCTTGAGCTTGAATAAATTTAGAAAATTGTAAGTTTAGAAAACAGACCGAGTAAAAACTCCCGCAAGGGAAATGATGAAAATTTATTTATTTAAATTATCGTAATATCTTTGGCCAATCAAAACTATTTCAAGCAATCATAGCTCAATATCACTCCTACTCCCTATACCGAATATAACTATGATCAGACACAAGCCTTATATGATCGACTCTTGACAATATACCGAGAAACAGGCATAATATGCTTGCTTCCAAACCATACTATGATCAAGCAAAATCATTATGTGATTACACCCCAATTATTATAACATCGGTTGATATTATAATATAATCAATACAACCCATAATATTTGTATGAACTTTCCTTAAAGTTATCGTCACATGCAATAAAAAAAAACTCGTTCCTCCCAAACGAAATCTTAGATAACTGAAGTTCGTTTGGGGACTGTAGTTGGGAGAAACGAACTTCTGTTAATCCATACATGTCATTTTGTTTGGGAGAACCGCAAAGTGTTTGCAGCAAACGAGTTATGAAAAATATAAGCTGAAAAAACGATTGCGAAAACGTTTTGCGGTTACAGCAACCGAGTTCTAGTTACTCTTAACTAAAAAAACGTTTGCGAGAACTGAAAAACGTTTTGTAGTAAGCGAGTTATGAAAAATTAAATTTGAAAAAACGTTTGCGAGAGGTGAAAAACGGTCCCACCAACTGTTCTTTCGGTTACAGCAACCGAGTTGTAATTAAATCTTTTATCTATGGCTTCCATAAGCTCTTTTTGTTTAAATTTGCAACTTTAATGATTTTGGGTTTACCCATAAAGTTCGGTTTAAAAAAAATTGGAATTTTTGTCTACTTACACGTCTGTCTCGCCTTGCATTCAAATAATACCTACAAGCACAGCAAACTACAACGCGTCAATTGTCCATCCAAGATATATTGATAAGGTAGGAGCATTAGAATGTGTGATCACTTTTTTGAGTATGGATTAGACTGTATATACAGTGAGAGAATGAGAGAAATTTAAGTTCCTCGTGTTCTGTGCTCTCATTGGAAAAATTGCTAATTTCAGTTATCGCAAATGTAATTTTGTACGCGTTTGATGCAAACGAGAACTCGTTTGCAACAACATAATATACATTTGCTATATATGAGTTTATTTGGGAGAACTACATGAACGATTGCGATTAATAAATTAATTCAAATCAATCAAAGTATTGTTGCGGCAACCGAGCAATAAGCATTTTTTTCTTTGCGTGCACAAAATAAATGATATTTGCAACACTTTTCTATAAATGACAACTTTAGACAACTTAACTTCATTTGAAAATAAACGAAAGCGTTTAGTTTGCCGCAAACGATTTATGTTAACTGCAGACGAACGATAAATGTTCATACGAAACTATTAGTTTCTTTGTGCAAACGACTATGGCGTCATGCCGATAGCATACAAATAACCTGTGCAACTATAAAATGGAAGCTACAGAGTGACCAGGATTAAATGGTCATAGATCTAAATTTTATCTTCCTTTTTTTTTAAATTGTATGTAAAGTTTTTAAGTCAGTGAAAACTGGAAAGCGCTCAGCTCAGTGATTGTAAGCAACTCTCCCTGTCCCTCCATGAGATGTAATGGGAAAATATTTATTTTTATTATGTATAGATTTTCATCCATGACTAAATCTTGATATCAAATAAACGGTTTCCGATTACATCCCATGAAGGAATTGGGGAATGCTTCTCACAAACAGAGAGCTGTGAGCTTAATAGTTGTACAATTACTGATTGGGACCTACAGTTTTACACCAGTTCCGAAAGGTATTTTGAGAAGCCTTTTCGTCACCAATTATTTCATAGTGTCGCTGTCACTAAGCGAGGTGGTTGTGGTCGATGGAAATATTATGTGTTCAGAGCAGGAACCCAACCGCGCACTCTAACTATTGCATGCAACGCACAGTGGTTCAGAATCGTCGATCAAAATTCAATATCTTTTGATCGAGTTAATATTTTTGAATTCTTTAAAAACCCGATTATAGGTCCGGAGTCAAGGATTGTTCCGATATGTCAAGATTGAAAAATTTCCAAAGTTGACTACTTTTCGTTCTTTCGATTTCCAAGAAAACAAAAATTTTAGTTTTTTCTTTTTATGTTCTTTATCATATTTTGACGTAATTGTTCATAATGTGCATAAAAACCTTTACAAAAATTCGTATTACAAATGTTAGCTTTTATCGAATTTTGAAAAATTAAAAGTTTTGATATCTTTTTTCGAATGTATCTCATTCAGTTTTAGAAATATTGACCACAATTTTCCTCCGTTATAAAGAGTGATTGGGTGGCAGCTAAGATTCGTGTATCCTAAATTCAGTTCAATCAAGTGCACTAAACTTTTTAAAAAATACCTTTTTTGAAAAAAATTTTGACTTTGAAACAATATAACGCTTTGCTCCGAAAGCCTTCAGTGAACATGATACACAGTTGGAAATTTTGATATGTTCCCCAATTTCTCAGGGTAACGTTTGAACATAAAGAAGATAGTGATAGTTTAATGAAAAAACTCTGATTTTATCTCTTTGAATTATTTTTTTAATTGTGAAAAGAAATTAAATTCAGGACTAACACTTTTCCTGAAATAGAGTTACGTCAAGCATTTCGTTCAAAGAAGATAAAAACAGTTCACGAGTATGGTCACTTTTAAGTGTAAGTATAGTGTACGTGTCTTTATACACTTGGTCGTTTTACTTATATACACAAACGTTTTATGTTTTCACCGTAAAAATAAATTATAAAATTTTTCAGAGAAATGAATTTTTGTTTACAAGAATAAAAAAGATATTTGTGATATATGTTTTTTTAGGGGAAACATTTAAACTCTTGACGGCAACGTTGAGTGTTAATAGCAAACTAAATATTTTTGAGGCAAACGACTTCCAAACATTATTGTGTTACTTATGGGTTATTTTCTAAATAATTAGTGACTCTTTAAATCAATACTGAAGAGTGTAACAGAACATTGATAGAACTCTTAAATCGAAAACTGTTTTAAGCAATTAAAGTATTCCTTCCACTGTTCTCCTTTAACTTTTTGCTAATGGCTCTCCACTCTTAGCAGCACTTACAAACACATCATGATTCCTTGAAGGGAAATCGATTTGGGCATCCTTTCATCATATCCCTTCTATCACTTTCTCTCTCCCACACATTCACTCACATTTTTACAAAATTACCCCGCACACACTTGGCTTCTGTTTCAATTTGTAAATATGTATCTGTATCTATACAAAATTCCTGTATCTGTTTGAGTGTTTATCTGTAAACTCGTATTATTTTAGTGTGAGGACTGTTTTCACTTAGATTGCTCGCTTTATTTTTTCTCCACTTTTTGTTGTTGTGGCTGCTGTTCGTGTGTCTGCTTCTTCTTTGTCGTTGTAGTCGTCGTCGTCTTTACTGTTAAAAGTAAAGTAAAGTTGTTAAGCAGCGCTAGATAAGTGCTCATATAAACATAAATAATAAATGACATTTACTAAATAAAAATATTTGCGTTCGCATAATATTTGAGCAGTAAACTCAGTCAGCCAGCAATGGCATCAACACCAGCAGCAACAGCAATGGCAACGGCGGCAGCAGTAACAACAACAACAACACATTTATTTATATCATAACCAACAACAGTCGTAGCAGCGCCAACGCCAGCAACAGCAACATTTTCTCCACTCATCATAGTAGGCTGACTAGTGAAAACCTATCATTACAGATTAAACTTAAAGGAAGTAAATTCGTTCTACAGAAGATCCTAAGCAAACGCAACGGAGCAAATGAAATGATCATGATGATTTAATATACTGACAACTTTGGAGGTATTCGAACATCCATATGTATCTTCTAGAAGAAATAAGGAATTGGTAGGGGCATGCCCGCTGAAAAATCGGTGTTTTTGTTGTTGTTTAGATGCAAATATTACGTGTTTGTGGCTTCTCGCAAATATAATATACTTGTGTTCAAGCACATTTTCTGTACTATTCAATATAACATGTTTGAGACACAATTATTAATAGGTTATAATATAAAGGGGTTTTCAACAGAGACGCTACAAAAGTAAATCGATAGGGACAGCAAACGACGCCATATTTTGTCCCGCTCTTTTGACATTTCACTTCAGTAAGGTTTTCCATTTCATCATGGAAAGATATAAGAGCCAACAACGAGTCGAAATTATTAAAATTTACTACCGAAATTTGGAGTCAGTGGCCTCAACTTTAAGAGCGCTACGATTCGGATTTTCATCGGAAAATCATCTTCAGCGATGAGGCTCATTTCTGGCTAAATGGCTTCATCAATAAGCAAAATATGCGTTATTGGTCAGACAGCAATCCACACGCAATCCATGAGTCGTCATTGCATCCCGAAAAAATTACGGTTTGGTGCGGTTTATGGGCCTCAAGCGTTGGGCATCTCTGTGACGTCGTTGTGGCGAATTTTGCGAAAAGATCTTGGCCTACATCCTTACAAGATCAAATTGACGCAAGAACTGAAGCCGCTTGACCACCACAGGCGTCGTATGTTCGAGAATTGGGCTGAGCAACTACTTGAAAATGATTCGGATTTTCATCGGAAAATCATCTTCAGCGATGAGACTTATTTCTGGCTGAATGGCTTCGTCAATAAGCAAAATATGCGTTATTGGTCAGACAGCAATCCACACGTAGGTCATGAGTCATCATTGCATTGCGAAAAAATTACGGTTTGGTGCGGTTTATGGGCCGGCGGCGTCATTGGGCCGTACTTCTTCCGTGATGATCAAGACCGGCACATTACTGTGAATGCGAATTGATACCGTTCAATGATATCCGAATATTTTTGGACCCAATTGGATAATATGGACTTGGAGGACATGTGGTTCCAACAGGACGGCGCCACAAGCCACACAGCGAATGCCACAATCAATTTATTGGAAACCAAGTTTGGTGAACGTGTTATCTCACGAAATGGCCCAGTCGATTGGCCGCCTCGGTCGTGCGATTTGACGCCGTTAGATTATTTCCTGTGGGGCTACGTCAAGTCTATGGTCTATGCCAACAAGCCAGCGACGACTGATGAACTTCGTACGAATATCGAACGTGAAATTGGAGCAGTATCGGCCGATTTATGCTTGAAAACCGTCGAAAATTGGGTTCAGCGTCTGGACTTCTGCAAGCGTGCCCGTGGTGGCCCTGCAAAAGAAATCGAGCTCCATACATAATGGCATCGAACGTACTTTCACAGGAATAAAGAATTGCATTGGTATCTAAAACAGGTTTTGTTTTATTTAAAAAAAACTTTTGTAGCGTTCTTATTGAAAAACCCGATATATGGCTTTGTGACTAAAGCCCGACCGACAACAGAGAAACAAGAAATGAGCAGTTCTTCAACTATTTTTGTTTTAAAAAACCGCCAAATCAAGAAAATTGCTAATATAGTAAAATATACTATAACTCATAAACTTAATATTTTTTACCTCCATAGGAGGCTTTAACTTGTGGATGTCTGTAATACGGAAGTGATTTAAAACTCGCTAAAACTTAAATTTGTCGACTCTAAAATCGCTAAAACGTACTTATGTCAATATCTCGGAAACGGAGAGTCCAATCGAAAAAATAGATAATCTTTATAGGAGTTTTAGGGTTTTGCATAAAGTGATGCAATAGTGTGAAAGGTTTTTTTTCAAAAAATCACCAAAAAAAGAAAATCGCTGAAATAAAAAATGTCTGTAACTCTGAAACGGGTCGTCCAAGCAAAAATAACAACTTTTTTATCTGCATGTGAAGAAGCCTTCTCCAGGGGATCTCTTTAATACGGCACCACTTGTTTTGAAAAAATCGCGAACCCATAACGGATTTTTCAATAAGAGCGCTATAAAAGTTTTTTTTAAATAAAACGAAACCGGTTTTGATACCAATGAAATTCTTTCTTCCTGTGAAAGTACGTTCGATGCCATTATGTATGGAACTCGATTTCTTTTGCATGGCCACCACGGGCACGCATGCAGAAGTCCAAATGCTGAACCCAATTTTCGACGGTTTTCAAGCATAAATCGGCCGATACTGCTGCAATTTCAAGTTCGATATTCGTACGAAGTTTATCAATCGTCGCTGGCTTGTTGGCATAGACCATAGACTTGACGTAGCCCCACATGAAATAGTCTAACGGCGTCAAATCGCACGACCGAGGCGGCCAATCGACTGGGCCATTTCGTGAGATAACACGGTCACCAAACTTGGTTTCCAATAAATTGATTGTGGCATTTGTTGTGTGGCTTGTGGCGCCGTACTGTTGAAACCACATGTCCTCCAAGTCCATATTATCCAATTGGGGCCAAAAATATTCGGATATCATTGAACGGTATCAATTCGCATTCACAGTAATGTGCCGGTCTTGATCATCACGGAAGAAGTACGGCCCAATGACGCCGCCGGCCCATAAACCGCACCAAACCGTAATTTTTTCGCAATGCAATGATGACTCATGACCTACGTGTGGATTGCTGTCTGACCAATAACGCATATTTTGCTTATTGACGAAGCCATTCAGCCAGAAATAAGTCTCATCGCTGAAGATGATTTTCCGATGAAAATCCGAATCATTTTCAAGTAGTTGCTCAGCCCAATTCTCGAACATACGACGCCTGTGGTGGTCAAGCGGCTTCAGTTCTTGCGTCAATTTGATCTTGTAAGGATGTAGGCCAAGATCTTTTCGCAAAATTCGCCACAACGACGTCACAGAGATGCCCAACGCTTGAGAACGACGTGTGAGGGACACATTTGGGCTTTCTTGAACTGAAGCCTCAGCGGCAGCAATATTCTCGACACTACGGGCACTTCTTTGTCTCACTGGCACGGGAACATTTTGTACTGTGCCTGTGGATCAATTTTTTCCACTAGACGCTCAATTGTTGATCTGGTAGGACGATTATGACGACCATAAATTGGACGTAGCGCTCTTAAAGTTGAGGCCACTGACTACAAATGGCGGTAGTAAATTTTAATAATTTCGACTCATTGTTGGCTCGTATATCTTTCCATGATGAAATGGAAAACCTTACTGAAGAGAAATGTCAAAAGACCGGGAAAAATATGGCGTCGGTTTCTGTCCCTATCGATTTACTTTTGTAGCGTCTCTGTTGAAAAACCTGTTATATGCGCTTTAGCGATTTTTTATTTGAAAAATTTTAGTTTAATGGATTTTTTTTGGTTCCAACCTCCTATGGACGTACAGAATTTATTATATTATATATTATTATATTAAAATATCCTGAAAATGGAATATGCAAAAACGGTAACCCTTTCCGGCAAATGAACAAATTGTTGGTATTCAACCATAAAGAACCGTATATCGCACTTAAGAACTTTCAATTTGGGGAATGGCTGACAAACACCGAAAAGAACTTTGTCTGTGGTTGCGAAATTGTTAGGTTGGGATAGATTGAGATAGAGGATTCGATGTATTTGCTTCTCGTTTCGTGGTCTATTTCTGGGCCTACTCCTGCTCCAGTTGGTAGGCGCTTTTGTGTTCTGTTCGCATTCCCGGTAGAAACCTCTAATTTTCTATAGGAAATTCGTGCTGCATACAAATTTCCTTCGTATTCTCTAATCCGCTCCCCTTAGCTCCACCAAACTAGGTATTGAATTGACTGAGACTTAGTGGTATATTAATCCTCTAAAGGCGGAGCAATGACAGAGGGAGTGTTCAATCATTTCGATGTCCTCCTCGCCCCCCCCCCCCCCCCCACATACATTTGCATTGGCGCGCTCCCGTTTATGCAGATGTATCCGCAGAGTGCAGTGTACGGTTGGTACACCCATGAGTCACCTCAATTTAAGTTTCGCCAGTTTTAACGTGCTGCGTACAAATTCGTTCGGAATTCTCCAATCCATTCCTCTTAGCTCCTTTATACTAAGTATTGTATTATATGACAAGGGTTGATGTCTTAATCCTCCTTCCTGGACATTGACAGAGAAAGTGTTCCCTCGTTTAGATTTATCTGATCTTTCATTTCCCAAGATGCCGCAGTGCCATTGATTATGTATTATCCCAATGCGGACAGTACTGGAGAGTTTTATTTCCGAAATTGTCTTCACAAATGAATTCAGTCATCACAACTCCAATTGAGTTGAACCTCGTTTCATAATTGATTCGGTTGTGACAACTGAAATTTCAGTTATATTCGTCCCGACAACTACATACATTTTCTACAATTTCGGTTGCAACAACTGAATGTGGCATTAAAAAAAATGGTTTCCCATTACACCGCATGAATGAATTGAGGAGAGCTTCTTACGACCAGTGAGCTGTGCGCTTTCCAGTTTCATACTCACTGATTGAGATTTACAGTTTTCCACCGATTCCGAACGGTATTTTGAGAAGCTTTTTCATTTCAAAATACTCGATAGTGTCGCCGTCACTATGCCAGGTGACCGCCGCCGGAAGAAATTTAAGGTGGCCAGAGCAGGGATCGAACCCAGGAACTCATGTATAAGAGGGGCGCACACTAACTACTGCACCACCGACGGTCACCGCAGTGTGGCATCAAGTCGGTAGCAATCATCGAATTTATTATCATTTCGGTCGCAATAACTGAATTTGGCTGTAAGTTGGTTAAATCGACCGAATTTGGCTTTAATTCGGTTGATGCAACAGAATTTTTTATAAAATCTCTTGGTAGAAACGAATTAAATTTAAATTCGGTGACCACAACATAATTCGATATTCTTCGATAAGGTTCTGAAAAAATATTATATTAAAAAAGTTAAACAATTGTTGCTAGTGCCATGCAAAATTGATTTATTTCCCTAACGGTTTGGTATTATTTATAATAATACAGAAAAATATATTATCAGAAAATCATTAAACAATTCTTACCGAATGCGTTTTTAAGTAATGCAAAAAAAAACAAATTCAGTTGTGATACCCCCTTTTATTTGGTTGTGACAACCTCTAATTTGGTTACGGCAACCTCCTATTCGATTGGGACAACCTCTAGCTCGGCTGTAACAACCTCTAATTGGGTTGTGGCAGCGGTCTAATGCGGTTGTGACAAATTTTAATTTGACTGTGACATACTCTAATTCAGCAGTGACAATCTCTAATTTAGTTGTGACAACCTCTAATTTGGTTGTGAGAACCTCCTATTCGGTTGCGACAACCTCTAAATCGGCTAAAACAACCTCTAATGTGGTTGTAATACCATCTAAATTGGTTGTGACAATCTCAAATTTGGGCGTGAGGACCTTTAAATTTGGTTACGGCTAATTCAGCTGTCCCAACCGAATATTTCTGTGGATGTACGGGAACCGACCTAGTCTAATGAGAATCTTTGCCCTTAATGCCAGAATACAATTGAACTTATGGGGCTGCCACGCCTGAAGGACGTCCGTTTGTTCAGTACATATTCGTCATATGCTAAATAGTAATAAAATGACATTAAATCACAACTGTGTGAATGTCAATTCACATAAACAACTATTATTACACCAACAAATAATTTATTGCTGCAAACAACATTATGTTGTTGCAGCAACGCAGCAATGCACGATTAAGAGTAGTTTGCATAACTTTGTTCTTTCAAGAGTGAAAAATAGTTTTGCGTAATATTTATGAATCTTTTTTCATTAAAAACTCGTGAATTCCTACGAAGTTTTTGTAAATTTCATAGATATTTTAAGGAACATTAATAAAAAGGTTACGAATTTAGGAAATATATTTAGAAACTAGTTTCATAGAATATGTTTCATTGCCTGAATGGAGAACTTTCATTTTCGATATCTAGTGTTTGAGAGCTAGCAATAGTTTTCGGGCATTTCCGTACTAACGAATTCTCATTACATTTGGAGGTTTCATTACATACAGCATGACGAATTTTTTAATACATACTTATACTTCCGGTCTCAAAAAACCCCAGGGGATCAGGGACCTTACAACGCGAAGATAACATATTTCGCCAGCCAGTTCGATCTTTTGCCTTATCCCTCCAGTTAGAAATACCAATTGTACGCAGGGATTATAGCTATCGGTGGTCTTGCTCTGTGGCTAAATCTGTAATAGCTATACGATTTGCGACGATTAACAAAGATGTTATGGCAGGTTTCATAAAATCTATGAAAATGCTTCATATATCGCTGGTTTCGTGCAAGTCCATCACAATTCAAAATTTACAAGTTTTGAACTGAGGTCTACAAATTACTCTCCGGGACCAGTTCTTTCGAATAAATTAATTCCAATGTGTTATTTGTTTATATTTTTGATGTGAGAGATTTTTAAATTTAGCCCATTTCCATACAATCCTATACAACTTTAAATTTTCAAAGTCTTTTTACTCGAAACTGTGATTTTTGTGTTGTGAGGGTCTTGCACGAAATAGGCTATATCTTTTCAACAAACTTAATATATTTATTTTCATAGAATCTACTAAAATACTGCATTGATAAATAAATATAATAAATGGTTTCCCGTTACATCCCCCGAGGAGATTAGGGAGAGCTTCTCAAACTAGTGAGCTGTGCGCGTTCTAGTTTTTCACTCACTGATTGGGGCCTACAGCTTTCCACCGGTTCCGAAAGGTATTTGGAGAAGCTTTTTCATGGCTAAATACTCGATAGTGTCGCCGTCACTAAGCGAGGTGACCGCCGTCGAAAGAAATTGGAGGTGGTCAGAGTAGGGATCGAACCCACGTCGTCATGCACAAGAGCCGCGAACACTACCATTGCCCCACCGACGACCACATAGATTGATATAATGAATTAATCTGATAGATGTATTTTCAAACAAGCTGTAACATTTTTGTTAGATGTTATGAAGAAAATAATAGACTTGGTTTCAGAAAATCTATGATATTGATTCTACAATATGTTCTTTGACTGAAGATGAATGAATGAAATCATAAAGGATTCGACATCTGTCAAACTAAGTTGTTAAAACATTTTTTTTTCTTTTCAGTTGAAAGTCTGACATTGACGAAAATGGATCGCTTAACTATCACACAATGCATAAAAATTATTAAAACCTACTACAAAAATGGTGATTCTGGCACAGCCACATACCATTAGACTTTTTTTTTGTGGGGCTACGCGAAAGACCGTGTTTATGCAGATATACTTTTAACTCTTGAGCACTTAAGAACCAACATTCGTCAAGTTATGGCTGAGATACCGCCCAATGTGTGTCAAAAAGTGGTCGAAACTTACCTCAAAAGAATCAATGCTTGCAACACTTCGCGTGGTGGTCATTTAAATGATGTAGTGTTTCACACATAATTTCAACGTTCAAACTTTATAATAAAAAGAAATATCATGAAAAAAAATATTTTAGTATTTCACACATAATGTCAACGTTCAAACTTTATAATAAAAAAGAAATATCATGAAAAAAAATATTTTATATGTCTTTTATTTACATTTACTTTTGAAACCGCAAAATGGATAACCCTATAATCTATATAGAAATCAAATTTATGAAGAAATTTTTCCAGTATATAACCACGCAATATTCGACTGTAACAACACTTACGACAAGCCGTGTTTCTTTCAGTGTAATATAGTGGATAAAATATCGAATTGAATGTGATACATTTATCGAGTATTACCTGTACTTGTCGCTTTCTATCCCACCTCAATGTATTAGTATTGCCACAGTTCATGTTGTTGCTATTTCTGCTGTTGTTGATTTAGCATTTTACATCCTTTTTGTTGTTATTCATGTTATCATTTAGTTGATTTTTTTATTTGCAATTTTACTATTTGTAAATGATTTTGCCAAAACTTTTGCTGCTGCTGTCATCGCTAGAGCAGACGACCGTGTCCACCACAGCAATGGCGCTGGCGACGATAGTAAATTACAAAATGTTGTTGACTGGAAACTGAATTGAACTACAAAAACGAAAACAAAAACAAAGCAACTACATACAACAACAACAGCAAAATACTTAATTGGTTACTTTTACTTTCCCTTTTTTGTTGTTTATTTGACTTTTTGAAATGAAAATATGTACAGACATTCGTAGTTATAGCCAAATACAAGTAACAGCAGCAGCAACAATTGCACATCAGCTACAGCAACAGCAACAGCAATACCCAGTCGTATCAGCAGCAACAGTAACAATAACAAAAATAGCAATTTGTTTGAGTATTTGCTCTAAATACACAATTTTTTAAGAATGCGGATGTATGTATGCGGATGTTTATTTGATCAATATTTGTTTGTTTGTAAGTGAATGATGATGACACACTCAGCTACTCATACACTCACACTGACTACTCGCTCGAACAGGCGATGAGGACGAGGACATTTAGAAGCGTTGATAAGGTGGCATTGCAGGAATTCCATTCATTGCGGAGGAGGGATCAAACGGGCACTGCTAGATTGTTTCAAAAGGAGCATTTCTAAGAGAAAATATTGACTCAATACTGATTTTTCTTTTGCTGCAGAAATGCCAATATTTGAGCATAAACGGAGAAAAGCAGGATAATTTGCATGTGTTTGTTTGTGTATTTGTTTACTAATACAACACAAATTGTGAAAAATATCGTTGCTTATCGGGGTAATAGGATAATAATAATGATAAAAGTAGAATATGTACAGAGGCAATTTGTAAACAGCTTAAGGCCATATTAGACTATTAGAGAAATCGTTGTATATGTAACAAATGTTATTTGTGGAGAACGTATATTTTTCAACAAATTTAGTAGATTTCTTTCAGTTTTTGTTTTTCCTCAAAAAATGGGTAATGCAACGAACAAAACTGGAATTCCAAATTTTTTCATTTCGCAAGCTATTCAAGCGATTGTGACCAAATTTCACACCAGTTTCACTCTATTGGTCACCAATTCACCAACTCGTACCCGTAGAGTACATACCGAGGAGAATATTGCTGCTGTATCCGCCAGTGTTAATGGAGATCGCGATATGTCCATTCGTCGCCGATCGCAGCAGTTGTGTTTGTGTTCTTCGACCACCTGGTAGATTTTAGGTAATGACCTTGGTGCAGAAGCTGAAGCTGGGCGACGTACCACAATGTCGTAGTTTCGGTGAATGTGCCTTAAAGAAGCTGGAATGAGATCACATTTTTTTTTTATCGAAAAATTGTCTTAAGCGGCAAAGTTCAGTTTTAGCTAAATGGGTACATCAATAAAAAGAATTGCCCATTTTGGTCGAAAGAGCAGCCACAGGATGCCCAACAGCTGCTAATGCATCCTGAGATATTTTGTCTTTGGTGCGGTTTATGGGCCGGGAGATCCACTGGACCGCACTTCTTGAAATAGCGAGGTACCG
Organism: Phaonia tiefii; assembly: GCA_963931995.1. Classification (NCBI taxonomy): domain Eukaryota; kingdom Metazoa; phylum Arthropoda; class Insecta; order Diptera; family Muscidae; genus Phaonia; species Phaonia tiefii. The sequence goes on from OZ008367.1 coordinate 33,919,306, forward strand.
GTCGATGATCTCTTACTTACAAAATAGAAGACTTAGAATTGGTTGACATGTAAAGGGTGTCTCAGTAAGAATGCACTTTTTCATTTTAAAATAAAAACACGTATTTTGTTAGATAGTTGTGATTTGTTTATTGGATTGTAAAGAAGACATGTTCCGATTAAGTATGGAGTAAAATATCTGCCAATGGCCCCTACGGCTCGGATGACGGGCCATTAATCTTTTCATGTAATTTTCCATGAATTTTTTACAGAGGTGTGTTTGTATCTCACAGACGACGCGGTGGATCTGGGATTTAATCTCAGGAATTCTTTCTGGTTTATTCGAATAAACCCGAGATTTCACAAAACTCCAAAGAAAGAAATCACACGGCGTTAAATCGCATGATCTTGTTGGCCAGTTAACATGAGAATTTATTTAGATAATTTGTTCTGGGAATCGTTGCTGCTATAAATCGATTGTTTCATGCGCCGTGTTGCAGATGGCGCTGTTTTGCTGAAACCACATGTCGTTCAGAGCCATGCGTCCATATGAAATTTTTAGTTGAAGCGACTACTAAATTGTCCGATAACCGAGGTCTTTAATTGTAGCAACGTAAAAACATTATAGAAAATGTTTCAGCCATGCAACGACGCGTTATTCTTCAAGTGCAGTGGTTATCAAAACGGAACCAGGGCATGAATTGTGACCGGAAGAGTGCCCAAAGTTTCTTTATTGAATGATATATAAGGGAATTGAAAAAAACATTGAGCTTTTTAAGGTACTTTTGGTTTTTTCACCAATAAAATTAATAGGTCAAATTCGACAAATTTCATGTTTTTTCCATACATTTTTTCGGATTGTATGGGAGCTGCTATAAGGGGCAGTAATTGAGCTTTCAACCCTTTAAGAGAAATGTCGGTTATGTAAAAATAATTAGGGTTGGTCTTAAAAATTAGCCCTCAATGAGCACGTGTTGACCCCTTATGGTCCGAAAACCAACCATGTTTGGATATCGAGATAGAGCTTTTGCAGACAGGAAAAAAATATAATTTTATTAAATTAAAGGGTGCTTGAGGAACATTTGTGCTGTATAGGATATATAGTTTTTAGAGTTACTCGGCGAAAAATGTCGTTTTTACCGCAGTTACTGCCTTTGAGAGCCTGAAACTTTGCAGATTTTTTTTATATCTCAAAAACAATCGATTTGGTGAGTGACACCTTTACATTTCCAACTTTAAATATAAAGTCCTTTCTATATTGCATGCACATGTCATTTTGTATGACGCTTACGAAGTTTTCGAAATGACGTTACATTTTTTTTTCATACCAAGTTTTCAGGATGAGAATGCAAATGTTATTTTCTACTCCCTGACAAATATCGGCCTCTCTCCCAAACGTAGTCTGCAGGAACCTTGTATATGGTTGGAACACTTTTCAAACATTCATATGTTTGCAAGTTCTAAACTCATTTGTATTTAAATGTAAACAGTACCATGTTTACTGGCAAACATGTATACTTTTACGCGAAAACATATGTTTTTCATCCCAAGCATCCATATACGTATGTGGAAGCATTCGCCTTTTCCCCCAAATCTACATATACTTACATGGAAACATATGCGTATTTCCACCCAAACATAATAATATTTAGAAACGAATTAATCTTTGATTTCAATATATATGTATTATTTATTATACTTAATTTTATAAAATATAAATTCGCATTTATAAATAATTAATACAAACAATTAAAAGATTTAAAAGACCCCATTTTACGTTTACTTGCACTGAATCCATTATTGGTTTTTTTCATGACGTGGAAATCTGCTGTTCTTTTGCTTCTCCTTTCTTTGTTGTTTCTCACATTTTTGTTTCAGAAGGTTTTAGTTATGCGTTGGTTATCACTATGCGTTGGTACACAAAGAATATACACAAGTCTTGTTCATACAATCCAAGCGTAGATTAACTACTTGAGGTTTTTTATTGTACTTATTTCACAAATGGTCCGCTGAGCCGATTTTCTCAGTCAAGGCTCGGACAGACAAAGGGCTTTACGTTGTTGCCCTTACCAGTTTGTTTCCTCAAAATCGTTTCTCACTTTGGTAGCACACATACATATATATGAAACACATACATAAAAACCAAAGCAACATCACATTCCATTTAACCGTTATTCGTTTTTCACTGATCGAGCGCTGTTGATGTCCTCTGTCCTATGAACTATTGATGACACTGACTTCATCTGCAAGTTGCATGCACATTAAGAAATATTTACGAATCACTGACTGAGATAATAATGCAGAAATACAGATACACACTTACAAGATAGTTTCTCTTTTATTCTCTTGCTCTCAAGAGAGCATAAACAGTACAACAAACACAACTGTATTTGCATCACAAACACAGCCATAGTTGAGTCCCAAACACATTCATTATAACATATTACTCATTGTGTCTCAAACATGTAATATTAAATATCAAACACAATATGTTTGGAGACAAATATATTATATTTGCGACAAGCTCCAAAAACACTTTATATTTGCATTCAAACAACAAAAAATTACAGATTTTTCAGCGTGTACCAAAATCAAAAAACAAATTTCGAAAAAATTATGCCTAATTGGTGGTGCAGTGGTTAGTGTGCGCGCCTCTTGTACATGAGATCCTGGGTTCGAACCCTGCTCTGACCACCTTAAAAAATTTCTTTCGGCGGCGGTCACCTCGCATAGTGACGGCGACACTATCGAGTATATTGCCATGAAAAAGCTTCTCAAAATACCGTTCGGAATCGGTGTAAAACTGTAGGACCCAATCAGTGAGTGAAAATTGGAAAGCGCACAGCTCAGTTATTGTGAGAAGCTCTCCCCTGTCCCTTGATGGGATGTAATGGAAAACCATTTATTTTTTTTGGTATACGACGATCGTTTTTCATTATGTTTATAATACCGCTGTAATTTCAGAGGATTTTTCTAAATTCAGTTTTGGTTCAGGATGTTATCAGGCTACACAATTTTATTAATAGCACTTTAAAACACCTTAAAATTTGTTAATCATCTATCTACAACTCCATTGGTTTTACTTTTTCTGATTGTTTAAATTTCTAATATTCAAGTAACTAATAGAATTACAAAAGATATGTTCCACATATTTCCCTGCGATACCCCTCCTTATGCTAGCATTCCGTGCTACATATTTTCCAAATTTAAGGAAGACTTAACTCATCTCCTGCTTTACAAATTCTGCCTTGTGTACAACCATTTGACTTGCAATCGGAAATACCAGATAATCCCATTGCCGGTTATGTTTTTCTTAACAATTTCATGCAGTAATTGATCTTTTTACGGTGGGATTTTTGTTTTGGAAAATCCTTAAAGGAAAAGGTAACAACAATTAATTTGTGTATTTCGTCGGATCAAAACAAACAAGAAATCTCAGGTGCTGCATCATTTTTTTTCTCCTCGTCACTCACAATGAGTGGCTGAGTAGGTCATGAATGAATGAGTAAGTAAGTAAGTGATTGCATGAATGAATAATTGAATGAATGAATGAATGGTTAATTGTGTACAAAAGAAGAAATTAGTTTTAGTGAATGTACGTACACATGAATAAGTGAATGGAAGAAGTATTAAGTACAATAAAAGAGTACACAAACAAGTAAAATGGCCTAAAGTGGTATTTTGGCTATTGATTGGATTATGGCGACGACTTAAATAAACAATTTGAGAATAACGGCTAAACAAAAAAATGCGGAATTGACAAGGATTTGATTGGGTACTAAAAGTATCATTGTAATACAGTTTGGTGAAAAATAATAGCACAGCAAATCTGTCCTTCAGTTAAAGACTGCATGACAAACAATTTGCTTTGAAAATTTGTGGACGGATAAAGTGATGATAATTAACGAAAGGCACTTAAAGGCAAACCATGGTACGATAAAGGGTGTCACATGGCAAGTGATAAAGAAAACACTGCACCTGTGACAATGCTGCAGTCAGTTCCGGCCCGCGACAGACCAGTATAAAGAGAAGAGGGGACACGAAGCCCGTTTATTTAGGAAGAAACCCCGGCTGTTGAGAAAGCGCGAGAATTCATGGATCAGAGCCCACCTGTTGTAGAGATAAGGACGGGCATCTAGTCGTAAATGTGCACAGCATGTTGCGGATATGGGAGATCACTTCCCTGCTCTCCTTGGCCCAGAAGACTTCAATACAGATGAGGGATTTGAACAAGTCCAGGACGATGGCGTCGACGAACCTCCTAGCCAGGGCGAGGTTAGAACTGTAATTTCCCTGCCTAACAACTGATAGACTGTGCTGTTAGGTGCTGATAGACTACTGACTGAGCTGCTGATGACTGGCGGCGATAAGTTGGAAAGGTGCATGCTTCAGCTCATATGTAAAATCTGGCTAGACGAATGCATGCCTGACAATAAGAGCCTTAGCATACTGTATCCTAGTTTCAGTATATGTATATGGTATAACTACAGTGAAATAAGCCTCTCATCCATCACATACACGGTCCTCTCGAGCGTAATGTGTGAAAGAGTAAACCCACTTGTTGCAGACCTGATTGGAACATACCAGTGTGGCTTTACACCCGGAAAATCAACTATCGACCAAATATTCACATTATGACAATTCCTGGAGAAAACTCACGAAAAATAAATCGACACCTACCACCGCTTTGCAGACTATAAGGCTGCTTTGGATAACCCGATACGGGGAAAATTGTACGTAGCTACAGTCAAAAAATTAAGTTTACTATTAATAGCCAACAATGTGTGCTACTTATCAGCAGGCAATTTGTTTGTTATTACAGCAAATACACTGCTACAACAACAAACTTTTGTAGGGTTCATAAAATACCTGGCATATTGTTTGCTGAAATAAAAAACCTATGTTTGCTGAAATAGCAAATTTATTTGTTTTTCTCTTTTCAGCAGACTTTTCTGCTGTGTTTACTAACATGTTTTTCTGAGTGTACTAACATGTTTTTTCTGTGAATGGGACTGACCGACATGAATTCCGCAGTATAGATTGGTATATATCTCACCGAACCATTTCGTACGAGGCGAGACCTAACGCAAGACGACACTTTATCATGCGATCTCTTCAATATTTTAATAGAGATTATTGTGAGAAAAGTTGCAGTCGATACGAATAAATCTATCAGCAACAGAAGTCACATAATGATGTAGACCTCATGGGTCAAAATTTGCGAGATGTTAATGCAATATGGTAGTAAATGTGGAAATCGTGGTTTCGACAAACAGAACATCCTCCCGACTGGAGGTAAGGGTGAACGTTGATAATCGATATAGTTTCGAGGTAGTGGACGAATTCAGTTACCGCGGATCTGCCGTAAACAAAAGAAATCAAACCGAGTTTGGTGCTCATAAAATAGGTGTTATTTCAGGCCTTCAGGCTAAGCCACCACTTCAGAGATAAGACCCTCTCCCGAGAAACAAAGATCCAAATATATCAGGCTCTGATACCACCTGTCTTGCTTTATGGTGCAAAATTTATAGTTTTAGGATACTTGTGTCCAAACACACTGTGTTTGCTATGCAATATTACATGTTTGAAATACAATGATTAATAGGTTATAATATAAGTTTTTGTGACCCAAATGTGACTTTGTTTGTTGAAAACTGCTGGAATTAGAAGCATGACAGCCAACAAAGGAACATTTCCTCAATTCATAAAAACAATGCTTGCAAACATATATTGTACATGTTCCTGCAATATGTTTTGGGGCCATTTTTTCGCGTGTGGGAGTCTTCGAGAAGAAAATGTCTGAAAATATATTTGCCCCTCTAATAGAGAACGACGAGTACCGATGACGGATGAATCACGAGTTGTATAAACTGTCGCCCGATATTGACGTTGTGTTTCGAATCACCACACTGAAAAAACGGTATGTGTTTGCATGCATTGATTTTATGAATTGAAGATCTGCTATTTTTTGACCCTTTGTTGTTTATTACGTTTTTGTTTTTTACAGTTTTCAACAAACAAAACCAGATTTGGGTCATAAAAGCATACATTATTACCTATTAACCATTGTATCTTAAACATATAATATTGAATAGCAAACACAATGCGTTTGGCCACAACTGTACTATATTTGCGACAAGCTACAAACACGTTATATTTGCACCCGAGCAACAAAAAAGACAGATTTATCAGCATGAAAATAACGCGATATCGCTAGGTAGGCTATGCCAGTAAAATGGATCAGAATGAAATAGTGCGAAAGGTATTCGAAGACGTACTCGAATGACATCGAAAAATAGGATAGACAATACTCATCCTCATGTATCAATATATTGTCAGGTCCCTGATCCCTTTTCATTGTAAGTAAGTAATGAAATTGTCATTTCCCATGATTTTCATCAATGTTTTATACTGGATAATTAATTGTGATTTAACTGTTTTTCAATACAGTAATGTAAAGGGTGATTTTTTTGCAATTTGGGTTTTGAAAATTAAACAAAACCGAGAAAGATTGTGCAAGAGGATTAAGTATTAATTTGGATCGATAAATCAATTTCTGTCGTTTATTTTTTACAGACTAGTTCAAGTAAATGATGCCCACGGCTATGGTTCAGATGATCCATTCTGAAAGTTCAATTATGACACACTTTCTCCAATATTTTGGATGGTATCTCACCAATGGCAAGTGTAGGGTTATCTTCAAAGGCAGCAATCATAAGTGGCTTGGACCTGTAGACGACTGGCTTCGCGTGCTCCCACAAAAAGATTGCGTAGAGGAGTAAAATCGAACGAACGAGATTAATTGCTCACCAAACTCGCCTCTTAATTGGATCATAGTATCGCGTGCAGTGTGACATGTGGCACTGTCCTGTTAAAACCGCATGTCAACAAATTCTAATTTTGCAATTTTTGGGAAGTTACATTTTGGTAAAAATTCGTGATCATCGAACGGTAGCTGGATCCATTGACCGTAACGTTACGGCCATTATCGTATTTGAAGAAGTACGGTTCAATGATGACGCCGGCCCATAAACCGCATCAAACAGTGCATTTTCCAAGGTGCACTGGCAACTCTTATACAGCTTGTGATTGGTCTTCGGATCAAATTCGGCATTCTGTTTATTGACATTCGAGCTGTTTCAAAAATCCTCTCCTAAAGAACTAGATTTACATGTGCTGCTACTTTGGAGGTAGTGGAAATGTGATTCTTCTACAAGTACTTAAACCATCTTGTGGCGCCGATTCTATGTTAACGAGAAATTCAAAAAACAATCATAATTATTTTTAACTCTCCGGTTTTCCAATATTAAGCAGGCGGATATTTTGATGGATCTGAATAATATGTCTGGTTTCAAATCAGGCGCTATTATCGACCATGAGAACGGACTATATTTATCGATCTTTACAACTGTAATGAATGGATTTTCTTATCATGCCACAGACAACTATCAAATGCCAAACAATGAACTCATTCATAAAATGTAGCCATGAACCCCTTTTAGTAAACGCCGCTAGTATTAGGGGAATACTTTTTGTTGTATTATTTAACCCCCAATGACTCCATTGATTTTTATGTTTTATGCTTAAAAATCATGTCATCATGTCATCGTAAACATCTATTTTTATTCCTGAATATCCCCCCCTTACAATTGATCGATTGTTGTGAACTTAGCAATCCCCCCATTGTCGCTGATGTTGCAGGGGAGATTTCTTAACGCCTTAGGGGGTGTTTCCTTTATTTCTGCTGTTTTGATATTGTGATGTTCCAACACCAAATTAAAACTGGATCTGTTTTACTCGCTTTTTGATAATGGAGAACCATTATTACTTCGGCAAACAAAAGGAAAATATTCTTTATAAATTCATAATATAGAACAAAATTCAACCAGAAAACACAACAGTGAAATCCTTATAAATGTCAATCATGCTCAAGTGGAAATAAGTACCCGGAATTGATTGCCCAAAGGTTCGTACGACTGGCAGCAGAACTCACATCACAGAACAGCTCAGCCCAGAACAGCCCAGAACAGCCCAGCCCAGCCCAGCAATGCCACAAACGCTTAGTTAGAACTTGAGTTTGAAAGAGCAATGGATTGATATGTGTAACCACGACATACGTTAAAATAACGACAGATGTTGTATTGGACTTTGGGCTTGTTCCTCTTTGGCAAGACATGCAAATGCCATGTCAATAAAACTCAAAAATTCGAGTGCTTTGAGCAACTCTGCATCTCTGGATTAGGACTGGCGGCGACAGGCAGTAGTAAGTGAAATTCACGGCAGGTGTAAATACTTGTACATTTCAAAACTGTTGGACTCTGGTAGCCGTATGGGATATGTCTGCGTGATGTAATGAAATTTCACTCTATTGGTTTCTGTTTGATATTATTAAAAACTACATGATAGTAAATGTTAACATAATGTTAAGTGCAATAACTTTAGTCTGTTTGAGATGTTGATGTGGGTGGAGATCGTCCTTCTCCAGAGTAGAGTGGTAATGTGTTGGGTTGATTATTTCTAAGGGGTTGTTATACGTCTGAATGCTAATAAAAAAATAAATAAATTTTAACATATGATAAAGTTAGTTGTGTGTCATCTAACAAGTTGTCAATTTGATAAGTCAGTTTTTTGTTCGCATTAATTTACAGTGCAGTTCATAAGAGTGTGGCATGTATTTGACGATTACTCTATTACTATTTTATTGTTACCTCGAAATAGTAAAACCCATCTATGGTATTGAGCGACGACAAAAAGTATTGAATAATATAGAGAACTTATTGCACTCTTTTTCCGCTCTAATGTAGACAGTCTGGGTAGAAGAGCATAAACGAGTCTTATTCTCTTTAGAGAATATTTCAATATAATTGCACGATTTCGACCATGTTATTACATAAAACGATACAAAAAGCATAAATGTTTCAAAAGGCATCAATGTTTCCCATCAAAATTATGAATCGTCCAAGTTAAGATAAAAAGAGTGTAAGAATAATAAGTTTTGAATTATTCGGCAGACGTCGCCCACTCTAATGAGTCATACAATTCGATCCATGAGTTCTCCTAACTATGCAATACATTTTGGCGACGACGAACTGCTTGTTTGTTCGCTGGTGCTACATCAATACCATCAAACTTATTTTCAGGCAGACTGTTGTTGTACAACAACTACGTATGTGATGCTAACGCTGTGTATTGTTTGCATGTGTTCAATTTGATAGATTACCCTACCCATGCCTATAGATGTTAACACGTCAAACACAAAACAAAAAATATGTATTTGACTGAAATATGTGGGAGATAGAATCTGCCAGTGTAAACGTGTTCAATTTACATGTGACCTAAAATTACTATATATTTGTCACATGTTGACATCCTTTTCAAGAATTTAGTTTTAAAATAAAGTCCAAAAATTTAAATAGATCTGTATATGGGAGAAGGCTCCCTTTTGTCCCAGTGGGCAGAAATACTTGTGCTGGGTTTGAATATAAAATGGAACAGACTCTAATCCTTTGAACTTACTGTTAGAGATCTGGTTTTTTCCCAGAAAGTATGAGCTGAATATGTTTTGAAACGCATGCCCGATTGTTGTGTTTCTGCTAAGACTCAAAGTTTGTTGCTGCGACGAATACAACAATTGAGCACTTTAGTGAATGAATTTAACAATTGATCATTTTAGTTAATAAGGGTTTAAATAAAAAAATAATTAAGGTTTGTGACGTTAAAATGAAAATCCCTTAAAACACTATTTTCTCCATTCCGCGTCGGTGGTGCCCTCGCCAAGTAACATTTCGTACCTGCCAAACGAAATGTTGGACAATTGAACTTGGTTTGAGAATTTTTCTGTTTGCGGCAAACGATAAATTATGTTAATGAAATTTTGGCATTTTTTTATGTTTTATTTTGTTGTTGTTATTGTACAAATTACATTGTGGAAATAGTTTAAGAAAACATAGTTGAAAATTTGCCTGAATGTGACTAATTTTGGATAAAAAAGAAGTAGTTTTTATAATTTCGAATGTCATTTTGTGTTCGTAGCTAGACTTTCCTGAAATTGAGTTAAACCCAGATGCCATGACTGCAAGGTCGCACATCTATCCCCGGAGTTATAGCATACATTGGGCGAATTAAGACAATATCTAAACATTACAATTTGCTTATTCGGTTTTGTTGAAAGAAGAGAGACAGAGACAAGTTAAGACAGATATCACATTCATATTATGCGTGTATACACGGTCACAAATATGTTCTATATTTTCCCTGAATTAATACTATACAAATTTTTAAATAAATGAAAGTTCGTTTACAACAATATACGCGACTTTAACAATAAATGCTGTTTATTTGGGGCAAACGTTTCGATTGTTGCTATCAACATTAAGTATGAGCAGCAACAGTTTGTTTGTTCTCTGCGCGTATGTTTTATTTCTTTTAACAACTATTGTATTCTCTTTGAGCAATAACAAAAATCATGTCTAATGGAATCCGTTGATTCTCTCGACATGTACAAATGTTTAGCGAATGTTTTCTTTTTGGCTAACGAATTCTCAATGCCTTTGAGTTTTCCTTTACATTTAGCTTGATGATTTATTTAATTGTACCACTTCAAAGAACCGATGAAGACCTGTGGTAAGATCTAAAATGGATGTACTTTTTGACGAAAAAAGTGAGAATGTTTTTTTTCTAAATTTCTTTTTGAATTTAATAGAGGTCATTGTTTATATTTAATAGAGCTGTAGAATAGTCTTGAGCTTGAAAAAACAACATCATCAATTCTAATAAAACATAGCGAATGAATGAGAATTGTCAACGATAACATCGATTATTAAACCATTAAAAAGCGTGTTTGATTATTTCCCTTCGAAACCGGTGTACAGCTCTGGGTCTCGATATTTTAACAGGACGTTCATACACAGCTCGTCTGTTTGAAATTTGATTAACCGTTGTACGGAAAAATTTTATTCTCTTATATTTATAGTAAATAATGTCCTTCTTGTCAACATCACTGTCAAAGTTACCTACACTCAAACTTATCAGATAAAATCGAGTTTTTTTTTATTTATAACGCAATTTCCTTAACAGGTTAATTGATTTATATTTAACTCCTTAATGGTTTGTTTAACATTTGTGAGCATAAAACATAATTGTATCAAACAAACACGCACATTTTATTAACATCCAGATATCAATTTAAACATAACTCCAGAAGAGACCGAAAACCCACCCCTTAATTAAATTTATCCCCGGTCTCGCCACAAGTTAAGCGAGTCGGCCTAAGAGACCATTACGACGAGTGAGCAATGACAACTAAATTAAAACATTTGTCAAAAGTTTACAATCACATATGGTGCCATTTAACACAAAAATCTGCGGCGGCGTCGGCGGCATTGGGCTTATTGTGTTGATTGTTAGTGACATCGATTTGTTTCGGCTTTCAAGCGAAAGATTGAGTTGCCCGTGTTCCCCTTGACACAACATGGAACATGTAAAAACCACCAGTTACGAGATACGACATTTGATGTGGCACTTAACACAGGTTGTCGGTGTTAATGCTGCTGCTACTGCCGTTGTTGTTGTTCCTGGCGGCAAAACCAAAACACGCTAATACAAAAAACAACAACGAGTCTAAGCAAAAGGACCCCTTTTGTAGCATTTCAATACCCAGCCACTACAAAGAACGAAATGTTAACAGAAACATTATCAAAACAACAAAACCCACCCAACAATTTAGCCAACCGCCGCATCATTTTGCACCCCTTCTTGGAATTAAGTATCCTGCAACAACAGCAGGAACAACAACACGACCATTAGCCATTTGGTCCATTTTACCACAGAAATGTAAAGAAAACAACAACAGCAGCTACAGCAGGAGTAAAGTCCTCTGTTGCTCTACTGGCAAATCCTTGTGGTACGTGCCCTTTGTTGTTATTGTTGCTCTGTCATAAAACGTCGTTTGTTATTGTATGATATCGTTTCATTTTATTCTCAATTGCTGTTATTGTTTTTGTTTTTGATGTTGCAAAAATGTACTCAGTTTTAATTGTTTCTTCATCCTTACTTAGTCCCTTTCGTAAATCACTTGGATTTGCACGCGCCTCCTCATTGTGTGATTTTCCAAAATTTTTCGCTTTAATTTTTGTCCGAAATTACAGAAATTTCGTTAATATTTTTATTTGATTTCGCTCGAGAGGGCGTTCTAACACGTTTGGTTTTTAGCATTTAGCCTTGAGATCTTATTGCACATTAAAAAGGGCGTCAATGTATTGTTGTTATTTTTAGGTGATTGTTTTGGCTTTTGTTAATGTTACTAATATCATGGCAGAGCTGCCACAGACTCTCCAGCGGCGGAAGTCCGAAGGCCTTCCACAAATAAGGCATGCGGAATGGTTCTTTTGTTATGCCTTCCTAAAATAAGGCCTGCGGAAAGCATGCATTTTTATTTCATCAGATATGACCAAGAAGAAGATTTTTACAATTTTGAGAAATTTCTTTTCCGAGTATTTTTGCCCGTAATTTAATTGGAAAACTTCATACAAATTTTAAAATTTTATTTCTTATTTAATATTCTTCAGGGTATTTCTTAAATTGTCAATTTAAAGTTGGACGTGGTAAAACTTTCTAAGATATAAATAAATATGGAGGAGAGGATAATGATTTTGTGATAAAATAAATTATTTTAATTTTATTTTTGTTTAACAAAAATAAATTAAAGTAAATGCCTTCTAAGGCCATCCTCTTTGCATACCCTCTAAGGCCTTCCGTAGGCAATGGGCAAGGAAGGCCTTGCCTCTCAATCTCACGCAATGTTAAAAAGAAAGAAGTAGGTAATGTGTAGGAAATATTGCATTCAAACGAACAACGAGCAGCGGCAAACGAACAACGAGCAGCCTGATTTGTCAGTGATCACAGATGCGTTTCAGGTTAAATAGGTGATCCTGCCAAAGCTGTAGAACAACATTTTCTTTTATTCTTTGAAGGCGGATGAGCCAACACAACTGGCAAACGGAGTATCAAAAGTAAAGAATCAAAAATTTAGTTTTGACATACTGCATTCTGGGCAGCGCCTAATCCATAATGGGAGTCTGATATATATTTATCCTGACAGTAGAAAAAAATCAAAACCGCGGTGGAATGGGCTTGCCCTTCCGCCACCGTTAAATGAGAATGAGAAACATAAAAGCACCCTATTTGTTGACGACCCACCGCAAACGTTATAAGGATCACGATCTGCGGATATGCACTTGGAATGCAACAACAGTATTCAGATTCGGTGCCAATGTCCAATTGTCAGATGTCCTAGAGAATTATAAGGCTGACTTTACTGTCATCCAGGAGATGCTATGTACAGGTGATCTCTGTACAAGGCAAAAGAACTGTGACATATACTACAGCTGACGTGATAAAAAGCATGAATTCGGTTGCGGATTTGCAGTTGGCAAAAGACTGCGATATCTGTCCTCAAGGTTCAACCTCATGATTTAACGTATATCCACCATCCGCATAAAAGCGAAATACTTTAACGTATCGCTATCTTGTCTCCATGCCCCGACGGAAGAAGAATACGATGCCATAAAAGACATGTTCTATGAGCGCCTAGGGATAACATACCACCGCTGTCCTGGCCATGACATTAAGATTGTTCTGGGTGATTTTAATGCTAAAATCGACAGGGAAAATATCTATCACTTCCGATAACGGCATTGTAAGCACAAGGTTAAGCAGATCGAAAGTCGTACGAAACCAGATATACAGAAATCTGGACAGCGGAAAGCTTCAGTTGCCAGAGATAGCCTTGGCCTATGCAGTGGAGCTCACTCAGATACTGTCGGAGAACGCTCCTGCGCCTCATGATCCTGAAACACTCTATGAAAACTCCTGCAGATGCCGCCCTTGGTTATGAAACATCGCTTAAAGACAAACCGTGGTAGGTGAAGGGTGTTGCATGGCAAATGGTGAGAAGGACGCGAATGTATGGCAATGCTTCAGTCAGTTGCAACACGAGCCATGACAGAGGGGTATGAGGAGAAGAGGCAAGAGGAAACCCGATTGATGGAGAAGAGAACACGGTTGTGGAAAAAGAGCGACAATGAGCAAATTAAATCTAACAGGGGGAAGAATGAAGCCCGCACATTCTACCGAAAAGTACGAAGCCAAAATAACGGCCATGGATCACGGTCCACTTATTTAGTGATAAGGAGGGGAATCTTGACACAGATGTGTACGCTGAAAGCTTCATCAAAGTTATGACTTCCATCATCAATTTTATTATACATTTCCTCATTTTCCAACCTTCGACACATTTTCTTTCATATTTCTTCAATAATTTACATTGATTCAACGACAATGTTACTTCAACTTGATGTAAGTTTGCCATCGACTTGAAGTAAATTTTTAACTATTTTGATGTAAATTGTTCATCAATTTACTGTAAATTTTTCGCCAATTAGATGTAGGTTGTCATCAGTTTGATGTAAGTTTGTAATAAATTTGATGTAAATTTGTGATAATTTTGATGTAAATTGTTTGCTAATGAGTAGCTAAACTCGTTGTTCTATGTTTCATAAAAAATGCGCATAGCATGGATAGTTTTTCTGTCAATTGAACTATTTTCTATTATATACCCAGTAGGAAAAGAAGCATGCAATAATGCATTACAGTATGCTTACTTTCCGTTCGAGAGTGATGCTATCTTCCCTTACGAATTGCCATTACTTTCTTAAAAGAATTGCCGCCTGTCGTAAGCATTATTTTGAAAGGATAAGAAGACATGATACATGCTTCCACTTTTGTTTCTAAAAATAAAGTGAAGGTAATGCATGTTATCACTCGAGAATCCTCGTTTTTGGATTCTACAATAACTTCTTTTTGGCAATGAAAGTGTAATGCATTACAATATTGAGAACGTGCATTCCGAATATGGTTTAATTGTGGAAGAATTTGTAAGTTATGCATTCCAAAAGCTTGCATTTTGCCCTTCTCGATACATAATAATACTTCTTTCCTCGCTTGCAGTGTAATGTATGCGTAAGGTAAAAAAAACGTATCTGAAATTTTTGTTTTATCAAATAAAATGTATAAAATGTAGATAATAATTACTTAGACGTCTCACGTCAGTAGCAGAAATGAAATGACAGAGAATTACATTTTTATTCTCTTGTCCAACAACAAAAGTAAGCAAGCATGACTGTTTTTTGGCTTCGGCTTTGAATGCCGTTTCTAGTTTCTTTTAGTAAGCGTAGAAATTAAGTATTCAAAACTTGCCTTACCATTGGAAGTACCTTACCAAATTTCCGACTGGGGAACTACGGATTTATTTTTAGGATTTGATTTATATACCTTTTCTTGTTTCATTTAGTAAACAACAAAATGAAGTATTCAAAACTTGACTTACCATTGGAAGTACCTTACCAAATTTCCGACTGGGTATTTATTTTGAATTTTCTACTACTTTTTTTCCTATCTCTTTATTATTTCAATACCACGTCCATATTTTATTTTTTCAATACTACGTCCATATTTATTCCAAATTCCAATGATAAAGATTGGTGTCATCAATTCAATGACGCTGAATAAGGCGAAGATTCAAGAACGTTTTCATTGAATTGATGACGAATTTAATGAACAACTGATGAACATGGGCTATCGCCTGAACTGTTTAAAGATGACGGCTATGAGTTGGAAGGCTGCATTTGTCAGCTCATATCCAACATCTGGCTAGACGAATGCATGCCCGACGATTGGAGTCTCGACCTGTTTCCCAAAAAAGCGCCCCAAGTATATGTACCAACTATCGTGGAACAAGCCTTTTATCCATCGTATACAATGTAATCTCGAGCGTAATGTGTGAAAGACTGAAACCGTTTGTTGAAGACCTGATGGGACCCCATCAGTGTAGCTTTAAGCTTGGAAAGCCAACTATTGGTCAAATATACACATTACGACAAATCCTGGAAAAACCCTACGAAAAAGAAATCGACACTTACCACCTCTTTGTAGATTATAAGGCTACCACCAAGACTTCGCTGAAAAGACCAGACGGAATATTGACTGCGAGTGATTGGTGTTACCAACTTGAGGAGAAAAGCTGAAGATCAAGACGGTTGGAGAAACATGTTATCCTCATTTTGTAAGGCCCTTGACCTCTGGGTTTCACTCGATTAAATTCGAGTTTTCTCACGGATTGTTATAAATGCTGTTCTTGCATCATCTATTTTTCTTATATATGCAAATTATCTTTTCTCCTACACTCAACCTACTTTTCTGTAACCAATACGATACATTGAATCTATGCGGTAGCATCTCCTGAGTGTTGGTCTAAAATAAAAATAGTTGCGACAAAAGAAATATTTTGGAGGAAAACAAAATATTTTTGAAGCAAAATAAATATGTTTGCGGCCAACGCCATCCAACCGTTAACTTTCTTTGCCTGTGGATATTTAATGGAACATGATTTTTGGATATGATTTGTGGTAACAATGAAGAACTATTGATATCATACACATCTAAAATAAATATCGTACAGATATTTATTATGTCGCCCAACGAATTTGTTTAATTTTAAGTTGTCATCAATTGATATTATTACTTCCCTTACATGAACAAAACTAATCTATCTACGTAATTCTTCATCACCCACCATTCATCAATGCAAGGAAAATCACCCTCATAAAAATTACATTTCTCGCATCCACCAATAGCCCAACATCATTACACACCAAAGTACAAATCATTTACAAAAGTAAAACTCTTCTGAATTGTTTACGACAAAAACGTTTATGAAAACAGACGTACGAAATATTAAAGCTGCTAAAGGATGACGATGAAGACGAGGACCAAACGTCAAAGAACCAACAAAACAATAAACGTTTGAGGAATAAAAACAAAACCACCAAATACATTTGAATTTGAAGCTGAAGCTGAAAAGAAACTGCACAGAAAGGGGGAAAAGCTGTAACGTTGCTCGCACGTTAAACGACAAGGGGTATGAATGAAATCCTTGTAGTTTATGGTGGCATGGATTCCATCATTTTGCAGTCGAGGGATTTGTACGACGACAAAGGCGGAAATACAATTGAAGTGAGGGGTTACAAATTGGCGGATGAACTTTAATATGGAACATAAAAGCAACATAAACAACAACAATATCAATAGAATACAACAACATACATATAATAATTCAGTA
The DNA here is from genome assembly GCA_963931995.1 of Phaonia tiefii. Taxonomy (NCBI): domain Eukaryota; kingdom Metazoa; phylum Arthropoda; class Insecta; order Diptera; family Muscidae; genus Phaonia; species Phaonia tiefii. The sequence continues at coordinate 33,936,460 of OZ008367.1, forward strand.
TTTAGTTAATTCAATCGTCTGTCCGCGCAGTCCGTCCATTGCAGAAGGGCAATCAAATAATTGTGACAATAAGCGTTTCATTATTAGAAGGTTTAGATACAATTTATTCATTCCATATACTGTATTTGGTTTATTGCTCTGATGTGTTTAGTGTACGAAACTCCCCCTTCTGTGAAATTATTAAGGAATACATAAAATACTATGAATCACAAAGGAACTTCGAATGGAGTCATCAGATATGTTAAGAGGCAAACAGTTGACAGTGGAACGAAATCAACTGAAATGAATAACAAAGAAGACGTATAACTTGTAATCAAATGAAAAAATAATTTAAAAATTAAATATTTGTTAAAATTCTCAAGCTATTTATAAGTTGGATTGATTGACGTATTCAGAGGATAAAATATTTCATTGTATTTATAACTGATTTTAATCACTTTGTGGTGCGCCATATCAAGAGGAGTAATCATTAGCCCTTACTTTTTCCAGGGTAACCGTCTTGCCGTAACTGTGAACTCCGAACGGTACTTGACTATGATACAGGATTTTTTTCAACCGGCTCTTAAGGCAATGCAAGTAGATGATACGTGGTTCCAACAGGATGGAGCACAGTTCACTGGTTGTGAAAATCTGTTTAAGGGATTTAACGGAAACCATGTTTTACACTTACATACACTGAGAGAAAACATATAAGTAGGGTTTGTGCTTTCAAATTAATTTATGCGAGCAAAATGTTGAAACCAATCTAAAATCGGCTAAGTTCCAAACGCTTAGACCAGCTAACTCATCTGTCGGACCCAGAAGTGTGATAATAATTTTTGTTGGTTGCCATGACCAAATTTGTCCGTTACCACAAAAAAAATATTCCAAACGAAATTCTATTTGCAGTAAAACCGTATCAGACAAATTTAACTAGAACAATTTTTGGCACTTCCGAAATAATTCCAACGGGCTTGGACCCCACTATCGGGTATTAACCAACGAAATAGCTTTTCAAGGCATTGTTCTTCGCGGTCGGAGTAAAACTCTAGGTATTATGACTGAGACCAATATATAAAAGTAAATATTAGGCAGCTAATTGTCACAAGCTCTCTACTATTCTCTTCAGGAATATTTACGTATCATTGACTGACAGAATAATGCTAAAATACAAATACACACTTACAAGATAGACTCTGCTCGAGAGAGCATAAACAGTGCATCAAATAACCAAGATATATTTGGCTCGCAAACACATGTATTAGAACATATTAGTCATTATGTCTCAAACATGTAATATTGAAACAATGTGTTTGGACACGTTATATTTATACCCAACCAACAAAAACTACAGATTTTTCAGCGTGTAAAATTTCAAGCGCTGGTGTAATAAAAATACTTTTAACGTAAGTTGGCATTGCACATGCCAGAGCTTCTTACATTTCAGTGTCTTTTACCAAAATTTTCCGCATGCTGAATAATCTGTCGTTTTATATTGTTTGAAGGCAAATATATAATATATTTGTGGCCAAATATATATATTTGTGGCCAAACACATTGTGTTTGCAATTCAATATTACATGTAGGATACATAACGATTAGGGAATACAATTAGGGTATTCAAATTTCCGGACTTTTTCATTTCGCGGGGGAAAAAGTAAACTTCCCTGGATCCTGGAAATTCGCGAATGTGAGTCCCTTATTTGTAACTTTTTTCGAATTTGTATACCCTCACTGATAGGGATGGGGGTATATATCATTTCATACGGGAAAAATTTAACGCATGGAGGGAGCCATATTAGACCCTCAGTGTCTTTGGGACGAAATTCGTTTTGGAACTTTTTAAGACGATTGAGCCATGTCTGTCTGTCTGGCTGGCTGGTCAACACGATAACTGCCGAAAATCTTAATCCATCACAGCGAAATTTTGCTAGTGACTATTATTTGGCCAAGTTTAGTTTGGGATTGAAAATGGGCGTTTTGGCCACCGCCCTTCTGGTACCTCCCATTCAAATGGACTCATTTAGTTCTAAATCACGTTTCTTCTAAAACCTTTTTCCGGTAGATGTGATTAGCTTCAACTCAAACACTGTCAAATAATTTGTAAATGTCGACTTTACATGAAGAAAATTGGCTAGGGTGCCACGCCCATCCTGGTAGCTCCCATACAAAAGCTTGGTGGTCCTCCCCGTTGTCAAGGAGATAAGTGGCGTGAAACACTTCCAATCTAAATGAAATTAGGTTATAGGCTTCATGTCATCAAACGCGAGTCACCAAATAAGACAAGGGTGACTTTGCCATGCCCATGCTGATGCCTGCCATACATAAGTTGTTCGGTCGGCTGGTTTTTCGGCAAGATAACTGCCGCAAAACCGAGCCAATCTTTATGAAATTTGGTACTAGACAAAACTTAGAGCAAAGCTAGAAAAGATGGGAATTCATTCAGCTTTTCTTTCATGGATAAGTACATATCTTTCCAATAGACGTTCATGTGTGACTATAGATGGTTGTAATTCAGATTTCTACATTGCTACTTCAGGCGTACCTCAGGGCAGTATTCTGGGTCCGTTATTCTTTATTCTATTTATAATTTGTTTCTAATTTTTCGACCTTTATTTTAATTATTCTTGACTAATTTTCCTAATAATTTTTATGAATGACATAGACTCGAGCTTCAAATTTGCTAAATTCCTTTTATACGATGATGACTTAGTTCCGCCACAATGAGCATGCAGGACAGTGCTCTTCTACAGGAAGATATTGATCGCTTGTGTAAGTGGTACGAATTAAATTACTTGCCCCTTAATATAGCTAAGTGTGTGTATCTCCCGTTTGGTAGACGGGTTAACATGATCGGGACAAACTACCATATGCAAAATCTTATATTGGATAAGGTTGATAGCGTTATTGATCTTGGGGTTGTTTTTGATGCTAAATTATCTTTCAATCAACACATTGAGTACATAATGCCTAAAGCTTATTCTTTGCTTGCTTTTATTAAACGGAATTGTAAGGACTTTGCGGATCCCTATACTCGGAAGTTGTTACATATAACTTGTGTGAATTCAAAAATTGATTATGCCTCACTTGTTTGGAATCCCTACTACACGGTTAATATAGACCGCGTAGAGGATTACAGAAACAATTTATAAAGTTTGCTCTATTTTCCTTGGACTTTTCGATCCCTTTGCCTTCATACGTATCCAGGTGTAAATTGATACATTTGGATACTCTACTAAATTGCAGATCCAAAAATTCTTTAATATTTTTTGTATAAATTTGTTTCTGGGAGTATTGATTATCCTGAAATTCTCAGTCGTATTGGCTTCAACATTCCCGTTATAAACCACCGTTCCAATGAATAGTTTAATGTTCCTATGCATCGAAGTAATTATGCTCTCTATGAACCTATTTTACGTTCATTAAAAAATAAATAAATGGTTTCCCATTACATCCCATGAAGGGACTGGGGAGAACTTCTCACAATCACTGTGCTGTGCGCTTTCCAGTTTTCACTCACTGATTGGGACCTACAGTTTTACACCGATTCCGAACGGTAATTTGAGAAGCTTTTTCATGGCTAGATACTCGATAGTGTCGCCGTCACTATGCAAGGTGACCGCCGCCGAAAGAAAATTTGAAGGTGGTCAGAGCCGGGTTCGAACCCAGGATTTCATGTACTAGAGCCGCGCACACTAACCATTGCACCACCGACGGCCACGTTCATTAAAAGAATATAATTTAGTCAATACCAAATATGATATATATCTAGCATTTTCTCTAAGAATATGTATATATATGTTAGATACATATTATTTTAGTTTAAGCTAGTGTGTAAGGATTGTGTATCCATAGACTGAAATAAATAAATAAAAAAACATGCTACTCTTCTATGGAAAATTAATCGTTTTGCCACGCCCATTCTGGTACCACCCATACAAAAGCTTGGTGGTCGTCTGGGTTACAATGACATAAGTCGCGTGAAACACATCTGATCTTAATGAAATCAGGTTATAGACTTCGTCTCATTAAACGTCAGTAACCGATTAAGAAAAAGGTAATTTTGCAATGCCCTACCAAGATAAATTGAGCGGCTGGCTGGTTGTTCGGCAAGATAACTCCCGCATATCCGAACCAATCTTTATGAAGTTTGGTACTGGACAAAATTAATTCAAATGCACACAAAAGTTGGGCGGATGACCGGTTGATCGACACGATAACTCTTGTAGACTACAAACGATCTTAATGCAATTCGGTATTCGACAATGTTTTTGTAAAAATTAGAGATTAACGCCCATTTTCGCATCTCCCATACAAAAGTTGGGCGGCTGGCCGACTCGATATCTCCCGTATACCACAACCGAGCTTAATGAAATTTGGTACTGATCAATATTCGCCAATACCCATTTTTGTTCCTCCCATATAAATATTGGCTGGTAGTCACGACAACGCCCCATAATCACTTAGGATCGTAATTAAGTTGGGTATTGAATAAAATTTATCGCAATATCACTCTGATATTGAATATTGGCAAATGTATAGTATTTATGTCGGTTCACCCGACTGCAATTTCTGTATTGGTTTATGTCAATTTTGTACCACAAAGGGGGAAAACAATTCAAACATCTGAAATAGCATAGTTAAGTGTATTGCAATGTGAACGAAATCTAATTATGGATCTAAGATAGATCTGAAAAAGTAGAAACAAAAATTCGCGTTTACGCAACAGAGTTCGGTTTGGGAACAAATTTTACCTAAAAGTGAGTGTGTCTCGAATTCGAACCGGATTTATCTGGCACGCTGGGTGGAAACTGTAATTAACCATTAATTTAAATTCAAGGGTGATTAGATTTTTTCTCGCCCCACTGTGCAATTAGTCATCTTATGTTGTCACACACCCCACAGAATTCGCGACATATGATTTCTGTAATTCCAGTCTGCAGGGGTGGGGTGTAATATGAAAATAAACATTTGTCAGTGTTGTTCTTTCCATTCGCGCCATCTATGCCCTTAATAATCTATGATCCTAAGATTTAGTTTCATTGCCCAAATTGTATTTACAATTAATAGTTTTGGCCCGAAATATCAGCATTTACAGTGGTGTCAACATAATCCTCACGCTGTGATTGCCGGCGATCCGGAAGAAGGTGTCTGACGCCGTTGCACATGAACGCTTCTCGTCCCAGTGGTGTCTGTGGAAACGGGTGTTAATTTTGATCTCAATTTGATTTGATTATTTGGATGTTTAGTAGACTTAATGCAATTGTCACTCACCACTTTTTGCCACAGAAAGAGCAATACTTGCTGCCAATTGTTTTGCTATTATATTTCGTGCAAGCAACAGAACCACAGTTCTGTAAAGCTGTATTTTGCCAGGCAGATTAGAACAGGATATAGAGTGCAACTGTTTTCTTCTATATATGAATATTTAGTCACCCCCATCGCACTGCTCTGGCTTCCTGTGTTACAAAGTGTTTTGCGTTTGACATTTTTATGATGGTTACAAGGATTTAGTTTACGCGAATTCCATTCCAAAGAGTAGCAAGTGTTTTTTGATGGCAAAATCTCAACATTTGTTTAGAGATTGACAGGTTTGTTTTCGAACAACTTTTACACATCATATAAGAGGATTAGCTTAGGGCTAAGAATAAAAAACACCCTACTGTTGGCAATACCACAATTTATAATAATTCTCAATGTTAAAGGAAAGGGATTTAAGATTCTTCGTGTTTTCGCTCTTTTTCCTCATTACGAATTCAATGATATGACAATTTTACAGCAACTTGTACTCGTTATTGAAAAAATAGTAGAAAAAGAAATCAAAGCAAAATCACTGTTGCTTGAAATAATTTGTAATTAAAAATGCAAATATTACTGGTCCATCCTTGAGATTTCCTAAAGTCTTTTTGCATTTTCTTTCGTTTTTTCATCTAATATAAATTTACACTTAACTTGAACTTTCAAGAAATTCTTCTTTATTTGTAATTATTTCTCTTTTGATTTATATAAAAAATTAATGAACGAATGAATTCTTAATTATCTTCGCCTAATTAGTGGAAGTGATTTGTGGTAGCAAGAATATTTTTTATTTCTTTTGGGTCTAGGGTCCCTTCATGCATAATTTAAGTCGTAATTTCGATAAGTATCTCATCAAGACACTTCACAAAAGTGTAATCGATTTACAAAGTAAATAATAAAAAGAAATAATAAATTCAGGGAGAAATTAGTAGAGCTCTTATAGTATAAACTTGTTGAATTACAAAATATTAAAAATGGTTAAAATCCAATTTCTCACATAAGACATCTGTAGACCTAATTAATGGGATTTCGAGTTACTTAAGATAGAAAACACGTCACTTTCAGACCACATTTTTCCATGAACTTGGTATCGCCCATGTGTATATTATGGTGGACTGAAAAAAGTTGGAGGGAGGGTCTCAAAAGATGCGTATTGAGGAGCTGATTACGGAAGCGTCAAAATTTTATTTTATACAAATTTCGCTTATCGGCTGTTGAAATTTGGATTCCTAGTGTATTTGGGTGACGTGGACATAGCTAGACGAATCAAAGTGTGCCAATTGCGTTGGCTAGGCCATGTTATCTGAATGGATGAAGATGAGCCAGCGCCAAAGATTTTTGATAACGTACCCGATGGAAGCAGGAAAAGAGGACTACCAAGACTCCGCTGGAAAGACCAGGCAGAGAATCCCTCCGTATCCTTGGTGTTACCAACTGGCGAGAAAAGGCGAAGGATAGAGCCAGTTGGAAGAATATGTTGAAATTTGTTTAATTTGTTTGTTTAATTAATATGTGTAAGACGTCTGACCTCATGAGGTTGTAATATAGTCAATAAAAGTAAGTGTATTTGGGTAAAAAAATTTCTTCAAATTCCAAAACGCTGATTTCAGTGCAATACACAATACATGATTTTTAGTTTAATATGCACTCAGTAAAGTACACCCTAATATATCGTACATTAATTGGTAACGCCGGATACAAATTTCGATTAAAATACACTTGTTTGAAATTTCAATAAAATATTGAATTTTTATTTCGTTCTCGAATTTTGTTTCAGTTGAATTGCTTTGTACATGACGTACAGATATGCACGCTGCAAAATCCGTATTTTTTGTTGTTTAGATGCAAATATAAAGTGTGTTTGGAGCTTGTCACAAATATAATTTACTTGTGTCCAAACACATTTTGTTCGCTATTCAATATTACATGTTTGAGACACAATGATTAATATGTTTCGATATATGTGTTTGCGACCCAAATATAGCTATGCGTGTGATACAAATACAGCTGTGTTTGTTGCACTGTTTATGCTCGCTCGAGTGCAAGAGAATACAAGAATTACAACGAGAGAACCTATCTTGTAAACGAGTATCTATATTTTTGCATTATTCTTTCAGTCACTGAGTCATCAATATTCCTGAATGTGCGTCTATGCTGCAGATTAAGTCAGTGTTTCTTATTTTGGCTGATGTATTGCCTTTAAATTTCATATATTCTGTCGCCAATGGTTCATCGGACAGATGATATCCAAAGCTGTTGATCAGGGAAAAAAGAATAAACGAAGGCACGGATGGCTAAATGGTTTGTGATGTTGCTTTGGTTTTTGTGTATATGTGTTTCGTATATATGTTTGTGCGCTACCAAAGTGAGAAACGATTTTGAGGAAATAACCTGGAAAGGGCAAGAACGTGAAGCACTTTGTCTGTCCGACCCATTACTGAGAAAATCGGAACGGCGGCCCATTTGTGAAATAAGTATGAAAAAAAACACAAGGAAATAATCCACGGTTAGCTTGCAGATTTATGTATAAGTATTTTGTTTGTGTACCAACGCGTCGTGAAAAACAACGCATAGCTGAAACCTTCTAAAAACAAAAACGTGAGAGACAACAAAGAAACAGAAGCAAAAGAACAGCAGAAAAAAACAAATAATGCATTCAATGCAAGTACTTTAAATGTAAAAAGGGTCGTTTGAAATTTTTTAGTTTTTGCTATTAATTATTTATAAATCTGGATTTATTAATTTGTTAATTTTATTATTTATTTATTTGTCTGATCACAAGAATAATGCTATTGATAAGTGTATTACAGTCTCGAAAAGAAAAAGTTCAATATGTGAAATTCGGTCAAATCATGGACAAATCTATACCTCATTTAAATTATGTTGGTGATTCAGTTGATTTGTGCGAGGATTTTAGACTTGCAGTGATTTCTGCTGCATCACAGAGCACAGAAACCATATCTACTGTGGAAGACAACCGTAGAAATATTGCACCGTGGATGACAGAACAATTGTTATCAATAATATTATACAAGGATAGAATTCTAAAGCGAAAGCGCAAAAAGCAACGTTTTAGTAAGGACAATTTGAAGAGGATATATATGGTAATTAAAGTGTGTAGTATCCAACTGATGGAAAATTATTATTCATACCTTCTTAACTCGAATTCAAATAATGTGAGGAAGACCTGGATATTTCTTAATAATGAGCTTGATCGAAATAGCAAGCCTATTTCTGAAATTATTACTGAGAATAACAATGCCATAACAGATGACCTGGAAAAGGCCTCAGAATTCAGCAAACGTGTCTCTGACTCAATAGAGATTTAAAAAAAATAGTGTAGAACGGATGATGATATAAATATGTTTAGAACATTAAACCCTAAAGTACAAACGTTTAAGTTATGCATGGTACAGCGGTCAGAAAATGAGCAAGTTATTGGCTCCTTGAACTTGAAGAAAAGTCCAGGATATGATGAGATAACTCCTAAAATATTGCAAGTAAGGAAATTTGATACTGTTGAAATATTGAAAAGAATGTTTAACGATATGATCAAGACTAAAAAGTACCCAAAGGTTTTAAAGATACACAAGATCGTACCAATACCCAAAGTACCAAACTCAAAAAATGTAGCGAATTTTAGACCAGTTACAGTATTATCTGTTATCAATAATATATTTGAAAAATTGATGTTCGCACAATTGTCTAATATATGAGTACCAGTTTGGATTAAAAAAGGATCGAGAACATGAGAAGCTGTTGTGAATGGTATGGAATATGTATGTGGTGGTATAGATGAAGGATATAAAGGCGTGGCAGGAGTATTCTTCGATTTTTCTAAGCATATTAGCCTGTCGGATGACAGCTTGGACCTTTTTGGTGATTATTTGCAGAACAGGGCCCAGTTTGTACAAGTTCGAAAATACAAAAGCAATATGTTACATGTACGTCATGGAGTTCCTTAGGGTAGCGTCCTTGGTCCTTTGCTTTTTAAAATTTTTATTAATGATTTAATGAATATCCCATTTAATGGGAAATTGTATATGTTCCCAGACGACATATGCCTCTTTTGCAAATATAATCACGGAACAGTTCTTAAAGCACAAATTGAGTATGATGCTGCAATTTGGTGTGAATTTGCGCGAATTAATAAATTGATTCTAAATTCAACGAAGACCAAATTTATTAAATTTTGGCCAGCTTCCACCAGGAACGACGTTGCAGTCAGTGTATATTTGAAAGGTGCACTTATTTGAGAATTTGAGGATGCGAAATATCTAGGAATTACATTGAACCAACATTTGTTGTGGAATTCTCACATTGCTGATGTGAGGACAAAATTATCTGCAGCCACGGGTTTGTTATACAAGTTCCGAAATAAATTGAGTACTGATATTAAAATGTTGATATATAACTCCCTTATACATTCGACATTAACATACATCCCATTGGGGTGTGGAAACCTAGTTACAAAATCTTTAAATTCCTTGCAGTCGGCACAAAATAAAGCTTTAAAATTGGTATTTAAACTTCCATTGGGATAATAAAAACAAAATGGTGTCCCGTAACATCCCATGAAGGGATTGGGGAGAGCTTCTCACAATCAGTGAGATGTGCGCTTCTACTTTTAAACGCACTGATTGGGACCTAGAGTTTTACACCGGTTCCGAACGGTATTTTGAGAAGCAGTTTCATGGCTAAGTACTCGATAGATACTCTACACTTAATTTGTATAAATACAAATCTAAAAATATTTTACCAATCAAGGGACTGTACAAGAAACAAATGTTGTTGTATGTGTTTCAGTCAACCAGAGGTTATGTTGGTAGAACTATATTATTTAACCAGAATGAAGACAGAACCGGAAGGAACACGAGATAAGCTCAAAACTTAGAAGTTAAATGATGCAGGTTAGATCTTACCAAACAGCGTATTGGATTTGCTGGACCAAGAGAATACAACAATTTTCCGGAAAGATTAAAAAATATATGAGGTACATCCTCTTTGAAACAGCAATTGAAAATACACTTAATAAGTATATCTGTATATTCTTTTGTAATAAATGAAAAAAAAATCAAAGAATAATTCGTTTCTAAATACTAAAGGGTCCGCCATCTAACGTTTTTTTTTCAACTAGTGCTTATTTCGAGAATGGTAACACTTAGCTCATGTCTGATTTGACAGATAATTAGTTTTGTCCTTTCGCTGAACGAATATGGTTGTGTATACGCTTGAACAACGCTGGGAAATATTGCGACATTACTTTGAAAATCATGGTAATATTGCAGAATGTGTGGTAAATTTCGAAAATTGCATTATCAGCCGCAGAGCTGATGTCGTTTGGCCACCTCGGAGCTGCGATTTGACACCGTTGGACTATTATTTGTGGGGTGCCCTCAAAGATAAGTGTTACGCCGACAAGCCAGAGACAATTTACGCTTTAAAGGACAATATTCGTGAAGCCATTGGTGAAATACAGCTGCACACAGTCTATAATGTGCTTAAAAATTGGACCGATCGTGTAGGCTACTGCATGGCCAGCCGAGGCAACCATTCGAATGAAATTGTTTTCCATTATTAACCGGAAGGATTATACTTTCAAATAGAAAAAGAAATTTGAGAAAATATTCAGTAGTTTTTTTATAGCATTTTCAAAAAAAAAAGTCATTTGGCGGACCCGTTATTATGTTTCGGATGAAGAACGCATATATATTCCCACGTAAAAGAATATATGTTTGCCTGTAAACACGATACTGTTTACATTTAAATACAAGTGAATTTGGGACTTCAAACATATGAATGTTTGAAATGTGTTCCAAACATATACATGGTTCCTGCAGATTGTGTTTGGGAGAATATGTTAAAGACGCCGTAATTTTTCAGCGTGTGTCAGTCAGGCGAATCACCATGTTCATACCCTCGAACTAAAATGGTTGTTGATCGACATCTTAACAAGAGCTGAGAAATGAAGCAATTAAAATTTTGCTGTGCTTCAACCTTCAGTTCATCGAACAGGCGTGGCAAAGTTCAGTAGCGAATGGTAGCGGTTATCCGCCCAAAATTTGTAGGTAAAGTACCCAAATGGGCGTGTGCAAATCATCCATTTTAAATTATTGAGTTTGACAGCATATGGCCCAGTATCGAGTTTCCTTAAGACCGTTTGTGTGCCCAAACTTTTGGATGGGAGCAACAGAAAGAGAGTGGAAACATCGCCCATTTTCAAAAGCAGAGTATCGTTTGACGGAATACTATACTTACTTACTTAGGTGGCCTCAATCAGCCCAGAGGGGTCAACAGCCTTACAAAATGAGGATAACATGGTTCTCGAACCGGTTCGATCGTCAGATTTTAACCTTCAGTCGGTAACACCAAGCTCTCGCAGGCAATGTTCCACCTGGTCTTTTTAGGGAAGTCTTGGTCGTCCTATTTTTCGATGTCCTTCGAGTACGTCTTTGAATACCTTTCGCACTGGTTCATTCTGATCCAATCTACTGACATGGCGTTATTTGATACGCATAACTACATTAATGTCGGGATACAGAATATACAGCTCGGGGTTCATCCGTCATCGATACTCGCCGTGCACCATTATAAGGTTACATATTCTTCGGAGCATTTTTTGTCGAAGACTCCCAAAAATGTTTCATCCACTTGTGAGCTGGCTCTGGATTCTACGCCATAAAGAAAGACAGGTTGTACACGCTGAAAAATGTCAGCCCCAGCAACATATTGCAGGAACCATGTACATGTTTTCAAGCAATGTTTTCGCAAATTGAAGATCTGCTGCCTTTTGTTTCTTTATCGTGACAGATAGCAGTGTTTTCAATAGATAACACATTTGGGTCACAATTCCATATGTTATAACATATTAATCATTGTGTCTCAAACATATTATATTGAATAGCAAACACAATGTGTTTATGCCCAAGTATATTATATTTGCGACAAGCTACAAAACACGTTATATTTGTATCCAAACACCAAAAAAGACAAATTTTTCAGCGTGTATGAGAGTCTGATGTAGTTGGATCTTCGTTTTACAATTTGTAAAATATTTGTACTTTTGTGAAGAGCGTTCGCAAAGAAGATTTGCGAATGTTTTTTTTTGTGTATTTGTGCTTGCTATATTTTTCGAACATTTGCATGGTATGGAATTCTCAATGCAATTGATTGTTCTTTTGCACTCAATATCATTATTCCAAACACCTGCGGATGAAGATCTGTGCATGCTGAGAAATCTGTATTTTTGTTTTTTTTTTTATGTAATTATAACGTGTGTTTGTAGCTTGTCGCAAATATAGTATACTTGCCTCCAAACACATTGTGTTTGCAAAGCAAAATTACATGTTTGAGACACAATGATTAATACGTTATAATATAAGTGTTTGTGAACCAAATACAACATTGATTGTGTTGAAAATATGGCTGTGTTTAGAGCATTGATTACTTAATTTTTTTTGCCGCTATGCTCTGTCGAGTGTAAAATAATAAAGGAGGGAGAAAGAGAGATTGTTCTCAGCCTAAGTAAAGCTATTCTGTATTTATGCATTATTCTTTCAGTCAGTGGTTCATAAATATCCCTGAACGCGTGTGTAAATGAGTGTTTCTTATGTTGACCGATCTCTTGTGTTTTATTTTCATGCATTCAGTCGCCCATCGTTCGTTTAGGACAGGATACTCGAATGCATTGGCGTAAGTATATACGCTGAAAAAACGACCCCTGTAGCATTATTCAGGAATCATGTATATGGTTGGAACATTGTTTTCGTGAATTGAAGATCTCCTGCTTTTTTGTTTCTTTGTTTTCTCACGTTATTGTTTTCAGCAATTTTCAACTACTAAAGCCAGATATGGGTCCACAAAAACATTTCAACATTGTGTCTTCAACATATCATATTGAATAGCAAACACAATGTGTTTGGTCACAAGTATACTATATTTACTACAATCTACAAACAAGATATATTTGCATCCAAACAACAGCAAAAGACAGATTTTTTAAAGTGTATGGATGTTTGGGATAAAACAGGCGAGTTAATTTGCTAATGTTTCCATTTAAATATAAGAGAGTTTAGGACTGTATATCAATATAAGAAGTGTGTTCCAAACATTGACCTGGTTCCTGCAGAATGTGTTTGGGCGTAATGTAATTTTTTTACAGGATTTATATAAATATTAATGTTACTAACCCTAAAATGTTAAGGTCACACCTTCTCATATCATCCAATGTTATAGCGTCTAAAACTAAAAGTGAAGAAAGTCCCAACAATATCGTAGAAATGATTGGGTGATAGGACGTCCATTCTGGGTGTAATGATCACATGGTTATTTCTAAAGCAAAATCCTTACACGCTAAAGGATTTGTTATTTCTATGCAAATATAACGTGTTTTGTAGCTTGTCGCAGATATCGTATACTTATGTCTTAACACATTGTGGTTTCTATTCAATATAGCTTGTTGGAGACACAATGATTTATAGATCATAATATATGTTCTTGTGTCCCAAATATGTCTTTGTTTGTTAGGCACTGCTGAAAACAAAAACGTGACAGACAACAAAGAAAAAAAGCATCAGATTTTCAATTCATGAAAGCAATACATGAACGTAAATATATGTATGCTCCAAACATCTGCATGCTTCCTGCATAATGAAAAAGAAAAAAGAAAATATTTTGCACCCTTGTGAGAGGTTTTTGAGGATACAAAATTGTTTGCCTGCATCGCTTACCTGATCTTCATTAATCGCCATTACAGTCCCATACAGTAGTCATGTTTTGGTTACAAGCAAGCGATTGTCGCTTGCTAAGTTGCAAAGAAAACGGCAATTTAGCGATAAGTCATTTTATTCAAAAATATGAATATGGGTTGAAAACGGTAAAAGATGTCAAAAGAAATTGTTTCTAAACTTAGCGAAAATGATCCTCGTCGCTAAATTCTCGCTAAGCCTTCGCTAAGTGCTTCATACAAAACAAGCGAATATATAAGCAAGCGGTGTAACCAAAACACGCTTGATATATCTGTACATTGTAATACTCATGTGAAACTAATTATTAATTTAGATAAACTTGTTTACCTTTAAATCATTTGGTACTCAAGCACAAGGCCGTGGTTGAGTTCCAAATTATTTAATGGGAAAATTGATAAAAACGTCCAATAAATAAGAACAAATTTATTGCAATTTAGGTAAACATTTGAAAATTTGCCCGTGAAAGATCGAATAATATAAACTCGGATAAATTTGAAGACGGTAGATACACTCTAAACGCCAATCTCATGGCAATCGTTGTTTCTTTTTTGAAACAACAACATCTATGCAATGACTTTCGATGAAAGCATGCATAGGAAAGAAATGTTGTGAATATTGATGGTTATGGCAAAGTATTGTTGTGGATATTTTCGCAGAAGTAGGAGTTTAGACAATTCTCGCTAACTTGAGATTTGTTTATCCCTATAATGTGCGATGATATACCTAAATACTTGTGGAGAAGGGAGCTGATGATATGCCTGGGAGGGCATTGAAATAGCTATATTCCCAACCATCCACCATAATTATCAATTTCACAATTTTTCTTTTTTAATATTTCTATTAAAATGTACTTTTTCATAGAAAAAGTACTTTTTAATAGTTATTGATCTTGAACCGAACAATTATTAAGAACATAACAAATGAAAGATCGAATAATATAAACTCGGATAAATTTGCCCGTGACATTTTTTGCTTGCGGCGCTCTCCTCGCCTTAATTTTTCCACATTACTCATTACAAAATTATTAATTACCCAGAATTAAATTTTTTGTCATACTTTGTCGATAAGGTTTTATAACACTCCCGTTTTCGGATGATGTGACATCGGTGACGTTGTATGAGATTTAAATGTGATTCAACCGAAATAAAAAATTGGATTTTGCGACATTCGTGTGGGCAGTATAACATTTTCTTGCCCTAAGGTTTGGGGCCTTATAACATTATTAGGGCATAATGGCATTTTCCGTTTTGGATGTAAATATGTTGGTTAAAATATCGCTATGCTTTAAGAATTCTACTGGTTACTGAGTATAACGAAAAATTACGTTCAACGGCTTGGGTCTTATTTAAAAAAAAAAGTTTTTTAAAAGTTTGTTTTTCCGTTGCACAACACGATTCTTCATCCAGGACTGGCACCATTCTTATTTGATTCCTATTCACAATTTTGGAATAATAGGATTTTTTTAAGATTTTGTTTTTAATTATTGCTACAGTTCCTCTGAATCGAAGTTCCTCTGAATCGATCCTCTGAATCGAAGGGTCCGATAGTATAGGAAGGCTAGCGAATCGTGCTATATAAACAAAACGTAATACCATTTTGTCTGTGTGAGTATTCAGTTTCAGGTTAATTATTTTTCAGGTTACTATGTACATAGATGTATTAAAATTTATGATTGGGATACCGACAGAGGATTTGAATGGTGCAGCGGTAACATACTTTGGTGTCCTTTAATTCCATCTAAAGGTAATTTAAGCGGGAGTTTGACGGCACTCACCCGAGTAGATGAACCAGTATGAGGTCAGTCAACATATTTCCCGAATCTGGAAGCATCGCACGAAGACTGTACCATTAAGATCGCTATGGTCGGGTTCAAGACACAATCGCGAATGTAGCTTCATCAATTGTTGTAAATCGAAGCTTTTCGACTCGAATCGTATCGGCGCAAATTAGAGTTAGCAGACTACCATTACAACAGATAATTTATGATGACTTAAACTTGTTTCCGTACAAAGTCCAAACTACAAGCAAGTTAAACCCTCTGGATTTGCCTTTTGGCCTGAAATTTTGCCAAAAGATTATTGAAATGGCCGAAGAAGTCAACCAACCAATTGATCAAAACGACAATGTAAACAAGCAAAATTTCCCTATATGAAAAGAATCTAACACAGAATTACTCAGTGAGATAGAACTGCACCCAGAACTAGTTACTGTGTGGTGCGCAGTTTCATCAGAGTGCGTTGTGGGGCCATAACTCTTTGAATAAAACGGTCTAATAGCAACTGTCAACGGCGGCCGTCATTTAAAGATGTGGAAGGAGGAAACGTATCCGTTTCAACAGCATTTGGTTTCAGCAAGATGGCGCAACTGCACACATAGCCAGACCGGTTTCGGCGAATCTACGAAAATTCCCAAACAAATTTATATCCAGAAGCTCCACTTTGCGCTGGACTCCACGGTCACCTGACCTGACAGCACCGGACTTTTTTTTATGGGGTTATGTCAAGCAGGAGATGTACAAAACGAAACCAAGAAATTTGATGTCCATTAAAACAATAACACTGTGTGTGATTTTTGCTCTTTAAAAATCTGAATTGAGTGAAACATAGCGAACCTGCATAATTTTGATACGCTGAATCTAATGGCATTCCCGTTTTTCTCTACCACGTCAAAATTTCGAGATACTTGACCCCAAAGTTTGCTGGGATGTCAACAACTGTAATATTTTTGAGACTGAATTAGAGGCAGAACGCTTCAAAATTGAAGTTTGACTTCTTAGTAAGAAATGCAGACGACCTTAAGAAGAATACCAACTTCAAGTTTGTACCCCCTCTCCTCCCCCTTTACCACTAATAACTCGACAAAAACATTATTATTAGAGGTAAGGGGGGAGGAAAGGGGGTACAAACTTGAAGTTGGTATTCTTCTTAAGGTCCTCTACATTTCTTACTCAGAAGTCAAACTTCAATTTTGAAGCGTTCTGCCTCTAATTCAGTCTCAAAAATATTACAGTTGTTGACATCCCAGCAAACTTTGGAGTCAAATATCTCGAAATTTTGACGTGGTAGAGAAAAACGGGAAATGCCATTAGATTCAGCGTATCAAAATTATGCAGGTTCGCTATGTTTCACTAAATTCAGATTTTTGGTCACACACAGTGTAATTAAGGCGATCCCGACTTCAACCCTTCAGGCCGCAATGAATAATTTTCTGATTAGGTGTCGCATATGCGTGGATGAGCATGGAGGTCACTTACGGTCTATCATCTTCAAAATAAATATATGAAATACATTGATAAAAAAAAAAGTTATTTGAAATTTAACTACTGTTTATAAAAATCCAATAAAGTACAG
Source organism: Phaonia tiefii (assembly GCA_963931995.1). NCBI lineage: Eukaryota > Metazoa > Arthropoda > Insecta > Diptera > Muscidae > Phaonia > Phaonia tiefii. The sequence continues at coordinate 33,953,834 of OZ008367.1, forward strand.
CATTTTTAGTAAAATTCTGTAAAACTGATTTTCAGGCTTTTTCGACTACTTTACTACTTTGTACTGGACAAAGTTGTGATTGATCAACAACATAGTAGCAGCAAGCCCGTGTCTCAAATTGTCAGGGGACACCCGGTTGGAACGAAGTTCCTTTCGCTATATATTATGTACTAGTTAGTTCCAACACACCTAAGGCCCCGTTGGAAAATACGAAAATTTAAATGGATCTTGAAGAACCGATACTTTTTGTAAAATGATAAACTTTTTTTAAGAATTTTTTTTTATAAAATGTAGTTTTTTTAAAAAAAGTATATTTTTAGGCCCTGTTTGTAAGAATATGTGTTATATTTTCCCGAAAATGTCCTTTTTTAATGACAGGTACTTGTTTTATTAAAAGCTAATGTTTTTTTTAAGAAAATGTACTATTTTTAAGAAGAGGTACCTTCTGTCAGGGAGAGAGGTACATTCTGTACAAAAAAGTAGCAGAACAGGAATTTTCAAAGAAGTAGTACTCTTTTTAGGAAAACATTATTTGTATAAGAAAATTCCCCTATTTTCAGAAAAGGCTACTTATCTCAATAAAAGAAAAGAAAACAAAACAAAAGGTATTATTTAATTTTTAAGAACAGGTACTTTTAAGAAAAGGAATTTTTGTAAGAAAAGGTATTTTTTTAAGAAGGTAGTTTTTGACCAAAAGGTATTTTTTTTAAATTTTTTTTCTTTTAGGTGGTATGTATGACTTTTTGTGTCAGACTTTGCGGTTTTGACACTCCACACACACACTTTATGACACTCCCGCTTTCGGGCGATGTGACTTCGGTGGCGTTGTATGAAATTTAAATGTCATTCGACCTATACAAAAATTTGGAGTTTGTGTCATTCGTTTGGGCAGTATGAAACCGTCTTACCCTAATGGTTGGACCTTATAACACGATTTGGGTATTATGCCATTTTCCGTTTTGGGAGAAAATAGTTTGGGCAAAATATCGTTAAGCCTTAAGAATTGTACTTATTACTGTATATTGCGATAAATTTCGTACAACGGCATGTGTGCAATTTTGAAAATGGAACCAAGGTTTGCAAAATCTAGATTTTCCGTGGGACAACACGATTTTTCGCTGTTTGATTTTGTAAATCGACTGGATTACTTTGAAAACACAAAATTTTGCTTTTCGCAAGAAAAACTATTGTTGTTAGAAATTTAATTCGTATTCAAGTCCGAATGGAAGTGTTCGGTAGTACTTAAGAAATTAAGCTCTTGCTTACGAAAATCCATTAAGAAACACCAAAGTTACAGCTATTTTAGTAAAACACCGCAAAACAAATTTTGAAGTTTCTTCGACTTGTTTTCTAACTTGAACTGGACAAGTTTTTAAAGGATCGAACTCATAGTAGCAGAAAAATAAATGACTGTCTCAAACTAAAAAATTTATAAATTTATAATAATTTATAAATAAAAATTTATAAATAGTTACACGCTGCTACAAAACTAAAAAAATCGAAGGAACTTGGGGAGAGACCTAGTGTAGGTTGTAGGTCTCACCGAGTACAGACGGAAAAATTTTTTTTTTTTTGTTGTATAACCCCAAAATCTGATTTTACCGTTATAAACCCGTTATTTTTGACTTGTCATACAAATCGATTTATTAAGCTGTTATGTCCCAACCGATTTTCGATCATGGAACTGTTTTGGAAAGAGGAGAAATAGAGCTTTAAAAGTGTGTAGATATGATGGTACTTTCAATAAAAACATATAGAATTTCAAGTGAGTAAACTTCAAATTTCCAAAAATTTTCTCAATTTTTCAACTTTGATCGTGATGTGTTGCATTATTTCATTCCCAATGGCGCTATATATATATAATATTCTGAAAGTGTGTTTAGTCTCAATGAAACTACGTTTTATTTCATAACAATCGGAGTAAAATTGCAGAAGTTATGCGAACGTTTATCAAGACGTTTATCAAAAGTCCATAGTGAATAAATTCAAATTGAGTCATAAATTCTGCAATTTTTTTGTTATGATTGTTATGAAATAAAACTTAGTTTAATTGAGACTAAACACACTTTCAGAATATTATATATATATAGCACCATTGGGAATGAAATAATGCAACACATCACGATCAAAGTTAAAAAATTGAGAAAATTTTTGGAAATTTGAAGTTTACTCACTTGAAATTCTATATGTTTTTATTGAAAGTACCATCATATCTACATATTTTTAAAGCTCTATTTCTCCTCTTTCCAAAACAGTTCCATGATCGAAAATCGGTTGGGAAATAACAACTTAATAAATCGATTTGTATGACAAGTCAAAAATAACGGGTTTTTAACGGTAAAATCAGATTTTGGGGGTATACAACAAAAAAAAAAAAAATTTTTCCGCCTGTACTCGATGAGGCCTACAACCTACATCATGTCACATCAAAAGTTATTTTTGACTGTAGCACCGTGTTATTATTAAGAAAAAGTGAATTGAATTCTTATTATTTTCCTATTTATTAAATTTGTGTGTCTCGGAATCTGTCATTCACAAACTGCAATTTTGAATGTGGTTTTCTAAAATGTTGTAAATAAAAAGGCCACCTAATTAATATTAATAAAAGCAAAGCCGTAAGATGCCTTCTAAGGAGTTTCACGTTTATCTTTTTGTCGAAAACTGAAACACTTATTTATTGGGCTGATCGAAAAGCTGTCCACTAGCCATATATGCCTTCCTAACTAAACATTTTTAATATCCGGAGTTTGTGCATATTTGCGTATGTCTTTGACATTTAAAACATTTTATTTTCAATTCTCTATAATCATACATTTAATATGAGGATGAACATCTAATTAATATTTTCGAAATTTCCAATCAAATGCAGTAAATGTTTGGATTAAAACCCCAAAACTAAACTAAATTTATTGCAATTTGAGATTTATATGCGCTATTTGAATACAATACGAAATTAAAAACACGAATATTTAATGCAATTTTAATTACACGCAATTTCATGCTAACTAATAATGAGATTTTTAATACTAAACAACCAAACACCAAATTTATAATAGAAATGAAACAGGAAAAAATGTTACAAAACAAAAAAAAACAACAAATGCGAGAGAAAAAAATATTTAAACAAATCGAGACAACAACAATGCGATGAACGCATTATTGTTGCTGGTTGTTAGTGCTGCTATTGTCGAAAATTAAAATACAATTTAATTTATTTTCAAATATATTTGCACAACAAACCGAAATTAATTCTCTAACACCACCAACCAACACCCATGGGGTTTTGGGCTACCGGGACCGACCGTTCGTACATGTGAAAACAACAATAGCTGAAATAATGATGATATCCCATGAAGACACTCCCTACGAATACTCAAATTCAAATGAATACGGCCAAAGGAAATTCTGTGCTTTCTATTGAGTTGGGAATTCGAAACGGTCAATATTACTAGCACTTGTCTGAAAAAATAGTTATTCTTTCGAAAATCACTAAATATAAAGTGAAGGAAATGAGAGTTTAAATTATATGAGTAATAAAAGTAAATTTATTAAATTATAAAAACTTACGGATAAAACAATTTATACTGTCATTGCCTGCATATCATTTGCATTCAAAACTCAATTCATAAAGAAATGTTTTATAAATAATTTCAAATTAAACGAGGAAATAAAGGGTATCTGAGTAAGATTGCACGTTTAAAATTTAGTTTAATTTTTTTCCCCTAAATTTGGCAACTGTCACAGACGTTTATTCCGATTATTAAACCTGGAGCGCTTTATAAAAGAACAACGCGTTATAATTGTGAAATCTTATTACAAAAATTTGGAAGTTATCCTGAATGTTCAGTCAAAAAAGTCCAGTTAATGTGTCAACCATTCGAAGAGTGGTCAAAAAATTTGAAGAAACCGGGTCGGTTATGGACAGTTAAACTCCAGTGCGGCAACTTACCGGTCGGTCGCTTGAAAACATTGCTGCTTTAAACGAGAGTGTCGCCGAAAAACCGAAAACATCAATACGCATCGGTCTCAACAACTTCAAATTTTACGAAGCACTACGCAACGAAGTTTCACAAAAGACCTCAACCTTCATGCGTACAGAAATTAACTTACTCAGTAGTTCAAACCTGCAGACCATGGTAAGCGCCGGCAATTCGTTCAATGATCCCTACTCTGACCACCTTAAATTTCTTTCGGCGGCGGTGACGGCGACATTATCCAGTAGTTAGCCATGAAAAAGCGTCTCAAAATACCGTTATAAAACTAGAAAGCGTACAGCTCTCTGGTTGTGAGATGCTCTCCCCAATTCCTTCATGGGATATAATGGGAACCCATTTATTTTAATTAATCCATGAACAAAAATGCATCCACAATGAACAACTGTCTGGTGCGGATGTTGTTCAGGCGGCGTACTTATTTGAAGATTGCAGTGACTGTGAACTGCATTCGTTACAGGAACATGGTAACGGAGTTATTGTAGCCTCAAATGGACGGCATGGATCTGGAGGACATGTTGTTTCTGCACGGCGGCGCCATCTGCCACACCGCTCATGAAATAATCCATTTATTGCAGCAGTCGTTTCCAGAACAAATTATCTCAAGTAATTTTAATGTCAACTGGCCACCAAGATCATGCGATTTAACGCCGTGCGATTTCTTTCTTTAGTGTTTTCTGAAATCTTGAGTTTATTCGAATAAACCAGAAATAATTCCTGAGCTCAAATCAGACATCCAACGCGTCAGGTGGGAGATACACCCACATCTCTGGGAAAAAGTCGTGGAAAATTGCATAAAAAAGATAATGGGCTGTCATCAGAGCCCTGGGGGCCATTTGACGGATATTTTTTCCATACTTAATCGGATCATAGCTCCTTTACAATCCAATGAAAAAATCACAACTATCTCAAAAAATACCTGTTTTTATTTTAACATTAAAAAGAGCATTCCTACTGAGACACCTTTTATATTCTAGTTTGCATTAAACATAGTATGTTTATGGCACACAATTTATATTTTTACAAACAAACATATTTTAATTGCTAGAAAATAGATTATAATTCTCATCAAAGGGAAATGTTATTAAAGTTAAAATTTTTTATGAGCTAATGATCAGTTTCTTGTTGGTGGAATTTTTAAAGATATTTTTCAAATTTCTATACTATCCCTTTTCTCTATATATTTATATATCTTTCAGCCATTATAGCAAATTTTTCTCCCTCTCTTCCAGGGCTATGGATTCGGGGGAAAATTGGATGACTCCGACTTCTGCATTTGAAAAATCCAAATAAATTCACTTTATTATGACGTTTCAAAATATGGTAAATCTATTTTCGAAATTCATAAAAAATATCCATATTTATGTTTATTATTTGTAAACGTTGAGTTATTCCGTTCTCCAATTATACATTTAAATAAAAGATAGACAAGGAATATATGGTCCAGTTATCGAATCCGGGTGCACGCTGAAAAATAATGCCCTCTCTTATATATTTTCCCAAACATATTCTGCAGTAACCAGCTGAAACCTGAAAACAAAAATGTGGGAGACAGAAAGGAAAGGAGAAGCAAAAGAGCAGCAGATTCTCATTTCTTGACTCTCAAAACAAATAATGCATTCAATTCAAATAAATGCAAATGGACCGTTTTGAATCTATTAATTTTTTGTATTAATTATTTGTAAATGTGGATTTATATCGTTAAAAATAATTATAATAAATAATACATACATATATATTGAAATCAAAGAATAATTCGTTTCTAAATATTATAATATTTGGAAGGAAACACGCATATGTTTCCACGTAAGTGTATGTAGGTTTGAGGGAAACAAGCGAATGCTTCCACGTAAGTATATGGGTGTTTGGGATCAAGAACGTATTTGTTTCCATGTAAAAACATACATGATTGTCAGTAAACATGATACTATTTGCATTTAAATATAAGTAAGTTTGGGACTTGCAAACATATGAATGTTTGAAGTATGTTCCAAACATATACATGTTTCCTGCAGAATATGTTTGGGATAATATATTAGAGAGGCCGTTATTTTTCAGCGTGTATATAAAACAAAACAATTGTTGATTCCAGACAAATATTCCAGGCTCCGACTTCACAGCTCTGTTTCTTCGTTAGTGATGAAATAGTATATTTTCTTCTGTATGTACACTAAAAAAATTTTCTTCATAATATTTATGAAATATTCTTACCCAAAAATCCTCTGCATATTTACGTCAATTTCGTGGTAAAGAAGGTTTCATAAAATGTTCTTAATTGACGAAATAAATACACAAATAGTTAGCATTTACTTGCCTTGCAGGAACTCAGGCCACCTGTGCGCGGTTCTTATACATGAGAGTGTGGATTCGGTCGAGTTATTAGCCATGAAAAGTGTTCGGAATTGGTGTAAAACTGTAGGCCCGAATCAGTGAGTGTAAAAATACAACGCGCAGAGCTTGCAGATTGTAAGAAGATCTAGTTAGTCCTTTTTCTTGATAAATCAAGTTTAAATTTTGCTTTTCATTATCTTGTGTTTGTGTGCCAAGGATATTTATTGCGTATTTGAATACTTAAGAATGCTCATTTTCGGTTTCTTACATATCTGTATATTAGGGCGGGTCAAATTGTGTGGAACGATTTTTTTGATGAAGCGTATAGCAAAAACGTAATCTATAGGTGATTCTGAGAAATTTTGCTCAAGAGACCATAGCTCTAAGTCGGATTTGGAGCCCCCCAAAAGGAATTTTTATCACCTTTCAGAATCTGTATTGATACCTGTAGAATATGTTAATTTTAGGCTATTTTTCGACAAAAAATTCCTAATATCTCTACTAAAAATAAAAAAAAAATATTGGTATCAATACAGATTCTGAAAGGCGATAAAAATACCTTTCAAACAATTTAATTAAATTATTCTATGTATATATGGAAAAATATCTATTTTGAAATGAGATTTGAGATTTGTGGTATATGAGATTTGATGTACTGATTCCACGCATTCCCATGATACCTACAGACATTCCTATCGATTTCAAGATATTCCAGTTTCCGATTCTGATGCCATTTGCGATGACCATTAATAAAGCGCAAGGGCAGTCGCTTAAATTTGACAAATCCGTGTTTTCCCACGGCCAATATATGTTGCAAGTTCACGTGTAGGTAAACTTTCCGACTAATATACAGCTTTTTGGACAAATCAGCACACGATCGAAATCTAAACAAATACATCTAACAAATAGTTATTTTACATTCTACAGGATTATTTGCCCATTGTCAACTAAACGTGGCATTATCCCGTGTCGGAACGCCAGCAGATATATTCATTTACTGCAAACATAATGGAACAAAATAATTTTGTTCACCCTTGGGCATTACAAAAACTTTGAAGGCAAAACGAAGTTTGCCGGGTCCAGCCATACTTATATGTGTATAGAAATGTAGATAGATATTGATTACAGACGCTCCTCCAAGAAACTTCCCATTAAACAAGAATTTTCCCACCATATGTTAGTCTAGGCTCAAACCAAAGCAAAAGTACCCAATATAGTTGATAATACTGGGATGTAATAAAGTTGATAACAAAAGTTGTTTAATTTTTTTTATTTAGCCCATAAATTTGTTCCAGAAAAACATCGAAATATATCTACGCATTTCCGTTTTACATACACTTTTGTGATGATGTGTTTTCCTATATAAAATGTGTGAATTCATTCGTGGACATGACATCATTGAATACTTTTTCTCGGCAGGGCGAAGTCTGCCGGGCAGCTAGTAATATAATAATTTCTTCTGAAGACATTATTCAGTCAGAGTGTCATTGAGCCTACACTCAAAAAATTAAGTTTGCTATTAATAGCAAACAATGTATGCTACTTATCAGCAGACATTTTGTTTGTTATTACAGCAAATGAACTGCAATAACAACATACTTTTTGCAGGGTTGATAAAATAGCTGACATACTGTTTGCTGAAACAACAAACAAATGTTTGCTGTAACAGCAAATTTGTTTGCTTCCCCCTTTTCAGCAGACTTTCTGCTGTGTTTACCAACAATTTTTTTTAAGTGTATGCACTATTTTTTTTTAGCTAAAAATTTATAAAGGGATACATAAAATCTGAGTAGGATTTCATTATGTCTACGAAAATGTTTTTTTTATTGTACTTTATGTAATAAGGTTTAAAGGTCAACGTAAATGCATTTAGTGAGGTTTCTTTCCAGCTAGAGATGTTCCCTTTATAAAAGGATGTGCCTAGAAATTCTAAATTTGTTTCTACATTCTTGACCAACTTGCGCAGCCTACATATGTATGCACGTTTAAGTGAATTTTGGTGAGACTTTATTCATTTGAAATAAAGTGTAAGTACAATAGTTGCATATCTATGTATTTGTGTCGGAAAGGACAATTTCCTAGTATCCAGAAACTATGGCATTTGGCATTTTTAACCATTTGTGTTAGAAATTACGAGCGAACAAGCACCGGAACCACTTTAAAACGTATTTAAATAAATACAAATTTGAACAGATTTAGTACTACACATGATATACAACCATTACAACTACACACATGATGAATATAATGCAAATGTGTTTGTTAACCTATGCGCACTGAATAGCTGGATATGCTGTGGAAAGATGGTCTGATAATTTGGATGCGGTGTAAGGATTTTGCTTAGGCGCCGAGCAGAGGCTTATCCCAAACATATGTTTGCTTTAATTTGTTACATATATGATTATAATTATAATCAAATTGATGTTAAATGTAAACATATTGCAATTTGATTGCAATACAATATGTTTGCTTGTAGAATGAAATTTGTGTAGCACGACCAAATTATTTTCCACACGAATTATTATGTTATTTTCAGCAAATACACTATGTTTGTTGCCATGAATATAAATAGATTGTCCCAAACATTCTACACAAAAATAAATTTCAGTTAGTGACATATTTAAATAGACGGTCAGTAGCCTAGAATATAAGCAACTAAATATGGAGTTTCAAGATCTTCGTACGGCAGTGTGAGTTCAAATACTACCTCCGACTTTTTCGAAATTTTCTTTAACAAAAGAAATTTGTGTTTGAATCTTAATGTATGAGAAGTCCATACTGCAAGCTCTGAAGGCTTAATATATTTGTTTACGTGAAGCAATTATTATATGTTTGATGGCAAGAATCTAGTTTGTACATATAGGACTTGATACCAATTATAATATATTTACATGTACTGTATGAGATGTTCATACTACAAGCTAACAAGGTCATAAATATTTTGTCCAAGTGACAAATAGTTGATTTTCAGTAGACCGCCCTGTCACTAGTTCACCATCAGTATTTATTAGTCTAAACCGATTTTTTTTCTAATTTAAGATAATTTCAGATAATTTATAATAAAGGGTGGCTCAATGAGATTGTACTTTTTAAATTTAGTGCAAGTGGCAACTCTGAAATATGGCAACTGTCACATATGTTTATTCCGATTGTTAAAAATGAAGCGCTTTACAACGCGATATAATTCTGAAAACTTATTACAAAAATTTGGAAAGTTATGACGGCTCGCAAACTTCGACGAAATATCAGTTGAGAAAGTGCAGCTACACGCAAAGAAAAAACTCGTTCCTCCCAATCTAAATCTCAGAAAACTGAAGTTCGTTTGGGGACTGTAGTTGGGAGAAACGAACTTCTGTTAATCCATACATGTCTTTCCGTTTGGGAGAACCGACAAATTTTTGCAGCAAACAAGATATGAAATATATAATCTGAAAAAACGTTTGCAAGAAACGAAACACGGTTCCGCTAACTGTTGTTTCGGTTACAGCAACCGAGGGTAGTTACTCCCAACTAAACAAATGTTTGCGAGAACTGAAAACTGTTTGCAGTAAACGAGTTATGAAAATTTATTAATTAATGTTATGAAAAGTATTAATGCGATAACTGAAAATCGTTTGCAGTAAACGAGATATGAAAAATTAGAGCTGAAAAATCGTTCGCGAGAAACGAGAAACGGTTCCACCAACTGTTCTTTGTAATTAAAACTTTTATTTATGGCTTCCATAAGCCCTTTTTAATTTAAATTTCCAACGTTTATGATTTTGTTTTTACCCATAGTTTGTTTCATAAAAAATTGGCATTTTTGTCAATTTTATCACTGTCTACTTACACATCTGTCTCGCCTTGCATTCAAATAACAACTAAAAGCGCAGCAAACTACAACGCGTCAATTTTCCGTCCTAGATATATTGAGTTTGTGACCACTTTTGTGTGAATGCGTGAGTGTGAATGCCAAACGAGTAGATAAAACTGTGTATCCAGTGAGAGAATGAGGCAAATTTAAGTGCTTATTAAACTGTGTCATTAGAAAAATTGCTAATTTCAGTTATCGCAAACGTTTTTTACATTTGCTGCAACTGTAATTTTGTACGCGTTTGATACAAACGAGAACTCGTTTGCAATACCATGACACACATATGCGATGTATGAGTTTATTTGGGAGAACTAAAGGTACGGTTGCGATTAATAAATTAATACAAATCAATCAAAGTATTGTTGCGGCAACCGAGCAATTCGAAAAGTTGTCAACAAATTTGAAGAAACTGGGTCGGTTATGGACAGAAAGACTCTTTGCGTCAACGTACCGGTTGGTCTCTTAAAACATCAATTCGGCATCGTTCTCAACAACTTCAAATTTCACGAGGCACTACGCAGCGAATTTTGACAAAAAACCTTCACCTTCACGCGTACAAAATTCGGCATCCTCAGGATCTTAAACCAACAGACCAGGGAAAGCGTTGGCAATTCGTTCAATGGGTAATGAAGCAATGTGAAGTCAATGCCAATTTTTCAAAAGAGTTATCTTCAGTGCATTTCCACCTGAATGGCTGCGTGAATACACAAAATTGTCGAATTTGAGGCTCAGAAAATTTTCATGCAATGCACGAGAAACAAATGCATTTACAACGAGCAACTGTCTGGTGCGGATTTTGGTCAGGAGGCGTGATTGGGCTTTTTATTTGATGATGAGGTGGAAATTGCAGTGTCTGCGAACGGCACTCGACACAGGAATATGATAATGTAGTTCTTGTGGCCTAAACTGGACGGCATGGTTCTGGACGACATGTGGACATGTGGCCGCCACGCTGCGCATGAAACAATCGAGGTATTGCAACAACGATTTCCAGAACAAATTATCTCATGAAATTCTGATTTCAACTGGCCACCAAGATCATCCTATTTAAGGCCGTACGATTTCTTTCTTTGGGGTTTCGTGAAATCTCGGGCTTATGCGAATACAACTACAGTTACACCTACCAAGATTATCGCTTTTCCGGGATTATAAATGTTAATTGAGATCATCGTGAGAAAAGCTCCAGGCAACACGAATAAAACTATCAGCAGAAAAAGTCATATGCTGCTCGCGTATGCTGATGATGTAGATATCATTGGACCACATCTGCGAGAAGTTACTTCAGTATTTTCGAGAGTTGAGAAAGAATCAGCAAAAGCTGTTTTGACAGTAATCGAGGACAAGAACAAATTGATAGTTTCGCCAAGCAGAACATCCGCCCGATTGGATGAAAGGGTGAATGTCGATAAACGTTATAATTGTGAGGCAATGGACGAAATTATTTACCTCGGATCTGCCGTGAAAAGCAGCCAAAACGTCAGCATAGAAATGAAACGTAGAATTGTGCTTGTAATCAGGTGTTGTTTCGGGCTAAGCAAGCTCTTCAGAAATAAGATCTTCTCTCGAGATATGACGATCCAATTATATCAGACTCTCCTACCACCTGTCTTGCTTTATGGCGCAGAATCCTACGTCTTATCGCACGACAGCGAGAAAACTTGTCCGAAAAATATATGGTCCTATAACAGAAAACGGCGAGTATAGACGACGGATGAACCACGAGCTGTATAATCTGTTTTCCGACATCGATGTAGTTATGCGTATCAAAAGAGCGCGTTTAAGCTGGTTAGGTCATGTCATTAGAATGCATCTGAATGAAGCAATGTGAAAGGTATTTTAAGACGTACTTGAAGGACAAGTACGGTGGAATATTCCAGGTGGAATATTGCCTGAGAGAGCTTGGTGTTACCAGCGGGAAGAAAAAAGCTGAAGATCGAGCCGTTGAAGAAACATGTTGTCCACCTTTTGTAAGGTCCTTGACCCCTCTGCGTTGTTTGAGGCCACCTAAGTAAGTAGGTATATTTATATGAATATGTCATTCCAAATTATGGTTTGCAATAATATTTTATTTGCCTGCAATCTTAATATTTTTGTAAAGTATTGTCATTAGATTTTCACAACTAGTTTAACAACTTGTTTATATTTGGTAAGGCAATGGTCGCTTAGTATTGCTAGACTAGACATGCTTATATTGTCAATAGCAAAATTACAGCACTGCCATATTGCATTTTAACCATCATTAGTACGTCGCGATAGAACATAGGAGATGTAGGCGATGCTGGTTTTAATTTTAATGGTGCTAGCTTCATAGTCATAAATAAATAAATAGTTTCCCATTAGATCCCATGATGGCATTGGGGAGAGCTTCTTACAACAAGTGAGCTGTGCGCTTTCCCATTTAACACTCACTGATTAGGACCTACAGTTTTGCTTCGGTTCCGAACGGTTTAAGCTTTTTCATGGCCAAATAGTTGATAGTGTCGCCGTCAATAAGAGAGGTGGGCGCCGTCAAAAGAAATGTAAGCTGGTCAGAGCAGGGGTCGGACCCACGTTCTCATGTACAAGAGGCGCGCCAAGAGTACAGCCATTGTACTGCCGAGGGTCACATAACATTGCAGATTAACATAACTCGGATTCTCAGATTTTTAAATGTGACAAAATATTTTGATTTGCCTAGAATGTAATAAAGTGTAAAGTGAAGTAAAGTAAAAGATTTAGATTCAAGAAAATATAAAATATAATAAAAATTAGTACACACGACCAAGGCGCTTAGGCAGATTGTTTTGGAAGTCATTGTTAGAAAATGGTATATAAAATAAATAAATATAGACGATTTTCAGCAATATGAAATATGTCGACTTTAAGACTTCGATCCATTACAGAGTGCAAGACTAGTTTTGGGGCAAATGATTCCCTTACCAAATGATTATACCACACGCTGAAAAATAACGGCCTCTCTAACATATTTCCCCAAACATATTCTGCAGGAACCATGTATATGTTTGGAACACACTTCAGACATTCGTATGTTTGTATTTAAATGTAAACAGTATTATATTTACTGACAAACATATATGCTTTTAACTGGAAACATATGCGTTCTTCATCCCAAATATCCATATATTTACGTGGAAGCATTCACGTGTTTCTCCCAAACCTACAATAGTCACGTGGAAACATATGTGTATTTCCTCCCAAATATAATAATATTTAGAAACGAATTATTCTTAGATTGCAATATAAGTCCATTATTTATTACAAATAATTTTAACAATATAAATACACATTTATAAATAATTAATACAACAAATTAAGAGATTTATAACGGTCCTTTTTATATTTATTTGCATTGAATTCATTATTTGCTTTTTTATGAAATGAGAATCTGCTGCTATTTTGCTTCTCCTTTCTTTCTTGTCTCTCACGTTTTTGTTTTCAGAAGGTTTCAGCTATGCGTTCTTTATAAGTATGCGTTGGTACACAAGCGAGGTATTTATATACAAATCAAGTTCATGCAAGCCAAGCGTGGATTAATTACTTGTGCTCTTTTTATTACACTTATTTCACAATCGGTCCGCCTTTCCGATATTCTCAGTAGAGGCTCGTGCAGACAAAGGGCTTCACGTTGTTACCCTATTCAGTGTCTTTCCTCAAAATCGTTTCTCACTGTGGTAGCACACACACATGTATACGAATCACATACACAAAAACCAAAGTAACATCACAATCCATTTAACCGTCCGAGACTTCGCTTATTCTTTTTTCACTGATCAAGCGCTTGTTGAATCCTCTGTCCAATGAACCATTCACGACTGAGTACATGAAACTAAAACACAATACATCAGGAAAAATAAGAAACACTTCATCTGCAATTTACACGCATATTCAGGAATATTTATGACTCACTGACTGAGAGCAAAATGCAAAAATACGGTTACACACTTAAAAGATAGACTCTCTCGTTATCCCTCTTTTATTCTCTTGCTCTCTCGAGAGTATAAATAGGGCAACAAACACAGCTGTATTTGTATAACAAACAAAAATATATGTGGGTCGCAAACACATATGTTACAACATAATAATCATTGTGTCTCAAATATGTAATATTGAATAGCAAAAACAATGTGTTTGGACACAAGTATATTATATTTGCGACAAACTCCAAGCACACTTTACTTTATTTATAAAAAAGACAGATTTTCCAGCGTGTAGGCGAGTATTGATAAACCATTAAAATGCTGATTTCTGTGTAGATTTTAATGCCCGAACTATATTTAAAATTTAAGCATAAATGCTTTGTCGTGCTAATTCTTGTGATCTCATGTCTGTAGCGGAATTTAACAGGACTTATTTTCCTAGAACACTCCCATGATCTATGTCAAGTTTTAAATGATATTTTCATCGTTTTGTTACGAAGAAGCGGAAAGTGAACTAAACTTAGAAGCTGGCCCACTAGCTGCTACGGTTCTGATACTGCACATGATCACTTAACCGTCGGTGATGCAATGGTTAGTGTGTGCGCCTCTTATACATGAGATCCTGGGTTCTATTCCTGCTCTTACTACCCCAAATTTCTTTCGGCGGCGGTCATCTCGCATATTGACGCCGACACTGTCGAGTAGTTAGCCATGAAAAAGCTGCTCAAAATACCGTACAGCACCGGTGTAAAACTGTAGGTCGCCTGCAGTGAATATAAAACTAGAAAGCGCACAGCTCACTGGTTTTGAGGAGCTCTCCCCAATCCCTTCATGGGATGTAATGGGAAACGGTTTTTTTCATGATCACATAGCTAAGGTTAAACCAGTTCATGTTACTCACAATTTCAACATCATCCTCCTAAATATACCAGTGGGAGAATTAGGACTTAACGAAAATACAGTTTTGGGTGCAACTAAATTTAAATAACAGCAACGAATCAACAATGAGTTTACACTAACACATCCTCTCCCACACACACAAGAATATATAAAAAGGACATCCACCCACATTCAGCTAAGTTCAATCACACGCATACACACACACAGATACATTTTGTACGTAGTGGGCGAGCGTGTATTAGTAAATCACTGTTTGCATTTGTATTTGTGCAGTGGCACACATGCGTGTGTATATGTTTGTTTGTATGCGTGTGTGTTAGAAATGTTATCCTAATTCACAATTAATGGCAAATCCACCATGATGTTGTTGTTCTTACTGTGTTTAGATTTAATACCAAATTTTTGGATAGTCCTCTGTGCACATACACCATAGAATGAATCCCAACCAAACCAAACGTATCCAACCATTCATTCATCCAACAATGGGTAAATAAGTGAATGTACACACACACACATATATATATATATATATATATATATACACACACAAATGCAACTGTATGGGTATATAAATGTATGTATGAGCAAAATATTTGCACAATAATTAATTGAATAATGTCAATAAATTTTCAACACATCTCCGAACACAACTTTTAAGTATACAAATTCTATACAAACCAACGACGATGATGTATGTCGATATATCTGCAGATATATCGGTACATTCAGTATTACACGTAAATATTCAATGAATACGAATGTGAACCATCTAAACTGTTTTTCATTTTATGTGGGAATCAAGGAGGAAACAGTGGTTTACATTGTGTTCTTTATGGTGGGTAAGTTAACATTTATGCTTGCGATTTTGTACAAAAAAAGGTAGTGAACATGGACTAAAACCTACACAACAATTTCAGAGAATTTTTTAATTTTTAATTATATAAATTGATTAAAACTATTAAATTTTTTATTAATTATTATTTAAATTTTATTAAAGTTACCAATTTATATACATATTTACACTTTATTTACATTAGTTAAATTTAAACCACAACAGAAACAAAAAATTTGCCCCCTCGGAATTTGGGTTTAAACAACGGTTTATGATTGGTACCAGGAATGAAATACTCTCTCTAAAATATCAAGACTCGAACTGACCCGTTTATTATGGAATCCTACAATGTGGACAACGTTGTTGCAACCTAATTACCATTTGCACGCTGAAAGTAACGGCCCCAGCAACGCGTAGAAGGAACCATGTAAAGGGTTTTTCAACAGAGACGCTACAAAAGTAAATCGATAGGGACAGCAAACGACGCCATATTTTTTCCCGCTCTTTTGACATTTCTCTTCAGTAAGGTTTGCCATTTCATCATGGAAAGATATACGAGCCAACAACGAGTCGAAATTATTAAAAATTACTACCGAAATTTGGAGTCAGTGGCCTCAACTTTAAGAGCGCTAAGTCCAATTTATAGTCGTCATAATCGTCCTACCAGATCAACAATTGAGCGTCTAGTGGAAAAATTTGAATCCACAGGCACAGTACACAACGTTCCTGTGCCAGTGAGACAAAGAAGTGCCCGTAGTGTCGAGAATATTGCAATATTCTAATATAATATAGAATATATCAGTTCAAGAAAGCCCAAATGTGTCTCTCACACGTCGTTCTCAAGCGTTGGGCATCTCTGTGACGTCGTTGTGGCGAATTTTGCGAAAAGATCTTGGCCTACATCCTTACAAGAACAAATTGACGCAAGAACGGAAGCCGCTTGACCACCATAAGCGTCGTATGTTCGTGAATTGGGCTGAGCAACAACTTGAAAATGATTCGTGTTTTCATCGGAAAATCGTCTTCAGCGATGAGGATCATTTCTGGCTGAATGGCTTCGTCAATAAGCAAAATATGCGTTATTGGTCAGACAGCAATATACACGTAATCCATGAGTCATCATTGCATCCCGAAAAAATTACGGTTTGGTGCGGTTTATGGGCCGGCGGCGTCATTGGGCCGTACTTCTTCCGTGATGATCAAGACCGGCACATTACTGTGAATGCGAATCGCTACCGTTCAATGATAACCGAATATTTTTGGCCCAAATTGGATAATATGGACTTGGAGGACATGTGGTTCCAACAGGACGGCGCCACAAGCGACACAGCGAATGCCACAATCAATTTATTGGAAACCAAGTTATCTCACGAAATGGCCCAGTCGATTGGCCGCTTCGGTCGTGCGATTGGACGCCGTTAGATTATTTCCTGTGGGGCTACGTCAAGTCTATGGTCTATGCCAACAAGCCAGCAACGATTGATGAACTTCGTACGAATATCGAACGTGAAATTGCAGCAGTATCGGCCGATTTATGCTTGAAAACCGTCGAAAATTGGGTTCAGCGCCTGTACTTCTGCAAGCGTGCCCGTGGTGGCCATGCAAAAGAAATCGAGTTCCATACATAATGGCATCGAACGTACTTTCGCAGGAATAAAGAATTTCATTGGTATCTTAAACCGGTTTTGTTTTAGTTAAAAAAAACTTGTGTAGCGCTCTTATTGAAAACCCCTTTATATTTTTGCGAGCATTGATTTCATGAATTGAAATCTGCTGCGTTTTGTTTGATTTCAGCAGTTTTCAACAAACAAAGCCATGTCTGGTTCACAAAAATATATTAGCATATTAGTCAGTGTTTCCCCAAAATGTAATATGTATTACATAGAAAACATAACGTGTTTGGACACAAGTATACTATATTTACCACCAGCTACAAACACGTTATAGTTGCATCCAAGCATCAAAAAGCATTCAGCGTATGGTCACTAGGGTGTCCCACCAATAAAAAATTTGTTTTGCTCAAGCTTTATTTGAATGATTATAGGGTAAGGTATTTTTGAGATATTTTTCAGATTTTTCGGAAGAGGTTTAGAGGTGCACATGTCGAATATCTCCCAAAAACGTTTTTGAATTTTACTTCAAACTCGGCCAATAACCACGATTTTCGTAGTTTTTAAGTCAAAATGTTCAAAGCAAACAGTCCAAACTTTTATTGTATGTACACAAACCATCAGTTTCGGCAATGAGTTTGCTCAATAGGGTACCACGTATTAATTTTTCTCGTAAATTTGTGGGTAAATTTTGTAAATAACGCTTAATATCTTTTAACATTTCTATAAAAATGTAAATCACTAATGATGCGCTTTAAAAGGAGTATAAATTCATAGTATTTTTGTAAAAAAAATTTTGAATTTGCGGTTACTGTTCCAGAGTTATGCCACTTTAAAGCCTTTTACCCATTGTATGAAACTAGTAATATTATAATGTGTTTGCTATTTTTGCATCGGATTTGCTTTGAATTTCTATGAAAATTTAAAATACTAATGATGGCACTTTAAAAGGTGGGTAAATTCCAAGAAATTTTCTAAATAAAATTTTGAATTTGCAGTTATTGTTCCAGAGTTATGCCACTTTAAAACTCTTTACCTATTGTATGAACATAATATCATTATAAACTGTTTGTCTTTTTCCATCGTATTTGGTTTGAACATTGTATTATTGAAAAAATCTACATGCGCTAAGTAACGACAAAGAATTACACGTAGCAAAAAATGGCCCCGGCAACATATTGCAGCAACCATATATATGATTGCTTGAAAACATATATATGTTTTCTGCAATATATTGCTGGGACCGTTTTTTTCTGCGTGTAAGTCTTTGTCGTTACTTAGCGCATGTAGATTTTTTCATGAATATAGTGTTTAGAGCAAATTCGATAAAAAATTGTCAAAGAGTTTATAGTATTATTAGTTTCATACAAAGGGTAAAAATTTTTAAAATGCCATAACTCTGGAACAGCAACTGCAAATTCAAAATTATTTATACAAAATTGCTTGGCATTTATCCGTCATTAGTGTTTTAAATTTTCATAGAATTTTAAAAGTTATAAAGCTAACAAAATAAATTACTTATAAATTACTAACAAAATTTATCCAAATATGCGAAAAAATTTAATACGTGGTACCTTATTGAGGAAACTGGTGGTCTATGCGTATACAATAAAAGTTTGAACGTTTTGCTTTAAAAATTTTGACTTACAAACTAAGAAAATCGTGGCTATTGGCCGAGTTTTAAATAAAATTCAAAAAACGTCCGGAATCCCATATTTTTGGTGGAAATTCGACTTGTGCGACCTCTAAACCTCTTCCGAAAAATCTAAAAAAAATATCAAAAATATTTTACGCTATAAGCTTTCCAATCAAGCTTGAGCAACCATGAAAATCGAAAAAGAAAATTTTTTTGGGACACCCTAATGGTCACTGCTTTATATACTCCGGCAATGATATGCATCGTATAAACGGAATCAGTCTTCTTCATTGTGAGGTTCAATTCGAAATTCTGCAGGATTGGTGTGGTAGAGGCATATGCAATCACCGAAACTGATGAGGACTATGCTAAGGACCATTTCTATAGTCCATTAGATTTTGCTGTAAGCTTTTTGTTAGTTGGTGATATTCAAATATATCTGGTGGTTTCAATGCCACAGTAGGCAACGATAACAACAACCACCAGGAAGTTATGGGCAGACATGGGCTTGGAACTCTCAGAATTGTCAATAGTGACAAACTCATATATTTCTTTACTCGCCATGAAATGTTTCTCAAATTCCATCATAGAAATATTCACAACTATACATGTGAATCACCCGATGGTCAAACCTTCAATCAAATTGACCATATACTTGTCAGCAAAATGTTTTTGGGTTCCCTGCTAGTTATCCAAACTAGACATGGTGCTGATATTGAAAGCGACCATCAACTCTTCGTGGTATCTTTTCGTCCCCGTCCAACGGTTGTCAACGGTATTAGGGACAATATTGTAAAACACAATACAGATTGTCTGTAGGACTCATCCACATCAATAATGTACGACCGAACTCCATGAGCTGATTTGGGAAAGTGCAATCAAAATACCGTCGTGGCCGTCGGTGGTTCAATGGGAGTGTGGTCGGCTCTTGTGCATGAGAACGTGGGTTCGATCCATGCTCTGACCACCTTACATTTCCTTCGACGGCGGTCACCTCGCTTAGTGACGGCAACACTATCGATTATTTAGAAATGAAAAAGCTTCTCAAAATACCGGTGTAAAACCGGTGTAAAACTGTAGGTCCCAATCAGTGAGTGTAAAACTAGAACGCGCATAGCTGACTGGTTGTTAGAAGCTCTCCCTAATCCCTACCGGCTCTTGTACATGAGATCCTGGGTTCGAACCCTGCTCTAACCACCTTCAAATAAAATTTCTTTCGGCGGCGGTCACCTCGCATTGTGACGGCGACACTATCGAGTATATAGCCATGAAAAGAGCTTCTCAAAATACCCTTCGGAATCAGTGTGAAACTTTAGGTCATAATCAGTGAGTGAAAACTGGAAAGCGCACATCTCAGTGATTGTGAGAAGTTGTCCCCGGTCCCTTCATAGGATGTAATGGGAAACCATTTCTTTTTTTAATCCCTACATGGCATGTAACGGGAAACAATTTATTTATTTTTATAATCAAAATACCTTGTCAAGAATTGTCGAATGCTGAAGGAAATTGTCATGGAGGTCCACGGTGAGGAAAGACGCGACAATAAACCTTGGTTTAATACAGAATCCTGGGCCAAATTGGGAATTGTAAAAGCCTGCATCGCATGCGCATACGACCCAAGAAAACAACATTGAAATGACGATAAAATCAGACTATCGGCTATCTGCACGTAGAGTGGATTCGGAGTCTGTTCCGATTACGACAAAATCTAAATGATACAACGGAACAAACAGAAACTATGGGTAATCTCCATATTTTTCAAAAATGCAATACCACGGAAAAATACAACTCTGTGATATAGATTAAAAACTCACCTCAAAGCACTGCAACAATGCGAGATCGCATGAGGAAAAGAAGAACATGGAGGAAAAATTCTGTCTGTTGTTGTTGTTGGAATTATAGGGCTTTCAGTGATGTTGATACTTAGGGATCTTCGATCGATACTAATTCGCACATGTGAATTGAGAATTGAGTTTGTATATATACGATTGATGATCAACCGATGGTATCAATTCAGGCACAGTAGTTAGGCATCTGATGATGAACTTGTCACGGAGTTCGAAACTAGTCATGCCAGTGAATGTGTGTTGAACTGAGTTGTCTATTATTTTCAACAAAAACTAACCATTTTTCAATTAGAAAAATGTTCATGACTTGTAAGCTTGTAGTATGAATTTCTCATACATTAACCAAACACAAACAAATATCGGTCAATAAAATCCAATTTAAAAATCAATTACAATATTTTCCAAAAATGTCCCTCCAAACCACTGTTTCGTTTAACACCCAGACAGCATTCACCAATATGTACTATCTTACGCTAAAGTGAAACATAAACAGACATATCCATCATATGGCCGTAATCTTTTTGGGAACTTAAACTCCTAGAACATGGGCCAACCCACCCACTCATTCGGCCCAAAGGAACACCATCGACAACACCAAAGTTTCGAAAAACAGAAACGCAAAACAACAACGGAGAATATCAACATCAGGATTCCGGACACACAGACGACACATTATGTGTGGACCATCATGGACCATGTTTATTCTGGGAACATACGTAGTATACATATGTGTACTGGGGTAAAGCGATTAGGCGATACGAATCAACAAATCAGCAATTTAGCAATTTCGGCAAATTTCAGTCCAAAATTTACATAGACAGACAGACAGACGACCAACTTTACATCTCTCTGTCAAACTAGAAATCGTTTTCCATCTTCACAAAACCTCAAGCCAAGAGTTTGTGTTTGTAAATGTACGACTAAGGGTGACGAGTAAACACTTCATCTCCGCCTCAGCTCGGCCCACATACATGTATGGACAGGACAAAGGAAAACGGAAGAAGATGATGGCGACGAAGGTGGAGTGTGTGTAATGTTACTTCGAAAGTTTGTCTTTCAATTCCTGCAAATGGCGACAATCACTTTTGATGTTTTCCACTACTCCTTCAATGAATGTTGATAGTCGTGCTTTTGTCACCCTTTTCTGTTGTTCTTGTTATCAATGTCGTCGTCATATGGAAACCATGATAGCCAGTAAAGCATGGACTATGACTACGATGGTGAAAGCCATCAACCCAAAGAAGGTACTGGTGAAAATGGAGAGTAGGACAGGATTGTATTTGTTCGGTAATGAAGCAACATGTGGAACATGAAACAACAAGAGATGTTAAAATTCAGACGCTTTCTACGTTGTTTTAGCCCATTGCCCCAAATTTATTTGTTCCCCTTTGTCCCAGCAGCAGTAGTAGCAGTTTTTGTTGGCACAGACGTCTCTTATGTTCTTGCAGCCAAATCTGATGGATGCAACAATAGGAGAGATTGTCCCTTTACTTATGGTTGGCGCGTTCTGGGCTAAACAAATGTTTAACTTTGAAAAACATACAGCAGAATTACACTGTTCCGAATCTTTAACACACACACCGTCATCATCAACACCGGCTACCAACTACCATTAAGGTATGCAGGACGCAAGTCAGCAGCAGCAGCAGCCGCAACAGGAACTTATAATCGAGACGGATTTTATGAAAACACAAAAACAAACATTCCACTTACTCATTGTCGTCTGAGATGCATTAAGGACTCGTACTTTTACATATTTGGGATATTTTAGGCAGGACTAAAGGAGCACATGGAATAGATTTGCAGCAGTAAGTCATAAGCAGCTATCCACAGGATAGGAAACGGATATTATCGTTACCAAAAAATTTATGGTTTGTAAGACATATGGGTGGGATGACAAACTACTGCCATTATACCTATGATCTCATGTGAGACCAGAGATTGTTTGAAATTTAACTGGGTTTAATTCTTGGGTGGCTTTAATGATTTGTAGATTTTATGATTAGAGACTCGGAAAGGAATTTTATTAAACATTCCAACAAATCCTGAATAATGTTTTTGAATATAGTGGTACCAAACGATTAGTCTGAAGGATCATTCAGGTTAAAGGATGTTGCAATTATAAATGTACATCTGTGGAGGTTCATGCGGAACATAGAACGTCAGAAAATTCTCTCCATCGATACCTGTCTCTGAGAAGTGATTTATGCCGTTCTCAGATTTCCAAAGACAACAAGTCACTCGAGTTCGATTCAAATAGGATTCCTATAAGTCAAAAGGTGTCGTTCGCTCTAACTATATCTTTGATCGCAACCGATACCACATTCAAAACGGAGAAATTTCAAGTTTTCGTTCGGCTTGAAATGATAAGCCAAATCAAATCTCATTTGACTAGAACACGAACGAAAGTTTCTGTTTGACATCGAGGGACAGGCAGTTCAGGGACAGTTCACTTGGCTACATAATATTATTGTTTGTTTATATACGTGTTCCCGGCAACTCTTCCATGTATTTTGTGGTCTTCCTGACCTGTGACACTTCAATAGGGGTCTTTCTATACACTTCAATAGGGATGTTACGTGTGCGCAATTCTAGATAAAGCTACATTAAAGTGCGTTGGTGTTCAATACGTGGCTTCATCGCGTACAGAAATACCAAATACACTTTTGAAATGGCGTCCACAACCTGTACGATAGTATACTGTTCTTTGACAAATATACCCGCTTTAAAGGGCTGTGAATTTTTCAAACGAACACCACCAGTTTATTGTATGGTTTGCGTACTTTCGGAAGAAAATTTAAGCAAAAAACAATACCTCGGAAATCAGCGACCAGCCGAAAAACTACCAATTTTTTCGGATTTATAAGAGAATTTGAAAGTGTTCTAATCATCGGAAAGTAACGATTTTAACCTCAAGTTAATACTCAGGTGATCCTTGGGTGAGACTAAATACTAAGTTTTATTGCCAAGAGTAAAGGTCTAAATGTTCATATCTCTGCTAACAAATTACTACCGGTTTGTATAACAAAATGTCACACCCTGGCGACAATAAAATCTATATATAAAAAGTATTTTGGTTGAATTGTGACCGTCGGTAGTGCACTGGGTAGCGTGCGTGACTATGAGCAAATAAGGAAGCGTTTCGAAATTGTTTGGTGCAAACATATTTATTTTCCTGCATATACACAACGCTACTTCAAAAGGATAAATGTTTCCCTCTAATAAAACCATTTGTTTCAAATGTTCTAACATTTGTTTTGTTTGTAATGTTTTAAATCAACATTCATTAACCCCAAAATTTTTACAATTTACTTTTACGGCAAACATAGAAAATGTTTATGAAGTTTAAAAGTGACCAATATTCAGAATTGCTGCAATCGACCTGTGGTTGGTCGATGAATAAACGAGTGTCCTTGCAATCATGATCGTGGGTTAAACTCGTTTTCAAGTAAAGTTTAAATAAATAAATAAATGGTTTCCCGTTACATCCCACGAGGGGATTAGGCAGAGCTTCTCACAACCAGCCAGCTGTGCGCGTTCTAGTTTTACACACACTGATTGTGACCTACAGTTTTCCACCGGTTCCGAACGGTATTTTAAGAAGCTTTTTCCTTGCTAAATTCTCGATAGTGTCGCAATCACTAAGCGAGGTGACCGTCGTCGAAAGAAATTTAAGGTGGTCAGAGTAGGGATCGAACCCACGTCTTCATGCACAAGAGCCGCGCACACTACCAAAATTCCATTTAAAATTAAAAAAGAAAATCACATGAGGTGTCAGGGGACACCCGGTTGGAACGAAGTTCCTTTCGCTATATATTATCTACTAGTTTTTTCCAAAACGTCTAAGGCGCCCGTTGAAAAATTCAATAATTTAAATGGATCTTTAAGAAAAGATACTTTTTGTAAAATGATGAAATTTGTTTTAAGACATTTTTTTTTATAGAATGTATTTTTTTTTAAATATATTTTTTGGTCCTTTTTGTAAGAATATGTATTATATTTTCCCGAAATGGTCAATTTTGAAAGAGAGGTACTTCTTTTATTAAAAGCGAATGTTTTTTTAAGAAAAGGTACTATTTTAAAAAAAAGTACTTTCTGTAAGAAAAAGCCATAAGAGAATGACATTTTTTTACAATGAAGTACTTTTTTTTTCAAAGAAGTGGTACTCTTTTCCGCAAAAGGTTATTTTTTAAAGAAAATTTACTTACTTTCAGAAAGGCTGCTTAACTCAAGAAAAGAAAAGAAAGGGTATTATTTTATTTTTACTTTTAACAAAAGGAATTTTTTGAAGAAAATTAATTTTTTTTAAGAGAAGGTATTTTTTGAAGAAAAGGTTCTATTTTTAAACATGGGATTTTTTTTTAGAATTGGTCCTTTTTTCAAGAATTGGTACATTTTTAAGAGTAGGTAGTTACTTGTAGAAAAGTTTTTTTGCTTCACAAAAAACTTACTGTTTAAAGAATATGTAGTTTTTTAAGAAAAGGCAATTTGCTGTAAGAAAATTTAGTTTGTTTACGAAGAGGTACTTTAAAGAATATTACTTTTTTTAAGAAAAGGTACTTTTTTTAAGAAAATTTATTTTTAAGCAAAGGTACTTCTTGAAGATAAGGTGTTTTTTAAGAAAAGTACTTTGTTTAAGAATATGCATTTTTGCGAAAATTTTTTAACCCTGCTGTTAGATTAGAAAAAACTTACGAATCTTAGATTGAGGGACCATTTGGTCCATACTGCAATTTTCATCCAAAATAATAATTTTATCTTATTCTTTGTAACTATTTTGGTTCAAAAATTTCTAAAGCAAGTATTTGACATATCAAAAACATCCGCTAACATATCAAAAACATCTTCTAAATATTTGACATGAATTTACATTCGCTTGGTAATGAAAAAACTTACGAATCTTAGATTGAGGGACCATTTGGTCCATACTGGAATTTTCATCCAAAATAATAATTTTATCTTATCCTTTGTAACTATTTTGGTTCAATAATTTCTAAAGCAAGTATTTGACATATCAAAAACATCTTCTAAATATTTGACATGAATTTACGTTCGCTTGGTAATGAAAAAATGTACTATTGACCAAATGGTCCTCTAATCTAAGATTCGTCATTTTGTATTTTTCTCAGTCCTGAATAAAGTTAGAAAATTTAATTTTCGCACATAACATTGTTTTATTAAAAGACCCCATTAGCAGAAAAATTTAGTCAGTATATATCACCGTTCCAAAGTTACAAGGGAAAACAGAAAAAATTTGGACCAAATGGTCCTAATCTAACAGCAGGGTTAAGAAATGGTTTTTTTTAACAAAATGTTCTTTTTTGAACGTCTTTCACTATGGCTTTTCTAAATTTACTTTTATTTTGTTCAAAATTACAATATATACTAAATATTGGTTACAGGTTCCACCTAGAAAACTTCACATTAAACAAGCAATTTCTCAACATATGTTAGTCTAGACACAAACCAAAGCAAAAGTACCCAATATAGTTTAGAATACTGGGTTGTAGCATAATATTATTAAAGAAAGTTGTTTAATTTTTTTTCACTTTGCACCCATCTCGCAACGCTCATTAAGGAACCTCGTTCCAAAATAAAAATGTTTGGCTATTCGGGGGTTGAATTTGTGTCACTCTGTGTTTAACGATTTCCAGTTGGACGTGCTGCCACAACGACGCCATGACATGTTTCTAATGTTTTTCGTTTCTCATACACTTTTTATTTTAGTTAGTTTTTTCTTAGTTTGGGGTGAACATAAACCGTTTGCGGGAAACAAAATATCGGCTTTGGGTAAAATCTCGATTCAAGCTTAAATTATTTGATCTGTAATTTCTTACTTACTTACTTATCCGGTCTTGAACAACCCCGGGGGGTCAGTGATTTTAAAAAACGAAGATAACATATTTCGCCAACCTGCTCGATTTTATGCCTATCTCTCCAACGAAGTGTATGCAAGGATTCCTCAACCTGATACCTCCTGCGGTGTCTTGGTCTTCCTATTTTTTTCGTCTTCATTCGAGTTCGGTTTCGAAAACCATTCATGCTGGTTCGTCTCTATCCATTCTACAGACATGGTCTAGCCAGCGCAATCGCGTTATTTTGATCCGCTTAACTATGTCAATGTCGGGATAAAGCTCATGTTTCATCCGTCGCCGGTACTCGCCGTTGTCCATTGTAGGGACATACATTTTTCGGAGTATTTTTCTTTCGAAGACTCCTAGCAATGTTTCGTCTGCTTGCGATAAGACCAAGGAATCTGCGCCATAACGTAAGGCAGTCTGGTATAGCTATACTTTTGTCGCTCGAGAGATGGCAATATCTCTAAAGTGCTTGCTTAGCCCAAAATAACATATATTTGCCAGCACAATTCTCCGCCTGATCTCAATGCTGACGTTGTTGTTGGGCGGTACGAACTAAGTCCCCAATGAACTAAGTCCCCAAAACGAAAATGAACTAACCCCCCAAAATTGGGGATTTATTTCATAATGAAATAAATCCCCAATTTAGAAAATGAAATAAACCCCCAATAAAATGAAATAAATCCCCAAAATAAAAATTAACTAACTCCCCACTTTCTGGGGAGTTAGTTCATAATGAATTTATTCCGCACAAAAATTTTTTTTTGGTGTAAATCGGTTGGAAATAAAACATTCAAAAATTTTCTGTAAAAGGCGCATAATATTCTTCAAAATATTTTTAATGCGCCTTTTACAGAAATTTTTTTTAATAACCTTTAGTGATACGATAACCGTACAGCAATTATTAAAGAATTTTCGCCAAATTTTCGAATATTTCCAAAATTTATTTGTAAAAGGCGCATAATTCTACAGTTTTTTAATAATTTTGGTATTTAGTGAAAATGAACTAATTCCCCAAAAATAATTTTGGGGATTTATTTCGTTCCTTGGAATTGGGGAGTTGGTTCATTGTGAACTAACTCCCTAAATTTGAAACTGAAATAAATCCCCCCCCCCAGTTCTCGAAAAAAAACCGCAGTAACTTCTCTAATTGTGCGTCCGATGATATGTATATACGCGAGCAGTATGTGACTTTGGCTGCTGATGGTTTTATTCAGGTTGACTGTAGATTTTCTCATAACAATCTCTATTAAGATGTTAAAGAGACCCCTTGCATGAGGCCACGCTTAGTTTCGAAAGGTTCGGTAAGATCCTTACCAACTTTAACTGCGGCTTTGGTGTTCGTTAGGTTCATCCTGCAAAGGCATATGAGTTTTGCAGTAATACCAAGCTCAGACATTGCTTCGTAGAGTTTCTCCCATATCGGGCTATCAAAGGCCGCCTTCTAATAGGTGTCGATTTGTTTTTCGTGGGTCTTCTCCAGGGTTTGGCGTTAGCATTAAAACCTTTTCAGTTGTCGATTTTTCAGGTCCACAGCCACACTGGTATGGTGCAATCAGGTCAGCGATAGTTGATTATATCCCTTAGTATACGTAGTTGATAGAATTTTACATGCTATGGATTAAAGGCTGATTCCACGGTAGTTGACACAGAGACTCGGGTCGCGTTGTTTACATATGGGGCATAGTTAACCTGACCAACTGTTTTTGATCGAAAAACGAGATTGTGACCAAAGAGAGTGATTTGTTTATTTTTACCAAATGAGTTAACATTTAAATAAATAAAATTATAAAATTTAGAAATAGTTAAATTATATTTAAAATTAAAATATATATTTCCGATTTATTAAACTTTAGTTACATATATAGTCGATTATATATTTCATATATTTTTTATATATTATATATTTCATATATATGTATATATTTCAAATATTTTTATATTATTATTTTTTTTTATTTTTTAAAAGCCAGACTAAAAAATTATCTAGTAAAAACCTTTAAGCTGGCATTTGAAATCGGCGACACCAGTGTAATTTGAAAATAATTTGTTTTGATATCTGTTTAAACATTACGACCACAACGGGGATATAATTACGCCACTATTGCGACCCATCCGACGGTAGAAACATTTAGAAATATCACATTTATCGGAAGAAAAATGGACAAAAGCCCTATCACATTATTTTAGTTCGTGGCAGATTTGAACAGATGCCAGTAGAGTACAACTAAGCCTCAGATAATGAAGTTCACAAACTTCGAAACGATCGTGATATTGTGAATTCAAATCCTGCTTTTAACCTTTAAAATTTTATGTTAAAAAGTATAACTTGCAACCTAAATTATACATTACTATTTCTACAGACAAAAAACTCATAAAGCGGGACTTTCCTGTATAAATCGGGATTGGAATCCAAGGCGGGTTGAGACATCGAAAAGCGGTATAATCCTGCCAAAATCGGAATGGTTGGCAGGTTAGGCATAGTTGCCGGGCATTTTTCGTAATGAGTTGAAGCACGCACGCATTTTTGTAATGAGTTGATGCACGCACCTTATCAGCTCATCACCACCAGCATTGGACAGCTCCACCGGTAAGCCATCGGCTCCAGTGTGTTTGTTGTTCTGCAGCCGGGCAATAGCTCTTCTGACCTCGTCTTGGTTAGGAGGGGGCGATCGATGTCATCGTCTTTTCTGTGAGTGTTTTCTGTGAGTGTAAATACGAAATTGCAGTTTCGATTGAACAAACTAGATGCTTCTTATTGTATATAGATTTTACTTTGCTTGCAAACGCCAACATTCCTTCTCATACAATTTGTTACTACATACAATTGATTCAGTTCAGGAGCCATTGAAAATCAGTGTTTTACCGTGGAACAGCAATTATTTAAATAATGTTTTGTATTACTAATAAAAAAAGTTTGCTCTGATATATGTTTTTGTATTGATTTTTGATGTGTTAACATCTATAGGCACGGTTAGGGCAATCTATCAAAGTGAACACATGCACACCACACACAGTATTAGCATCACAGTATTGATGTAGCGGCAGCGAACAAACAAGCATGTCGTCGTCGCCAAAGAGTATTGAATAGTGTAGTATAGAAAAGAAACGTTGATGCCGTTTGAAACATTTATGCTTTCTGTATTGTTTTGTGTAATAACAATGTCGAAATGGTGCATTTATATTCTACAAAGAGAATAAGACTCGTTTCTGTTCTTTTACTCAGACTCTCTACACGGGAGCGGAAAAGAGTGCAATAAGTTCTCTATAATATTCAATACTTTTTGTCGTCGCTCTATTTATGACAAAACAAAAACAATTATTTCAGTGAGCAAAATTTTTGCTTTATTTAATTTAATAATACTACATCTAATGTTAAAGCAGATGTAAGAAAAATGAAAGTGCAATATCAAAAGAGCCTTCAGCAAACAAACTATTCTTTTTTTTACTTTCCAATGTAACATTTACTAATGTATTCATAGAAATCGAACAAGTACCGTGTAACAAAAAATTGTTAACACATAACCCGTGAGTTCGAACACTCATTGATTCTTTTTATGGTTTAAAAAAAAGAAAATGGTGTCCCATATAAGCCCATGAAGGGATTGGTGAGAGCTACTCACAATTAGTGATATGTGCATTTTCTGCTTGTGTGCGCACTGATGGGGACGAACTGTTTTACACCGATTCCAAACGTTATTTTTGAGAAGCTTTTTCATGGCTAAGTACTCGATAGTGTCGCCATCACTAAGCAAGTTGTAAGAAATGTAAGGCGGTTTGATATACATATATATCTTACCCTTAAACGATTTCCAGTTGTTTTTAAATTTCACAGTAAAATTTGAAAAAAATTTCCTTTTAGCAAGTCAATTTTTATTTTTTTTTTCAAATTTAAAAATAACATTATACTTACATATATATGCCCTAATGACGTCTAAAATTATATTTGTTTTTTAAATAAAAAACCGAAATTCATTTTATTACAATTCCCCAACAGACGCATTCATCAAAAGACGTCACCCAGCCAGTTAGCCAGACCATCACACCAAATATCAAAAGAAATAAAATTGAATTCCACACGTTTCAATTAAAAAAAAAATACTATATGAACAAAAAAAAAAATTATATATGAGTAAATAAATAAACAATCAACAATTCTGATGTACGAATATGAAAAATTTGTATAAAACCTACACACATACAAGTTTTCAAATGTATACGAATCAATGAATGAAAGATGTTTTTCTATATAGACTGGACTTGTGTAGATGTTTTTGTCTGTTACACGGGCCGCAAAAAGGGTGAAGAGATCGGTATTGATAAAATATTTAAATAAAAACTGGCATATTAAGTTTGATGTATAAAATTGGTCAATGGTAGAAATTTGTAAAAGTCACTACAATTTATGTTGAAAAGAGAGCTACGAGGGCGGATCAATAGGGCCGTGACTTTTTAAATGAAACCCAGTTTTTTTTCCAAAAACAAATTTTTTTTCAACATAATCTCTGTTTAGCTCAATAGACTTAGTACAACGTTTCTCCAATTTTTGTATCCTTTCAAAAAAATAAGATTTTTCGAGGTCCATAAAATAGGCATTTGTTTGATCAATAATATAATCGTTGGAGCTAAATCTCTTTCCACCGAGCCATTTCTTTAGGTTTGGAATTAGGAAATAGTCACTGAGGGCTAAATCTGGAGCATATGGCGGATGCGCTACCAATTCTTAGCCCAATTCATGGCATTTTTGCATTGAGACTACACACGTGTGCACCAGTGCGTTTATGATCCATTGAGAGCAAACGCGGCACCCATCTTGCAGACAGCTTCATTAAACAAAACTGATCATTGCAAATGGGAACCACACTGCCATATGAAATGCCTATGGCATCAACAATCTCACGCACTTTTACTCTTCGATCGGCCAACACCATATCGTGGATTTTTTCAACATTTTCGGGTGCATTGACCTCAATTGGCCGTCCAGAACGTTCAGCGTCATTTGTACTTGTCCGATCACAACGAAAGTCAGTAAACCACTTTTTTACCATTGAAATCGATGGTGCAGAGTCCTCATAGTATTTATCAAGCTTTTCCTTGGGTTGATTGATGGTTTTTTCGCAAAAAATAATGTTTAATGAGCACTCGAAATTAATTTATTTCCATTTTTAAGAAAATGCATGAGGTTGTATGTTTTTAACAGCTGTTAAACGCAGAGTGATTTGTTTAAAGTTAGACAGTGGTCTATTAACAGGTAGTACTTGATGGGAGCAGTGTTGCATTTCATATAACTACGAGGGAAGTTCGAAAAGTCACGGACTTATTATTATTAAAAATGTAAATGTATTCAATACACTCATACTTCAAGATGTTTTGCGCCATCCCAAAACAGTTCACCCTTTACAATGCCTCATTTTTTGTTGTGACACTTTATGGCATGAACGTAGTTATCATATTAAAGAGTATATTTTTCGTTCGTTTGCAAGCATTTTTTATTTTCTTCACTCAACTACAGATCAAACATTGTCAAACGTCATGCGAGAACCCATTGTAAATATACAAATCGCATACAAATTAATACAGCAAGTACAGTAGGAACAACAACCATAACATAAAATGCTTAATGTCAACAGAATCCCCCTCTGGCAATAGAACAACTACAGCGAGACTCATTGAGATCCATAGTAAAGGAAGGGCCAGAGCATGTGGAGGACCCTGGGTTCAAGTACTGCTAAAGCTGTGTCTCACTCACTCATAGTCGGGACAGACAGCAACAACAAAAAGCTGTGCTCATACAAATGGGAATTGTATTTATCCTGATGATGGCTGTTGAATTCCAACAGACGTTGGCTGTATGGACGCAGTCATATTACACTCTGGACAAGAGAGAGAGAGAGAGAATGGCAGAGGAATGGATGGACTACAATAGTATAGTATGGTTTATTTAGCTGGAAAATCATAGGTCAATGGGTTATTTAAATATTTAATAATAAAAACAGAAATGAAGCAAAGACGACCGCCAGCGTTGTGAGCAAAGGATCCTGTTTCATTTTTGTGTGCTGAGCTTAAGTGTCCTGAAATTTTGTTCTTGTATTACTTGGTATTGTTGATAGAAAATAAGTTTGATTTGTACCTGGCTATTAGGTTTTTATGTCGCGAATGTCATATAAATCTGGTCTCAAAATTTGTGGTGCAGGTGTCTTATATCATTGATGAGGGTCACGGTCGTTTAAGCCATAAAACAGATTGATAAAATTATTATTAGTGTTTAGTGTTTCGCACAGACCCTATAGCTCAGATTATAACACTTCTCACCACTACGATTTTGATTGTTTGCAAAGGTTTGGTTTCAAAATATTCATTTGTCAATATTTTGAGCTTAAAAAACGAATTTTGCAACTTCATCCCGTGAGAGGATTGGGAAAACTTCTCACAATCAATAAACTGTATGATATCTCTATCATCATCGGAACCTACAGTTTGCACTAATTCCGAAATGATTTGAAAATTTCAGACGGATGAACCGACTTAAACATATCCTCACCCTAAGTCATCCATTCCGACCGAGTTCTATTAAAAAAACACATATATTCACCCTTAGGTTGAACGAATGATGGTGGCAAATGTGCCAATATTCAATAGCAGAGTGGCATTGCGTTAAATATTATTCAATACCCAACTGAGTTAGGATCCTAAGTGATTTTGGGGATTTATTGAGACTACTAGCCAATTGCATGCCCAATATTTATATGCGAGGTACAAAACTTGGCATGGGGAAGTTGCTTATTTGTTATTGCACATTCGATTTTGAGAAAATATTGATCAGTACCAAAATTTGATAAGATAGGTTGTGGTATACGGGACATAACGAGTCGGCCAACCGGAAAGCTGCCCAAATTTTGTATGGAAGGTACGGAAATGGGCGTGGTAGAGTAGTTAATTATTAATTTTTAAGAAACGTTTGCTAGTACCAAATTTCATTAAGATCGGTTGTAGTTTACGAAAATTAGACTGGGTGTAACAACCTCGCCCATTTTCTTCAGTTAAGTAGGCCTTTAAAGATTATTAACCAATGCTTGAGCTAATAGATGTGACACAAGAAAAAAGTTTCAGAAGAATCATTTTATTGTACTAAATGTGTCGATTTGTATTGGAGCTGCCAGAAGGGGCCTGCTAAGAGCGCCCTTTTTCAATCCCAACCTAAGTTAATAATAGTCATTGACAAAATGTCATTGTGATCGTAAAGTTTTACGGGAGTTATCTTGCCGAACAGTGGCCATCGGTGGTGCAATGGTAGTGTGCGCTCTTGTACATCTGATCTCGGATTCGATCCCTGCTCTTACCACCTTAAAATTTCTTTCGGCTGCGGTCACCTCGCATAGTGGCGGCGATACTATCGAGTATTTAGATCGGAATCACACTAGATCGGAAGTGTTTCACGCGACTTATCGCATTGACAACACGGACGATCAACAAGCTTTTGTATCGGAGGTACCAGAATGGGCGTGACAACCTCGCCAATTCTCTCCAGTTAAGAGGACATTTACAGATTATTACCCAATGTTTGAGTTGAAGATACTGAGGATCTGATATGGCTCCTTCTATGCGTTATTTTTTCCCCCGTATTAAATGATATAATATACCCCATCCTTATGGTTGAGGGTATACAAATTGCGTGTCAAATTTCGACGAAATATGTCTGCATGTTGTTCATATGAAATATAAATTTTAACTTCCCTAATAATTTTTCCCGTTCAAGATCAATTTCTATGAAAAAGTACTTTTCTAACAACAAGTACATTTTCATAGAATGTATTATTTAAAAAAATAATGTGAAACTGATTATTATGGTGGATGGTGGGGAATATAGCTATTTCAATGCCTACAAAGGCATATCATCAGCTTCCTTCTCCGCAAGTAGTTAGGTATATCATCACACATTATAGGGATAGACAAATCTGAAGTAAGCGAGAATTGTCTAAACTCCGCGAAAACATCTACAACAATACTTTGCCATAACCATCAATATTCACAACATTTCTTTCCTATGCAGGCTTCCATCGAAAACCATTGCATAGATATTGTTGTTTCAAACAAGAAACAACAATTGCCATGAGATTGGCGTACAGGGTACCGTCTGCGTATTCTTTCGTTTTTGTTTTATTATTCGATATTTAATAATTTTTCCGGTTCAAGATAAATTTCTACATATGAAAAAGTACTTTTATAACAAAAAGTACATTTTCATAGAATGTACTATTAAATGAATAGTGTAAAATCGACAATTAAAATTGTAGAGAGAAATGATCAATGTTGCCAACTCTCAACGAAAAGATTTTTAGCGTAAAAGCTTAAAACCAGGGAAAAATATAGTCGTGAACACCGATATAAGGCTGGCCAATTTCGCAACGATATAAATTTATTCTGATCTATGTTTTTCATGCGAACGAAGTCAGTATCAACATTTAATCTACCATCTTATATACAAAAAGTGTACACTCCAACCATTCACGATTTGAGACAAGTTTTGACCGATGCTCACCGATTGGATACTTTTGCTTTGGTTTGTGTCTAGGCTAAGATATGTTAAGAAATTGCTTGTTTAATGGGAAGTTTTCTAGGTGGAGCCTGTAACCAATATTTAGTATATATTGTAGTTTTGAACCCAATGAAAAATAAATTTCGAAAATAAGTGCCTTTTCTTAGAAAAAAGTAAATTTTCTCAAACAAAATACCTATTCATATTCTTAAACAAAGTACATACCTTTTCTTAAAAAAATATCTTATCTTAAAAAAGTACCTTTGCTTAAAAAAGTACATATTCTAACAAAAAGTATCTCTTCTTAAAAAAGTAATTTTTTTTAAATAAGTACCTTTTCTTAAAAAAGTACATTTTCTTACAACAAATGTCCTTTTCTTAAAAAACTACCTTTTCTTTAAAGAGTAAATTTTTGTGAATCACAACAACTTTTCTTGAGATAAGTACCTACTCTTAAAAATGTACCTACTGGAAAAAGGATCAATTCTAAAAAAATTCCAATTTATTAAAAAAAACTTTTTACTCAAACAAAATACCTTCTCTTAAAAAACATATATTCTTAAAAAATACATTTTCTTAAAATTACCTTTTCTTAAAAATAAGATATTAACTTTTCTTTTCTTTTTATGAGATCAGTAGCGTTTCTGAAAATAAGTAAATTTTCTGAAAAAAATTACCTTTTCCTAAAAAGAGCGCCACTTTTTCAAAAAGTTCCTGTTCTTAAACAAACACTTCTTTGTAAAAAAAATTCATACTCTTATGGCCTTATCTTCCAGAATGTTCTTCTCTGAAAAATAGTACCTTTTCTTAAAGAAATCATTAACTTTTAACAAAAGAAGTACCTCTTTTTGAAATGGAACTTTTCGGGAATATACAATACTTATTCTTACAAAAAGGACCTAAAAACATACCTTTTTTTTAAAAAATACATTCTATAAAAAAAATTTTCTTAATAAAATTTTATCATTTTACAAAAAGTATCTTTTCTTAAAGATTCATTTAAATTATCATATTTTGCAACGGGCGCCTTAGGTGTGTTGGAACTAACTAGTACATAATATTTGTAAGTACACTCACAGAAAAATTCGGTTGAGACTGCCGAATTAGCCGTAACCGAATTAACCTTGCTGTTACGTTGGGAAAAAAATACGAATGTTAGGTTAAGGGACCATTTGGTCCATACTGCAATTTTCATGCAGAATATCAATTTAATCGCATTCGTTGTATATATTTTAGTTCAATATTCACTAAATATTGTTATCATTATTATCATCTTTGTTTTGAAAATAAATGTAAAGAAAATCAAAGAATATATTCTATGGACCAAATGGTCCCTTAATCTGAAATTTGTAATTTCTTATTTGACTCAGTCCTGTTTCTAGTTAGAAAATTTAATTTTTGCTCATGCCATTGGTTTATAAAAAAGATCACGTGACCTGAAAAATGAAGTCAGTATATATCACCGTTCAAAACTTACACAGAAAACTAGCCATTATTTGGACCAAATGGGCTTAATCTAACAGCAGGGTTAAGAGGCTGTCTCAACCGAATTAGAGGTTGGCACAACATCATTATAGTTTGACTAAACTTCATTAGAGGTTGACACAACCTCATTATAGGTTGACACAACCTCATTAGAGGTTATCACAGCCGAATTAGAGGTTGTCACAGCCGAATTAGAGCTTGTTACAAACAACTGAATTTAGATACTCTTACAAATGAATTATTAAAGTATTTTTACTATTAAGTAATGATTAATTTTCTTGTATTTTTATAAATGAATTTAAAAGCGAGAAAACAAAGTCATATATATGGGGAGATCTATATAGGTAGAGTAATAAATTTGATTTTCATGCCTCTTCCGACCTTTATTGAAGTCCCGGCCATCATAGGACACCGCACTAATTCTGACGTTTTGTATCGGTTGATCTAGGTCCTAAGTCGTTTATATACAGACCACTGCATCTGCTGTTGATATCAGCTTAAATAGCTTCTGCAATATAAGACGTTTTAATACAAAACACAAAACAAACTCTTCACATTCTTTAATTCTTTTTAAAATAATATTTGATTATAGAATTTTAAACGTCAGATTTTAAATACATAGAATTATGTTGTGGTAACCGAATTGAAAATAAATTCGGTTGTACCTACAGAATTCATGAGAAATCCGGTTACAGCAACCGAATTGACGCCAAATTCGGTCGTGGCAACCGAATTAAGGCTGGATTCGGTTATTATATATATTATTATATTATACCAAATTCGATATTTACAACCGAATTGATGTCAAATTCTGTTACGACAACCAAATTGAAGCCAGATTCGGTTACTCCAACCGAATTAGATACCAAATTCGGTTGTTGCATCCGAATTAATTTGAAATTCGGTTGTTCCAACCGAAATTTTTAAAAATTTTGTTGACTGATCGAATATAATTGAAGATTCAGTTGTCACAACCGAATCAATTATGAAACGAGGTTGCTTCAACCGAATTTCTGTTGTGGGGGACTAAATTCTGTCGTAACAACCTCAGTCCGGTTGTGGCAAACTCAATTCTGATGTGGCAACCTCAATTCGGTGGTAACTGCCGAATTAACGGTTGCTACGACCTCTTTTTAAACAATTAGTTCTCTGAGCGTATATAGTGAAAGGAGCTTCGTTCCAACCGGGTGTCCCCTGACAAGTCATGTAATTTTTTTCGTCACTCACCTTCATGCACGCCGACGGGAGCAACTTTTGATCTTACTCACATTCACGGAAATCATGTACAAATTACTCACACAAGTAAAATCGGTTATGTTGTTTCATTTGCTATATTTTCAAACAATTCTTAACAAATAAATCCAAAGCAATGTACGTAAAAGTGAAAATAATGAATAAAGTAAAAAAGTGATATTTTTTAAACCAAAATAAATAAGATTAAATAGGATCAAATTCACGTATAATTTGTATTGCACACTACTACACATAAATACAACACCTTAACCAAAATTGAGTCATATTTTAACAACTTTAATAAACAACCTGAGTATTTTTAGGCAGAAATATTATTTTTATGACTTTATCTTGAGTAAGTCTACTACTTTCTTCTAGTGTTGTTTCAGACGTAGAAAACACTCGTTCGCTTGTAGCTGAACTACTTGGAATGTATGTGTAGTAATTTTTTTAAATTTTTTTGAATATCACAATGTTCTCGCAATATGACATAAGGCACACAAAAATATGAATAACTGCGTCTTTACTTTTATGAAATTGCAAAAAACCCTTCCGCAATTACTTTTACTCAAGCTAGATTTTTTCCGTTTTCGTTTTTTTGTGATTTTGAAAATTTCAAAATTTTTTTTCTTTTAAATCTTTCATGTGGCTGTGCATAGTTAAGTTTGGTACGCTGATCACTAGTTATGTTGTTCGATCACTAATTGGTCAGTTAGTTTTTGATATATGGAGATTTGAAAATTGGTTTGAGCAAAAGCTAAATTTTTTTGATCTAATTTTAATTAATTTTAATTGACCAATCTGATGTTGAGAGACGAATGCTTCGAATCTGAATGATAAGCTAGGGTATGGGATTTATTCGAGAGAATTGTGGTTGTCCCTTTCACGTAGACTACGTGAAAATTGTCGTGTTTATCATTCTGTAATTTTGTGGATAAAGCATAATAGTCCAGCAGTATTGGGGTTCAATGTATTCCCTGACAGCCAGACAGCTATCAAGACCCTGACATCAGTATTACTGGACTCAACACGTGCCTAGGACTACCGTAGATATACAGGGTGGGCCAAATAAGACCTACCAATTTTAAACCCGAATAAGTTTTTTGTTTTCTAATATAATTGTGTTGATTTCTTTGCAGGTTATAATTGAGTTCTTGGAAATTTATAATGGATAGATACAGTACACAACAACGTATTAAAATTATCGAATTTTTTTATTCTTGCCAAAGATCAATAGTTATGATGCAGCGAAAGTATTGTCAACATTTTAGTTATTATGTCAATATGAAAAACTGTAGATTTTGGGGCTCTGAAAATCCAGAGGCAACACACCAGCATCAGTTACATGCATCCAGATGGACTGTTTGGTGTGGTGTTATGGCCGATAAAGTTATTGGTCCATATTTTTTCGAACATGAGGATGGAACGCCAGAAACGATTTCCGGGCCTCCTTACACAGAACAATTATTGACAACTTTTTGCTGTCAATGGTAGCATCCAAACTTTTGGTTAGGGAGCGACTGCGCACACTGTACGGCAAACTATATGTTTGTTGCGTGAAATTTTTGGCGAACGTTTGTTTTCAAAAAATTCAGATTTACCGTGTCCACCTCGTTCGCCTGATTTAACTGCGCCCGACTTTTTTTTGTGGGGATATTTAAAAGACAAAGCGTATGTCAATAAGCCCGAGACAATTAGACAGCTAAAGCAGAATATTCGAGACGAAATACTGGGTCTGCAGCCTGAAATATTACGTGGTGTTATGGAAAACACGCTTAAAAGAGCCAATGTTTGTATTGAGCACAATGGTGGACATTTGTCTGATGTCATATTTCATACATATATAAAAAAAAAATATTATTACAAAAGTTATACGTATTTTACATTGGTAGGTCTTATTTGGCCCACCCTGTGTTAACAAAATGACTTAGATGTACGATATTCACCTGACATGGGTGTCAGAGTGTAGATGCACTGCATACTACGTAGCCGATGAGCTGGCAAGACTATACGCTGTCGTTTTGTTTATTGTTTTGATGCAAATATAGATTGGAGTTTGTCGCAAGTATAATATACTTGTGTCCAAACACATTGCGTTTGCTATTCAATATTACACGTCCGAGACACAATGATTAATAGGTTTAGTATATGTTTTGGTGACTCAAATGAAGCTTTCTTTTTTAAAAGCTGCTGAAAAAAAAAGCTGCAGATATTAAATTCATGAAAATAATGCTTGCACGTAAGTATATGGATGTTCTAAATATATACACGTTTGGTGCATAATGTTTCGGCGGCAATTTGTTTCAGCGAGTAGATACTGCGGATTCTGATGTCTGTTACTTTATTTACATATGAACCGATTTACGCTCACTGTGCCCTTTGACTTCATACATCTTTATGTAAAGAGGACCTTTTGGATTATTTTTTGTATGATGCATTCTGAACAACTGCATTTTTCTTGTTTGGATGCAAATGAAACGTGTTTGTGGCTTGTCGCAAATATAGTGTGCTTGGGTCCAAATACATTGTCCTTGCTAGCCAATATTACATGTTGGAGACATTAATAGATTATAATATATACTTCTGGGACCCAAAGACAGCTTCATTTGTGATACAAATACAACTGTGTTTAGTGAACTGTTAACTTTTATTTCGTCGCAATGCTTTGTCGAGAGGGAAATAATAATAGGGGACAGCCTACGTTAATGTTATTACAGTTTACTTTATTTTTGCATTATTTTGTGGGCCAGTGATTATTCCTGAATGCGTGTGTAAATGAATTGAGAGTTTCTTATGTTGACTGATCTGTTGCGATTTAGTTTCATGTA
This sequence comes from Phaonia tiefii, assembly GCA_963931995.1. Taxonomy (NCBI): domain Eukaryota; kingdom Metazoa; phylum Arthropoda; class Insecta; order Diptera; family Muscidae; genus Phaonia; species Phaonia tiefii. Next base: position 33,994,692 of record OZ008367.1, read on the forward strand.
TTCAGTCGTCAATCGTTCGTTTGGTAGGAAGCACACGAATGCTTCGAGGTAAGTATGTGTATGTTTGGCATGAAACATGCACATGGCTGCAAGTAAAAGTATGCCTCTTCGCCAGTTAACTTGCCGATTCCCCCTACCGAGTTCTAAGCATATCTTTCATGAATGCTCCAAAATGGTAACACAGGAAAGGTGAACTTGAGGTACTGATTATACTGGCGCAAGACGAATCTGATCTGTCTGGAGGGCATGCGGTGAGGCTGAAGATGATAAGAAACGACTTTTACTCAAGATGTTATGATGAGGACGAATCTACTGAACATCTTCTCTTAAACAGAGGCTGTGTGCTACAGGATACCTCTTCTTAAATGGCAAAGATAAATTTGCTCATTTGATCGTCGATAGGATTTGGAGCTTCTTGTAGCAACCTAAATGGTTTTACGGTGGCGCTAGCACTAAATTTCAATTACCCTCGGTATCATATTACAGCAAAAGTTTAAGTGAGTAATTTTTTGACTACCACAAATACTTAACGAAGTCTACTGCCTCAGTGTATTATGTGCTGTATTCAAAAAGGGTGATCCGCGTGTCTGTTCCAACTATCGCGATATCAGTCTTTTATCCATCGCGTATAAGGTATTGTCGACCGTATTATGTGAAAAACTAAAGCCAATTATTGAAAACCTGATTGGACCGTATCAGTGTGTTTTTAGACCAGGCAAGTCCACAACTGACCAAATATTCACGCTACGCCAAATCCTGGAAAAGACCCACGAAAAGCAAATCGAAAGACCTTACTGAACCATTCTGTACCAAGCGAGGACTTAGACAAGGCGACACACTTTCGTGCAATCTCTTCAACATCTTAATGGAGATAATAATGAGAAAGGCTGCAGTAAATACGAACATGATCATTAACACGAAAAGCCACATGTTGCTGGCGTATGCTGACGACACAGACATCATTGGGCAAAATTGGCGAGAGTTTACTGCAGTATTTTCAAGAATCGGAAAGGAATCAGCGAAGATGGGTCTTTCTGTTAATCAGGCAAGACAAAATTGATGGTGTCAACGACTAGAGAAACCTCTCGACTTGGTCCGCACTTGAACGTTGACAACCGATTTAATTTTGAAGTGGTAGATGAATTTGTCTACCTTGGATCTGCCGTGAACCAGGACAACAACGTCAGCCTGGAGACAGATAGGACAATTGTGCCTGCAAATAGGTGCTATTTTGGGCTCTGCAAGCAGTTTAGGAACAAAGCCCTCTCTCGACGGACAAAAGTCCAGCTATATCAGACTCTAATTTTACCTGTCTTGACATATGGCTCCGAAACTTGGGTCATATCGCAAGCGGATGAAAAACACCTGGAAGTTTTCGAGAGAAAAATTATCCGTAAAATATATGGTCCTGTTAGAGAAATCGGCGAGTACCGACGTCGCTGGAGCGCAGAGCTATATAATCAATATTCTGACGTGGACATCGCTAGGCGAATCAAATTAGGCCAATTGCGTTGGCTATGCCATGTTATCAGAATGGATGAAAATGAGCCAGCGCGAAAGGTTTTCGATAACGTACCCGATGGAAGCAGGAAAAGGGGACGACTAAGACTCCGCTGGAAAGAACAGGCAGAAGAATACCTAAGTATCCTTGGTGTTACCAGCTGGCGAGAATAGGCGAAGAATAGAGCCAGTTGGAAGAATATGTTGAAATTTGTTTAATTTGTTTGTTCAATTAATATCTGTAAGACGTCTGACCTCATGAGGTTGTAATATAGTCAATAAAAGTAAAGTAAGTGTACTGCCTTTCCCGCCTGGGCGGTATGAAATTGAATACCATCGCTATTGGATGGGGTTGTTATTGGCAATAAACTGGATGTTGATGAAGTCATTTACTAGATTTAAGTGTAATCCGATTCTGAGTTGTAACTAGCTGAGTAAACACCGAACCAGTAATCATTCTCTGCGATCTCTTCAACAGGAAATATGATTGGTTTTATATGACTAAATTGTACATCCGTTGTATTACGAACTACATATAGTGATAGCTTGACAATAAATTACATCGTGAAATAGAATAGCCATGACTCTGTTGAGAGGACGAGATAATCGGTTCACAACGAATACTAAGTTGTAATTGGTAAAGACCACACTGAACCATTTTGGATTTTACCTGCAGTTTCTTCAACACATTAGTAGCATAACAACTGAAAGGCTAGAATAGAATGATTAAGTTTTAGTACGTAGTACTAGGTATTTGAGATGGGCAAGCTAATTTGCGCAACTAAACAAATTAATTCGCCGTGTAAATAAATGTACACACAAACAATAATGTTAACTGTAAATGCCGCGGGTGGAATTCGAACTCACATTCGCTGGACGATCGTTTCGATGTTTGTGAAGCATGATCTTCAGCAGCGTCTAGCCTGTTAAGCCACTGCGGTATGTATTTACATAAGTCACTAAACGAAGACATATATTGATTGTGTGCAGATCGATTGTTGTCGCTACTTACACACATTGCTTTCCTACTTACACGCACTGATGCAGAAGTTTTGAAAGTTCTATTTATAGAACGAACTATTCTAATTGTAGTTGTCTCGTTCTGTTTTGGTTTGGCCCTACCATATGCTCCAAATTCAGTTGTCCTCAGATCCTCGTCATATTCAAAGTTGTAATTTCCCTTTAAAAAATGTAAATGACGCGGGTGGGATTCGAACTCACACTCGCTGGACGATCGCTTCGATGTTCGTGAAGCATCATCTTCAGCAGCGTCCAGCCCGTTAAGCCACTGCGGTGTGCATTTACATAAGTCACTAACCGAAGACATATATTGATTGTGTGCAGAGCGATGGTTGTCGCTAGTTACACACATTGCTTTCCTACTTACACGCACTGATGCAGAAGTTTTGAAAGTTCCATTCATAGAACGAACTATTCCAATTGTAGTTGTCCCGTTCTGTTTTGGCCTTAGCCTTAAAGGGAAATTACAACTTTAAATATGATGAGGATCTAAAAACAACTAAATAATGTTAACTGTTAACAGCAAACAATGATTGCTACTTATTAACAGCCAATTGTTCTGCTAATACAGTAAATGTAATTTTTGCGGTGTTGATAATATGCTGGACAAAATATTTGCTAATACAACAATCATATGTTGGCCTTTTCAGCTGCGGTTACTATAAATGAGTGCACACTGGACAATAGGTGTTTTGTTTGGTTGTATACAAATATAGCTGTATTTGGAGCTTGTCGCAAACATAGTATACTTGTGTCCAAAAATACTGTTTTGGCTATAATATTACATGTTCGAGACACAATGATTAATATGTTATAACATATGTGTTTCTGATGCAAATACAGCTTTGGTTGTGATACAAATACAGATGCGTTTGGTGCAGTGTTTACCGAATTTTTTTTTGTCGCTATACTCTTCGAGTGTGGTATAATAAAAGAGGGGCAATAAGAGATTTTTCTTAGTTTGAGAATGTTAATATTATTGAAATTGCATAACTGCTTTTAGAATTATTCTTTCAGTTAATTAATCAGTAGTCATTCCTGAATGCGTGTGTACATTAATTGAGAGTCTCTTATGTTGACTGATCTGTTGCGTTGTAGTTTCATGCATTCAGTCATCAGCCGTCCGATTGGAGGAAACACAAGATTATTACGTCGTAAGTATATGGATGTTTGGGATGAAACACACACATGGACTCACGTAAAATCATGTATCTTTGCAAGTAAACATGATTATCTTGGTATATAAATATAATTGAGTTTACGACTTGCAAACATATAAATATTGTGCTGTGTTCTAAACATATACATTGTTCCTAAAGAATGTGTTTGAGAGAATATGTTATAGAGGCAGATTTTCAGCGTGTGTAGATATAATAAAAGAGGCAATATGCACGGTCTTCACATTTACACAGTAACTTTATATCCCCAAGATGGCACATGGGATAATTATTTGTCTTTTTATTCTAACGAACATCTTGGTAAACAAATCTAAGTTCCATGCCAGTTGATATTGTTAAGATGGAGACGCGTTTAAGGTTTTTATGAACTTATAGTGATCATAGAAACCTGATGTTCTACCTGGTTTTCCTTCTAATATACTTATATAGTACAACTTAGCTCCTTTGTACTGATTTATTTTTTAATTGTTATATTTCGTATTTGATATATTAATCTTCTGTAACAATATAAACCCTCACCATGTCCTCTTCAAATTCTCTATTAAAATTTAGCAATTTTTATTATAAATCCTGCAAATTATCCAGTTTTGGTGAGTAATATATGACCCGATTTATAATACTGATTAAAGCAAAGACAAACTTTATACCAAATTTTTTGTGAAAACCCGAAAATCAACAAGAAATCATCAATGATGTAGGACCATCGCTTGAATATGAATACATTATAGTCCAAATTTGGCACATCATTTTTTTTTCATGTGATAACATAAAATTGAATTTATAATACCATAAAAAAACGGAAATATATATGTATGTATGTATATGCATGCAAAAATACATAACTGTGAACACAGAGACAATCAATCAAATTTCCCTCCTTTTTAAGTTCCTACAGAGCTGTCATACAATTTCATCCTTATCAATAAATGCCGACCAAAAACACTCTTCTCATGCATAACGCCATGTCCGTCCATTCGCTCGTCTGTCCAGGGAATATAAAAATTCAGGATCTCCAACAAATGTTTGGATCTGTATGAGTGTGTGTATATGTGTGTGTTGAAAGGAAAAAAATGTGTGCCCTATCAATACATGGAAACACACAACTCCGAGTTTGGCCATTGCTATACTGCGTGACTGAATGCGTCACTTATGGATTATGCCAATGCTGACGATGATGATGAGGCGGATGCCCAAGCTGGTTGTTGGGTTCGCAGCTCAAATGTCACATTCCCCACCCCATCACGAACAATTCTGTTACAATCGAAGGGTGACATTCAGTTGTTCTTTCAGTGTGAATGAGCTGAGAATGCGTTCGTTTAATGCGATGCTGATGGCAAAAAGTTCGATAACATTTGTAGTCGCATCCTTTTCACGTTAAACTAAACGCTTAGTGAAAGACTTTTGCAGTCATTCACTTTGAGAAATTTGTTGGGGCGGGTAAAAATGTGCTACAGCTTAGGGCATTGCACAGTGGGTGCCCTTTGCGATATTCTAAATGCCAGTTTAACTTAAAAAATTCTAAAATGACAGTTTAACTAAAAAAAAAACTCATATTTTCATTTGAATTTTTCACTCGAAATGCAATAATATTCGATTGGATTTCGAACTCAAAAACAAAATAACTACGGCAACCATCAACTAAAACGTCTGAACTTTAATCTAAGAAACATAAAAAATTGATGTTGCAATTTTTATAATATCAACTTAAATTATCTAAATAGAAACGGAATTTTCATTTGATATATTGAGAAACAAAATATCTACCAGATTTATATACGTTCTTTAAAAGTCTTGATATATCTTTTGAAACCCAAAACAAACATAACAAACATGTTGATCTTCTCACAATCAGTGAGATGTGCGCTTTCCAGTTTTACACTCACTGATTGGGACCTACAGTTTTACACCGGTTCCGAACTGTACTTTGAGAAGATTTTTCATGGCTAAGTACTCGATAGTGTCGCCATCACTAAGCGAGGTGACCGTCGTCGAAAGAAATGTAAGGTGGTCTGAGCAGGGATCGAACCCACGTTCTCATGTACAAGAGCCGCGCACACTAACCATTGCACCACCGACGGCCAAAATAAGTTATCTGATATTTCGCAAAGTCATTCCTCTCGTAACCCCCAAAAAGGGATTTAAACTTTCTGTATAGTTAGCGCTATATAACAGTATTAAAATATGGGACAACGTTCTTGAAGTGTCGCAAAAATGGGCGAAGTGGGCGAGGTCGTAGATGGATAATTTGACACAGTTTTTCCAAATAATGTGTTACATTAAATTTTTTTTGAATACAAATGGATATGCATATTCACGTTGAAAAATATGTATTTTTTGTAGTTTGGATGCAAAGACAATGTGAGTTTGGAGGTCATCGCAAACAAAATATACTTGTGTGCAAACACATTGTGTTTGCTATTCAATATTACATGATAGAGACACAATGATTCATAGGTTATAATACATGTGTTTGTCATCCAAATATATCTGTGTTTGTGATACAAGTACAGCTGTATTTGTTGCACTGTTTATGCTCTCTCGAGACCAAGAGCATTAAATAGAGACAACGAGAGAGTCTACCTTGTAAGTGTGTATCGGCATTATTCTCTCAGTCAGTGATTCATAAATATTCCTGAATGTGCGCGTAAATTGCGGATGAAGTTTCATATATTCAGTCGTCAATGGTTCATCGGACAGAGGTTATTAAAAGCGCTTGATCAGTGAAAAGTTAATAAACAAAGGCGCAGACGGTTAAATGGTTTGTGATGTAGATTAGGTTTTTGTTTATGTGTTTCGTATATATATGTATATGTGTTCTACCAAATTGAGAAACGATTTTGTGGAAAGAAAGGCAACAGTTTACTGAGAAAATCGGAACGGTTTACCATTTGTGAAATATAATAAAAACAACACAAGTAATTTATACACTCTTGGCTTGCATGAACTATATTTGGATATAAAGTAAGTATATTGTTTGTGTACCAACGCTTAGTGATAACCAAAGCATAGTTGAAGCCATCTAAATACAAAAACGTAGGAGACAATAAAGAAAGGTGAAGCAAAAGAGCAGCAGATTCTCATTACATGAAAAAAATAAATAATTCATTCAATGCCAGTAACTATAAAAAGGGCCGTTTAAAATCTTTTATTTTTTTTGTATTAATTAATTATAAATGCGGATTTATATTGATAAAATTAATTATAATAAATAACACTGTGCAACAGTGGGTTTCGGGCCTCAGCCAAACCTAAAAATTGTGAAAGTACTTGGACGTGGTATCACAAAACGTGTGAGAGACACATTTGGGCTTTCTTGAACTGAAGTCTCAGCGGCAGCAATATTCTCGACACTACGGGCACTTCTTTGTCTCACTGGCACGGGAACATTTTGTACTGTGCCTGTGGATTCAAATTTTTCCACTAGACGCTCAATTGTTGATCTGGTTGGACGATTATGACCACCATAAATTGGACGTAGCTCTCTTAAAGTTGAGGCCACTGACGCCAAATTTCGGTAGTAAATTTTAATAATTTCGACCCGTTTTTGGCTCGCATATCTTTCCATGATGAAATGGCAAACCTTACTGAAGAGAAATGTCAAAAGAGCGGGAGAAAATATGGCGTCGTTTGCTGTCCCTATCGATTTACTTTTGTAGCGTCTCTGTTGAAAACCACGTTACAAATATATTGAATTCAAAGAATAATTCGTTTCTAAATATCATTATGTTTTGGGAGAAAATACGCATGTGTTTCCACGTAAGTATATGGAGGTTTGGGGGAAACACGCGAATGCTTCCACGTAAGTATGTAGATGTTTGGTTTGACACACGCATATGTTTCCACGTTTAAGCATACATAAATAGTAAACATGCTACTGTTTGCATTTAAATACACCTGAGTTTGGGTGTTACAAACATATAAATGTTTGAAGTGTGTTCCAAACATATATATGGTTCTTGCAGAATATGTTTGGGAGAATATATTACAGAGGCTGTTTGTTTTCAGCGTGTATAAGTACATTAGTTTGTGCAGGAAATATATTTAGCTTGGAATGTGTTTTTATTAATTGCCGTATTTTAAATTTCTGCATCGATCGTTTAAGTGAAAAAGAAAATAAATTGCTTATTTGTCCTTAAAACAAATCGTTTAACAGAGCTCTATTAGTTCTGCAACACAGCTCAGCTAAGTAAATTGGTTCGTCACTTTGCTATTTTAAACACAAATTTATAATCAAACGCATGACCAAGTTGTAAAGGTAAGTTGTTCCATAACTGATTCTTTGTTATTGAATATTTTGATTGGTGATACAGTAAAGTAACATCACGTGCGTGTTTTTGGGCCAACGATTATTCCGTTTTTCATACGAGAGTTATAATTAAGAATATAATTCTGCATTTGACAAAAACTCCGACCGTTGTTCGAATTATAACAAATTCTGTTCCGAATTTTTATACTGTTATATAAAACTATGTACCCAGCAAGTTCAAGCCCGATCACAAAATAATTCGATTAGCAGGAAATTTTGTTGGAGTGTTAACCGAAGAGGAACCGTCACGTGTATCAGCAAAAAAAAAAAAGACAGATAATATAAAAGGTGTTGTTTTAGCTGCATGAGAACTTATAATATATAACAGAAATATTGTTGAAATTATTCTTTTTTATTATACTCTGGTACATAATTTCATGACATTTATTTTTTAAATATGATTTCCCGCATATGTCAGCCACGGCTATGAGTTTCAAAATCCATTCCATCAATCGTAATTCGCACGCACGAGGGTGCCAGTGAACGGAAGCGCTTCTGGATATAAAGTTGTCGCCAAATTGATTTTGCAATAAATTGATTGTTAAGAGCGCTGTATGGAAAGTTGAGTTGAACTTCGCGAACAGGGTTTTCTGCAATAAATGAAAAAATTAAACAGTCGGAACTGGGATTTGAACTCACATTGGCGGACGATCTTTTCGAAGTTTGTGAGTCTTCTCATAAACGCCTTAGCGTTCTAGGCCAGTGACTGTCTTGGATTTCGAGTTTTTCGTTTTCGATGATTCCCTGCTCTTTTCATATTTAATTTTTTCAATGTAAATTTCCATAATTTGGAAGCGTTGTTGTAGCATTATCTGCTCTGAAACCACAGTTATCGATATCAATAATACTCGTGCAGCTAAAAAAATACCCTTTATACGAGGGCGAATCAATAAGTCCGTGACTTTTCGAACTTCCCTCATAGTTATATGAAATGCAACACCGCTCCCATCAAGTACCATATTTTGAGTAAGTTCCGTCATTTACTTTGCATTTAACAGCTATTCAAAACATACAACCTCGTGAATTTTTTTAAAAATGGAAAAAGTGAATTTCGAGTGGTCATTAAACATAAAAAACCTAGTCAATCAAACCAAGGAAAAGCTTGATACATACTATGGGGACTCTGCACCATCTATTTCAATGGTAAAAAAGTGGTTTACTGACTTTCGTTGTGGTCGCACAAGTACAAATGACGCTGAACGTTCTGGACGGCCAATTGAGTTCAATACACCCGAAAATGTCGAAACGGCCGATCGAAGCGTAAAAGTGCGTGCAATTGTTGATGTCATAGGCATTTCATATGGCAGTGCGGTTTCGATTTTAAATGATCAGTTGGGTTTAAGAAAGCTGTCTACAAAATGGGTGCCGCGTTTGCTCTCAATTGACCATAAACGTAATCGTGTGACAACTTCAAAGGATTGTTAGGAGTTGTTTAACCGCAATTCGAAGGAGTGTTGTAACTGTGGATGAAACATGGATCTTGGATCTAAACAATGGGTTTCTCCGGATGAACCGGCTCCGAAGAATGGCAAGGTAAGTTTGCCGGCCAATAAGGTGAAGGCAAAAGCTTTTTGGGATGCACGCGCGATAATCCACATCGATTACCTTCAAATGGGAAAAACAATAAGCGGCGAATGTTATGCCAACTTATTAGACCGATTTTACGAGGATTTACAAAAAATGACCCCATATGGCCAAGAAAAGTTTTTTTTTCATCAAGATAATGCACGGGTGCGCACGTTTGTAGTCTCAATGGCAAAATTCCATGAATTGGGGTCCGAATTGGGACCTCATTCGCTATATTCTCCGGATTTAGCTCCCAGTGACTACTTCCTATTTTCAAACCTAAAGAAATGGCTCGGTGGAAAGAGATTAAGCTCCAATGATGAAATTATTGTTCAAACAAATGCCTATTTTATGGACCTCGAAAAATCCAATTTTTGGAAGGGATACAAAAATTGGAGAAACGTTGGACTAAGTGTATTGAGCTAAAAGGGGATTATGTTGGAAAATACATTTGTTTTTGCAAAACAAAACGTGTTTCATTCAAAAAGTCAAGGGCTTATTGATCCGCCCTCATATTGATATTTCTACCCCTGTAATTGATGTGGGCAATGTAGCTTTTGCTATAATTATAATTAATTAAATTGCGAACACAGATCAAAAATTTCAGCTAAAATATAAAAACTTAAAAACTGAAACTTATATTGAGTTGAAATACCCAACTGTTATTCAACCTAAACAGTCTGATTCTTTAAAAGTTACGAGAGGTTTGAGGGACGCATTATTATATAAAAGACATCTTCACATTTGCTTTCAAGACATTTGCTTTTTTTCAAGTCTTTCAAGACATTTGGTTTTTTTTCCAAGGTTTGTACTGTAGCGAAGTTGTGACAACCAAATACTTCAGTGTTCTGAAAAAAGCTGTCATGTATGTGCGTGAAGCTGTAGCGTACAAAAATACAATACAATTACCTCGACTTCGATTCACATCGTATTGTGTTTTTATGTACACGCTCCTACACGAAAGCAGTAAAAGTCTTGAAAAAATCGAATGACTTGAATGGTCATTCAAGACGACTTGTGTAGATGTCTAGTATCTAGTGTTAACATTCATACAACTTACGTATTTCCGGTAAAGAAACGGGTTCTTTCCTCATACAAACATCCCAAAACTGGTCCTGCAGTCCCTTTGACCTATTTTGAAATTAAAAATTCTTTTAATGTTTTCATTCAAGATTTTTGAAAAGGAAGTTGAAACACCTCCATATTAAGAGAGAGAGAGAGAGAGAGTGAAATGAGAATGAAATTGTTTGGTTAACTGACTAGCGCCTGCCATAGAATGGTACTGAAAAGTGTCGACAGTCGCTTGCCTACATTACATTGGCATTAGTAGCGGAACTAGTTCCTCGGAACGAGTTACTTTGCAGGAGATTGTATATGTCCTCTATTACATTGTTGTAGTTTTTGACATTAAATTTTTACCAGTGTTCTAGTAAATTGTATCAGTTAGAAGCCAAGCCCCTGAAATGTGTGTATCACATCAAATTTTTGAACAAATCGATTCCTACCAATTCTCAAATTTTCCTGGACTTTTTTTAAATTTTTTTTCACTTTTTTCAGCATAACTTCGAGGGACTCCAAATTTTGTACTCACAATATTCGGCAAAATTATAGCCATAGTAAAGCTGAACAACATTTGCGAACATATTAATACAATCTGAATATGTCTAGTCACTCTAAGTAGCTCGTAAAAACCACTTTGTATTTTGAAAATGGTCGTTTGTATATATATGTCATCATTACGCGAAGACAACAAGTTCGATGTTGTCTGAATAAATTTAGTAAAATTTAGAATTACAATACCTTTAATCTATTCCTATGCTATTTCGCAATGTAATCAACAGTTTCGCAGTTTAAAAAAAAATGGTGAAAAAAAGTATTTTTGGCTTAAAAAATTAAAATTTTTTATTATTTAAAAAAACACGAAACATAAGAAACGGCAGAAAGTGGAAAACTTTGTCCTAAAGTCACATGAATAAAATAAATAAATGGTTTCCCGTTACATCCCATGAAGGGATTAGGGAGAGCTTCTCACAACCAGCGAGCTGTGCGCGTTCTAGTTTTAAACTCACTGATTGGGACCTACAGTTTTACACCGGTTCCGAACGGTATTTTGAGAAGCTTTTTCATGGCTAAATACTCGATAGTGTCGCCGTCACTAAGTGAGTTGACAGCCGTCGAAAGAAATTTAAGGTGGTCAGAGTAGGGATCGAACACCCGTCCTCATGCACAAGAGCCGCGCACACTACCATTGCACCACATGACCTGTGAACAAAATTAGATACGGATCATAAAAATCGATGGACGCGTTTCGCTGTTATCCTCAATTTGGAGTGACTAGACATGTTCAGATTGTATTAACACGTTCACAAAAGTTGTTTAGCTTTATCGTGGCTACAATTTAGCCAAACATTGTGTGTGCAAGATTTGGAGTCGCTTGGAGTTATGCTGAAAAAAGCGCAAAAAATCTATTTAATTCCAAAAAAAAGTGCAGGAAAGTCAAAGAATTGAAAAAACTCGATTTTTTCAAAAATTTAACGAAATACAAACGTTTCAGGGGTACCGATCAACTCAGTAGGCTTGCCTCTAACCGATACAATTTACTCGAACGCTGATAAATTTTTCGACTAAAACAGTGTTATTAAACAAACTATAACAATATTACAATATTAAGTATAAATAAAATATTCAAGAACATAGGGCGACACCGGAGGTTAGGCGTTTAAAAAGTGAGTAACGTATTAAAGCCATTTTGATTAACGTTGTTAAATGGTACTGCCGTTACTATCTAAATTTCTACCAATTGCAATCCATTTTTCGAATTCACTAATTTGAATCGAATTTCATTTCTTTCACTAGGTGTCGCCCACTGTGCGGTGCTTGCCGGACTAGTTTCGATGATGTTTGGTTGGCTGGTGGGTTGGATTCAAGGTATAAATGGTAGTAATGACACTTGGCGTCAAAGACCCTTTCTGTTTGAAGAGCACCAACAGCCAACAAAACTAACTAAAGCCGGCAAATCGTCCGACCAACCCACCAACCAACAACACTCTCTTGCGAACGATTGCGTTCAATTCACTTTTATTCCCGTTTCTGTTCACTTTTGTTTACGGTCTTATCTCTAAAGTAATTACAACAAATCCCTAACAATTTGTTGTTGTTTATTTTGATGTTATTGCTCTCTTTTTTTAATGTGATTCTATTGTTGTAGTTGTTGTATACAAGTTTCTTCTCTCAATCGTAGTGGCAACAATTTGCCAAAATGCAACAGATTTAAGCTTTGAAAATTGAAATTAATCTGTGAAACCGTACGTTTTCCTTTGTTCCCATACGATTTCAATTGAAATGCGGGCACGTGGCCACACGTTTCAGCACTTTGTGCCATTTTTATGCCGCACATAGTGGCGTCGTGCAACACAACAACAAAAAACTTCATTATAATGAAATCAAAACATTACCTTTTATAATCTTCCGTGATTTTTTGATGGAGGAGGAGAAGGCGGATGTCGGTGATAGGAATACATTCAGAAGGGTGGCATTTTGTTGATGTGGTGAAAATCTGGTAAAATCTTATCTTTTCATAGACATTTTGGTGGTCATAAGGCGTGTTGTTGCATAAATAATTACTTGTAGAAGAGGTAATAAAAGTTGTTGGGCCAAAAGGAAGTTGTATGTTAATAAGGTGTTGAAATCCCTAAACTTTAGTTAATTAGGACGACTTTCGTCTTTTTCTCCACAGCCTGTCTTTAAACAGTAACCACATTAGGCCGCTGGTAAGCATTGAAAACCCAGTGAAATTGTTGTGACAGATGTATTTCGTAGTCACCCTTAATGATCCGCTCATTAAAGCTCAACCTACTTTTTAAAATTTAATTTTTTTTAAAGAATATTCTTATTTTTTTATTGTCTTATTTTCAAAAGTATTGGGTAAAGTACTAATTTAATAGGCAGACACTAAATGAAGATGTGCTATCAGTCTAACCCTTTAGCGTACAATGGGTCTCATGTGTCCCATCTGGGTTTTGGGAAGAACGGTAATTTGAAAATATGGAAAACAAAGCATAACATTTCAATGGGGCATATGTGTACCGTTGGTCATATAAGGATTAACCAGTCATTGCAATCATTATTCGTACATACGAGAATGCGATAATAATTCCACAGTTTAGAATATGAATTATGATTACGAAAAGAGACAAATTTAAAAAATTGACAAATTGGTTTTTGAGTGGCATCAAGTTTGTTTTGTTCACGCTTTGTGTGATTTGTATACATCCCAAAACTGTCCGCGTGAACAAATTTCTTAAAGGCACTCGGAAAATATAGCGGTTTCTTTATTTGTACTTTAAAAAAAATTCTAGAAATTATGTTTTAGCGTTGATGTTTAAAAGCGTGGTACAGAATCGTAGTGCTCGCCAAGGCCTTTCGCCAGATACCTAAATGTTTGGTTATTGAAATACACTGGAAAAAATGTGGGGAAAATTCCCCTTTTCCACACAAAGTGTAAAGTACGCTTAAAATAAAAGTGCGAAATAAATATAAAGACAACACCGTTTTTTGTGTTTTCCAAATCTTGAGAAAAATTTTCAAGTTTTTATTTTATATTGTATTAGTCCTTTCAAAATTAAATACTTTTCAGAAAAAATACTTTGACTATGACTTCTTCAAGACGAATCAACAAAAATAAACTAATTACTAGTGCGAAATATTTATAAAGGCCAAAGACTTTTATAAATATTTGAATAAGTTTGGTAAGACGTATGATCCACTCTTTGATCTTTGACACTCTTTGATCCTTGACATTCTTAAACTGCCCCCAGGGTGGGAAACTTGGGTAGGAGAATAGACCAGAGGTTCTCGATCGGATTAAGATCAGGACTAAATGCAGGCGAATCGCGAGTTGGTATTATTTCTGGACTCCAGAAACTTGGGAGTTTCTTTGACCAATGTACTGCTGTGTTCTCCTGGTGGATGATAAATAATTCTGGGACACAAATTTCCTCTGTAGTAATAACTCAGACGACATCCAACAATCGAATATAATACTCGGAGTTAATTTTTATTGAAACGAAACTTATTGGATTCGTTCCTCTAGAATTCACACCTGCCGAAACCATAAGGGAGGCACCGCCAAGATTTTGCAGCTGACGCGTAATTTGAAAAAATCTGTGGAACGCCAATATTTGTCCGACCCTTCAGGTCAATCCAAATTTACTTGGTTTCATCGCAAAATATCACTCCTCATCCAAAAATCCGAATTTTACAACGAATTTAAATCTGTCTAATTCGTGTCTTGGCATGAGGCCCACTTTTGCATACTTTTTCCCATATGACAGTTTCAAGTCGCGTTTCATTATTTGTGGAATACGACGCAACCCTAATCACAAGCTCAATTCTGCAATAATTTCCTTATCGATGAAGTTTTCTTTAACAGCTTACCCTTTTGATCTCTCTTTTGGCGCTGTCACAGATCAGTGGTGGTCGTTCTGTGTTTTCGCATTGACCAACCTATTTTATAAAATTGTTAGTGACACAGCTAGATCTTTTCAATCGCCTCGAAATTTCTCCATTGGACTGCCCTTCATCTTGATTGTCTTAAATATTTCCCTTTCCTTCTTTACTTATCTATTTTCCACCATGCATTCTATTATAAATTGATTTTTTTTTAAATTGGACCTACGTTAATTTTAAAACAATAAAAAAATAAACAAGGAAAATTCACTTCTGTTTGAATTCCTATTTATTAAATTCGAATACGGTTTCTTTTCCATGGTGCCTTTATATGTATTTCGCACCAGAAATAGAAAAAACAACGTCACTTTTCATTTAACCTGTAAAAGAGATCAAATGTTTACATTCTCCGACATAATGTACTTAATGACTCATTGTGCATTAAAATTCTACACCAAAAACGGAGTGGATTGAGAGTACCGTGAAAAAATATATTGCCTTTATAATTATTTCGCTGGGTGTATTCAAACATTATTGATATAAAATTATCTATAAATATATAATGAAGTCAATTTACTGGATATGAAAGATATTTTTCTGTATTTTATTTAAATTTATAGTTCTCCGCCTCTAAAATAAACTCCCATTATGCACGCTGAAAAATGTGAAATTTTTTCTTGTTTGGATGCAAATATAACGTGTGTGTAGCTTGTCGGAAATATAGTACACTTGTGTCCAAAAACATTGTGGTTGCTATTCAATATTACACGTTTAAGACACAATGAATAATATGTTATTATGAATTTGTTTGTCATCGAAATACAGCTTTGTTTGTGATACAAATATAGCTGTGTTTGGTGCACTGTTTACTTTTTTTCGTTGCGCTCTATCGAGAGAAGATTAATAAAAGAGGGACAAAGAGATATTGTTCTCAGCCTAAGCTAATGTCAATCCAAGTGAATAACGTTATTTTTGCATTACTCTTTCAGTCAACGATTCCTAAATATTCCTGGATACGTGCGAAATTGAATTGAGTGTTTCTCATCGTGACTGGTCTGTTTCCTTTTTAGTTTCATTTATTCAGTCGTCAATTGTTGGTTTGGGATGAAACACACGAACGCTTCATTGTCAGTATATGGATATTTAGAATGAAACACGCATATGACTGCACGTAAACGTATGCACTTTTTCGAGAAAATATGTTAGTGTTTGCAGTGAAATATAAGTAACTTTAAGGCTTGCAAATATATGAATATTTGGATTGTGTTAAAAGCATATACATGCAGAATGTGTTACAGAGAATCACGCTGAAAAATAACGAATATGTATACGTTTCGAACACACTTCAAACATTCATATGTTTGCAAGTCCCAAACTTACTTGTATTTAAATGCAAACAGTATCATGTTTGCTGACAAACATGTATGCTTTTACGTGGAAATATATGCAATCTTCATCCGAAACATCCATATACTTACGTGGAAGCATTCGCGTGTTTCTCCCAAACCTATATATACTCAGGTGGAAATATATGCGAATTTCCTCCCAAATATAATCATATTTAGAAACGAATTATTCTTCGATTTCAATATATATGTATTATTTATAATAGTTAATTTTAACAATATATATCCACATTTATAAATAATTAATACAAAACATTAATAGATTTAAAACGGCCCATTTTATATTTATTTGCATTGAATGCATTATTTGTTTTTTTGCTGCTCTTTTGCTTCTCCTTTCTCTGTTGTATCTTACGCTTTTGTTTTCAGAACGTTTCAGCTATACGCTGGTTATCACTATGCGTTGGTACACAAACAAGATTTGTGTATACAATTCAAGTTCATGCAAGCCAAGCGTGGATTAATTACTTGTTTTTTTTCACTTATTTCACAAATGGTCCGCCGTTCCAATTTTCTCAGTAAAGGCTTGGACCAACAAAGGGCTTCACGTTGTTGCCCTTTCCAGTTTCTTTCCTCAAAATCGTTTCTCACTTTGGTAGCACACATACATATATACGAAACACATACCCAAAAACCCATGTAACATCACAAACCATTTAACCGTTCGAGCCTTCGTTTATACTTTTTTCACTGATCAAACGCTTTTGATATCCGTCCGTCCGATGAAGCATTGACGACTGAATACATGAAACCAAAACGCAATACATCAGGCAAAATAAGAAACACTTCATCTGCAATTTGCACGCACTGTCAGGAATATGTATGACCCATTGACTGACTGTGAGAATAATTCAAAAATACAGACACACACTTACAAGATAGGCTTTATCGTTGTCCCTCTTTTATGTTCTTGCTCTCGAGAGAGCATAGACAGTGCAACAAACGCAGCTGTATTTATATCACAAACATAAATATATGTGGGTCGCAAACACATATATTGTAACATATTAATCATTGTGTCTCAAACATGTAATATTGAATAGCAAACACAATATGTTTGGACAGAAGTATATTATATTTGCGACAAGCTACAAACGCGTAATTTTTGCACAGAAAAAACAAAATAATACCGATTTTCAGCGTGTAGGAATATGTTAGAATTTAATAGATGGAGTATTTACCCATGAAGTGTCTCAAAATAGCGTTCGGAACCGCTGTAAAACAGTAGGTCGAAATCAGCGAATGTAAAAATAGATCGCGCACAGCTCATTGATTCTGAGAAGCTCTCCCCAATCTCTTCGGATATAATAAGAAACCATTAACACAGCCTGGTATATAGGAAAATCTTGGCGCAATTGTTTCTATGTAGATGAGTGTTTCCTGTTGGCCAGTTAATCTAGGTTTTCTATAACCAAAGTTCACAAGGACTGTACATAATTTTTTCTCCCAACCCAGGCGTTTTGATTGAAGGGCGATCATGGGTGTGTTGATTTGTTGATATAATTTCACAATAAAAGTTTTTTTGTTGTCAAGATTTGAGATTTTGAGGGATTTTGTTGTTTACCACCAAAAAACATTTAGAACCTTGTTGCTGACAACTAGGACCTGTCCGCCAATACCAATATATGTCCAATATCAAGGCTATAATACTCCCTTTGTAGTGTAATATATTGTGGTATTGTTGAAATATATTTAATTTGAATTTGATATCATCTCGATTGACATTAGATTTCCACCCAATTTCCTCCCAACATTTCGCATTCGATACTTTTCGTAACGCATTAATCACGTAGACATGTTTTAGTTGTTGTCACTCTTGTGTCTGCCATTTTCTATCTTTGTGACGATTATGAGGCCGTGAGCCGATGACTGAGCGAGTGGTGAGGTTATGATATGGAATTTGTAACATTCAATTTAAGTTATTGCCACTGACTTAAATTTATTATTGAAAGGGTGTGACATTGAATGATGGATGGTTGTGCCACGCTGTTGCTACCAGAACTGCTTTGAATTGGGAAAGCAGCTATTACGAACAGACGGACGGACGATTAATACTTTGAATGGATGGATGGATGGATGATTTGTTCCACATGGCGCTGTTGCCTTATCGATTGGCGAACACACCTTTATCACTTGAGCATTTTCATTGGTTATGTAGATGGATGATGACTCGTTGAATTAAATGGATGAAATTTCATATAGCATAAGGTCTTATAGTCATTTTCACATTTCTTAGCATTTTTTGGTTCAAATCCATTATGGCCGCATTTGTAAGTTTTGCTGTTTGCTTAACTTCCATTAACTTCCCTTAACGGCTAAAAAGGGACTTATTACTTATATTGAGAATCATAATTCGGCAATATTTTGACAGCCATAAATAATGTTTATACCACTGCCGCCTTATGACTTAAGATATTTGAGGGTGGTATTTAAAAGTAGATCAATTATATATTACTATACTTCTTGATGTATGACACTTTTCATTTAGCTAATGGCATTTAGCGCGGTGTAATGAAATTTGTAGTTAAGCAAAGTTCCTAAGCATGAGGCGAAGACACACAATGGAAAGTAATAAAATGTTTGGAGGTGGTTTGCCGAAAACATATTTCATTTGCAGTGAATGCTTAATGTTAGCTTCAAAAGTTGAAAATTTTCCGCTAATTAAATACGTTTGTCGCAAATGTCGTAAATGAGCAAGTACACACACCCATACACGCAAAAATAATCACTGTCTTGAATTCCTTCTATCTTCTTTTAATCAAAAATGGACAAGAAATCCGAATATCAAATTAAAAAATCGATTTAAAAATAAGACTTAAATTTAAAAAAAAAAAAAAATGCTCGAAAATACGGAGGTTAAGCCAGAGCCACATGACAGCCCAAACTTTCTAGTCGGGTGTACTAGCAATGCGACACCTTCACACGTCCTAAATATTTTGCTCATAAACATATTGATTCGTTTTCCACAAATAAACTACTCAAAACATGTTAACTTGTGTAAAATTCCGTTTAAGCGGAACGAAATTTTTATTTGGGTGTAGCCTCATTACATTTGATAAATTAATTGTTTTACAAAAAAGCTAAACATCAACTGATTCATTGTAAGAACGATATAAAATGTTATTTATAAAACATATGTAAATAAAAAAAATGCTTTCCGTCACATTCCATGACCAGTGAGCTCCCATGACCGGTCAAGCTCACAACCAGTGAGCTGTGCGTAGAGTATTCAAAACCGAAACCGGTTAACCGAATTTCGGCCGGTTAACCGTACGTCGGATTTTTAAAAATTACTGTTCTCGAAGAACAGGTTATTTCAAGTAGATTAACCGGTTATTTCGGTTTTGACACGAGAAAAGCTAAAGCATTTTTCATAGCTCTCTATGGTTTGGTGCCCCATCAGGCATACAGAAAAGACTTTGCCAACGAATTATATCGCCGGTAATTTTCTGAAATAAGTTGTCCAAGACAAATGAAGTCATATCTGCCAATTCCCATCTAAATGAAAGTTCAGGAGTTGATAACAACAATACAAGTAGTATAATTGCAGAAATGCATACAAGAATATAAAGTGTTCACAATCCCAAAATAAGTAGAAAACGTCCAAAGGAATATTTACCCAACATGGATTTTGCCTAATTGGGTACGACAAATATGAGAGCAGATAGGCTGAATAAAACAAATAAATAAATAAATAAAGGATGGACCATGTTAAATTTGGAATTTAAGCCGAAGCAGGAAGCCAGTTTGACATTTATGAAGTGACAGATTATTAGTTAAAGGTTAGACGTTTGCCAAATGAGTCGCTTTCGCTTGCAGAAAATTGCGAAAGACTAGAAAATTATTTTCTCAAGTTCTGAGTCTTTAAATTAAACTGTAAGAAATCTACGAAATAAATTCGATAGAAATAAATTGCCATCAACACAGTTTGTGGATCAATTTGTGAAGCGAGTTCTTCAATCCGGGTCCTTTTTGGACGAATGAACTCGTGTACGAGTTTGCATTTAATTTTGCGCAGAATTTTCCATACAAACTTCGGTATGGAGGCTTATAAAGTCCAATTCGTCCAAGAACTAAAGCCTCCAGGCCATCCGATGCGTTTCCTCTACGCTGAATGGGCTGAAGTTGAGCATTTTTACAGAAAAATCGTCTTTCCCGATGAAGCTAATTTTCACCTAGGATGCTCCGTTAACAAACAATATTGTCGCACTTGGGGCTCGGAAAATGCAAATGTCATCGACGAAGAGCCGATGAATCCACAATGGCCCATTTCATAGGCCCATTTTTCTACGAAAATTAGCAAGGAGCCGGCGTTACTGTAAATGGCGAGCGTCAATGGCCATGCTCCCAAAAGCTGAAGACGATGACATGGACGAAGTAGGGTTTCTACAGAACGGCGCTACGTATGACACAGCCAACGTTAAATTCGATATATTGCGCAATGTTGCAGAAAACCTCATACATAATCAGCCGAAACTCGGAAGTGCATTGCCGCAAACAATCCCAAGTCCATTGAGGCCTTAAAAAACGATATAGAGGCTCATACAATTGAAAATGTTCTGAAAACTTGGGTTGATCGAATGAGGCACTGTAACGTAAGTCATTTGAACGATGTTGTGTTTCATTCATAAATATCAAAGATGTACCATCTTACCCACAACATCATAATTAAGAAATAAGGTGTATCAGATTTTTTTAAAGCGAAATCAAATTCCAAAGTTTACATGGACCACCCTTCAGAGCCCCATTAAATCCCATGAAGGCATTGGCTTACACACTCTGACTGGGACCTGTCTTACACAGTCTTTGAATGGTAGTTTGACAAGCTTTTTAATGAAAAATTCAAAAAGACTGAATTAAAAATAAGCGATATTTATACAGGGTGTCCATGGATGTTAGATCTTCCATTTTACATCAGTTTGAGTATTGATCTGCTTCATTTCGCGATAAAACTTTTAAATTTTATAGATATAAGATAATCAAATGGATTTGAAGTTGTATTGCATTTTACACGGGGAGGAGAAATATCAATTAAACTCAAAGCAGGGGATTTCTGAAGCGGTAGGTTTAATACCGAATTTAAAATTGTCACACATAAAGCCCTGTATTTTTTTTACGAAATTGTTGTTGCACTAAGAAGCACGAGTGCCGAAAATAACGAAAATGTCACACCCTGAAAAAAACGGAATCTGTGAAATATTCTCTGAAACATATTCTGCGGGAACCATATATGTGACATGCTCCACGAAAAGGGACCTCTGCGCCGAAAAAAATTATTGAGAAAAACGCGTTTAAAAAAAGCGCTTCGTTAATTTTTTCATTTATTTCATTAATTATGTTCATCTTTACAGGTGATTTGTAAAAAAACTAAAAGACATAGAAACTTGCGGTTTGCGGCATTATAAGAATCAAAAAAATTTTTCGGCGCAGAGGTCCCTTTTCGTGGAGCAGGTCACATATATATTTGGAACACACTTCAAACATTTATATGTTTCCAATTCCCAAACTCAGGTTATTTAAATGCAAATATTAGCATGTTTACTGACCAATATGTATGGTTTTACGTTGAAACATATGCGTGCTTCATCCCAAACATCCATATACTTACGTGAAAGCATTCGTGTGTTTCCCCCAAAACTTCCATATATGTACTTACGTGGAAACATATGCGTATTTTCTACCAAACATAATAATATTGGGAAACGAATTATTCTTTCTTTATTTATTATAATTAATTTTACCACGTTTGTTATCTCTCTTTTTTGTCACTCACTTTTTTGTCTGCAGAAGGTTTCAACTATTCGTTGGTTATCACTATGCGTTGGTACATAAACAATATACTTACATATATACAATGCTAAACAGTGCAACAAACACAGCTGTTTTTATATGACAAACACATATATGTTTGGGCCGCAAACACATATATCATAACCTATAAATCATTGTGTCTCAAATATGTAATATTGAATAGCAAGCACAATGTGTTGGCAGACAAGTATATTATATTTTCGACAAGCTCCAAACACACGTAATATTTACATCCAAACCACAAAAAATTCTATACAATGTCTGAAGAAAATAAAAACAAACACCATTACCATATCACATATAAAGGGTTTTTCAACAGAGACGCTACAAAAGTAAATCGATAGGGACAGCAAACGACGCCATATTTTTTCCCGCTCTTTTGACACTTCTCTTCAGTAAGGTTTGCTATTTCATCATGGAGAGATATACGAGCCAACAACGAGTCGAAATTATTAAAATTTACTACCGAAATTTGGAGTCAGTGGCCTCAAATTTAAGAGCGCTACGTCCAATTTATGGTCGTCTCATTTCTGGCTGAATGGCTTCGTCAATAAGCAAAATATGTGTTATTGGTCAGAGAGCAATCCCCACGTAATCCATGAGTCATCATTGCATCCCGAAAAAATTATGGTTTGGTGCGGTTTATGGGCCGGCGGCGTCATTGGGCCGTACTTCCTCCGTGATGATCAAAACCGGCACATTACTGTGAATGCGAATCGCTACCGTTCAATGATAACCGAATATTTTTGGCCCCAATTGGATAATGTGGACTTGGAGGACATGTGGTTCCAACAGGACGGCGCCACAAGCCACACAGCGAATGCCACAATCAATTTATTGGAAACCAAGTTTGGTGAACGTGTTATCTCACGAAATGGCCAGTCGAATGGCCGCCTCGGTTGTGGGATTTGACGCCGTTAGATTATTTCCTGTGGGGCTACGTCAAGTCTATGGTCTATGCCAACAAGCCAGCGACGATTGATGAACTTCGTACGAATATCGAATGTGAAATTGCAGCAGTATCAGCCGATTTATACTTGAAAACCGTCGAAAATTGGGTTCAGCGTCTGGACTTCTGCAAGCGTGCCCGTGGTGGCCATGCAAAAGAAATCGAGTTCAATACATAATGGCATCGAACGTACTTTCACAGGAATAAAGAATTTTATTGGTGTCTAAAACCGGTTTTGTTTTATTTAAAAAAACTTTTGTAGCGCTCTTATTGAAAACCCCGTTAGTTGCTGTCAAACATCTGTATTGCAATTCAATCACCTTTTAGATACGCTCAGTAGCCGAAAAAAGTTGGAGGGGGAATTGAACCCATGATGTTAGGAAAAAATTCTAGCACTCTAAAACCTGAACCATCGACGATCACAGCAGAAGTTGTGTGTGACTGCATAAAGGAACCGCGTAAAAAAGATTAGTAGTCTACAATTTCGTTTGTGTGGAACAAAATTTTTCTTTGTGTGTAGATATTTGTCCATAAAATCGTCCGCATATTTCCAAAAAAGAAAAAAAAAAAATACTATAACCTGAAGTTTTTCCCTTATTAATTATTATAGTAATTGTGGTATAATAAGTTAAATTAATATTCGTTGTAATTTCTTTCGGAAAGAAGTAGCACTTCAGTCCCTTCCGTCGTCATTTTATTTACACCAACCCCAAAACGAAATAATTTAATGAATTTTTACACCACATTCGTTTGCTTTATGCCCATTTTTCGTCTCAACCACTGCGGTGGAAGTTGTGATCCTACTTACTTGGAGCCATCATCACTGGATACACATACACATCTAGAGGCAAGATTTTACTGGTTAAAGGCATTTTCCTATATAACGAACACATACATATAGACGCATACATATTATATGACGACGGCGGCTGTTGGTCAAAGATAACAACAATTTATTTTTCAAGTCATCATTTTAAATTATTTTGTACGTCAGCTTTTCGTCTGGCCCAATGTGCTGGGTCTCCTGCAAAAGCTCCCATGCCCCACACTTTGTGATGTGCCCATATATAGGAATTCTCTACGCCTGGCTCGTTTATAATACAGGCTGGTCCGTCCTTGCTGTACTCGCTGTATAAGCCAGAATATTGTCTACAGTGGCAATGCAATGTGTAACAATTTTTGCTCATTAAAATATAATGTTCTTCTCTCGTCTCTTCTCTGTGTTCGTATTTCGCTCATTCTTTAATGTTAAGTACCAAAATTTGTTGCGTAAAAGTCGATGTGTTACGGCGGAAGGTGTAAGTATAATAAGTTTAGGAAGAGTCAAATGAAACAAAGAAATAATTCAGGAAATAATTATACTTTGGAAACCCAATACAGAAGTGTCAGTTATTCATACCCTCACCTTGATTCGTATATTGAGTCCGATTCTCAAGTATTTTTACAAAAATTATTGATTAATTTATATTTTTACAAAAATAATTGCGTCTGAATAGGCGTTGCAAACTCGGCCAAATGAATCAGCGGAGTGGGTTTTTGAGAAAATATTGAGTTTTAGACGATTACCAGGTCTACCAGGGAATAATCCGCCCACAGTTGTATGCAAGTTACCACAAAAAAAACCCTTCCCCTTTAAATCCCATGAAGGTATTGAGGAGAGATTCTCACAATCAGTGAGCTGAACTTTTTCTAATTTTTCACTCACTGATTGGGACTTACAGTTTTACACCGGTACCGAACGGTATTTTGAGAAGCTTTTTAATGACTAAATACACGATAGTGTCGCCATCATTAAGCGAGGTGGTCGCCATCGAAGGAAATATAAGGTGGTTAAGGTGTATTATGTACAAGAGCCGCGCACACTAGCCCTTGCACCACCGACGCGACGGTGGTTAAGTGTAAAGTCGACCATTATCATTTATATATAGATGGATGTTTGGCAAAATATTGCCAAGTACTGAATTTCATTAAGATCGGTTGTGCTTTATGGGAGTCAACGCATCGACTGACCGCAAAACTTTTGCATAGTATTAACCAGAATGGGAGTTTTGCAGTCTCCGGAATAAATGACAATCCGAAGGTGCCAAATCAGGACTATAAGGTGGATGTGGCATCACTTCCCATTCAAGCTACAATATTTTTTGCCGACTCTGCATAGATGTGTGAGCACTAGCTTTATCGTAATGGAAAACCACACCTTTGCGATATACGAGGGCGGCCTAATAAATCCGTGACTTATTGAAAAAAAAAAAATAAAAATATTTTTCAACATAATCTCCTTTTAGCTCAATACACTTAGTCTAACGTTTCTCCAATTTTTTTTTTTGAATACCACCCATCCTGAGGATCCAGTAGTGCAGAGGAAGCACATTTCCCACTCTTTGGAAAATGCTACAAGGACTGAACTTGGCTATCGAAAACCGCAGAATGACGGTACGAACCGCCATGGTACGACGAAGAATGTCGCATTGCAACTGATGAAAACGACGCTGCACATTTGGCAACGAAACAGTCAGTTACAACGCGTGTTGCGAATGAGCGGTTCAAAGGGCTGAGAAGGTAAGAAAACCAATTATTTAGGAGGAAAAAATGGCAGTGGAAGCAGAGAGAGAGTGAAAAGACCGAAATGTGCAGGATGGAAAATGAATCCCGAAAATTTTTCCAGAGGCTAAGAATTTCGGATAACGGGCCGAATAATAGGCTGCCCTCCTGCAAGGATGATAATGTGAATCTGGTAGCTGATAAGCAGTGTGTGCTTAAAATGTGGATACACCACTTTTCAGCACTACTCCAGCCAGATTCTTCCACTGGAGATCAGGAGGTAATGATTGTGGAAGACAGTGTATAATGTACTCCCCCAACCAAGGTGAGATTAGAACAGCAATCAAACGGCTGAAGAATAATAAACCCGCTTGTGTGGATGGGCTACCCGCTGAAGTTTTTAAGGCATGTGGCGAAGGACTGCTAGCCCACATTCATCGACTTATATGCGGTATATGGCTGGAGGAATCTATGCCCGACGATTGGAGTCTCAGTGTATTATGTCCTGTATTCAAACAGGGTGATCCCTGTGTCTGTTCCAACTATCGCGGTATCAGGCTTTTAACCATCGCGTATAAGGTCTTGTCGAGCGTATTACGTGAAAGACTAAAACCAATTTTTGAAAACCTGATTGGACCTTATCAGTGTGGTTTTAGACCAGGCAAGGCCACGACTGACCAACTATTCACGCTAGGCCAAGTCATGGAAAAGACACATGAAAAGCAAATCAATACATACCATCTTATTGTCGATTTCAAAGCTGATTTCGATACCCCATACGAGGCAAATTGTATGTAGCTATATCTGAACTTGGGATTCCGGCAAAACTGATCCGCTTCTGTAGAATGACGCTGACTAACACCAAATCAGCAGTGAGAGTGGGGCAAGACCTCGCCGAACCATGCGTACTAAGCAAGGATTGAGACAAGGCGAAAAACTTTCGTGCAATCTCTTCAACATCTTAATGGAGATAATAAATGAGAAAGGCTGTAGTAAATACGAACAAGATCATTAACATTAAAAGCCATATGTTGCTGGCGTATGCTGACGACATAGACATCATTGGGCGAAATGTGCGAGAGGTTACTGCAGTATTTTCAAGAATCGAAAAAGAATCGGCGAACAAAATCGATGCTGTCAACGACTTGAGAAACCTCTCGACTTGGTCCGCACTTGAACGTTGAAAACCGATTTAATTTTGAAGTGGTAGATGAATTTGTCTCCCCTGGATAGACAACAACGCCAACCTAGAGTTAAATAGGAGGATTATACTTACGAATAGATGCTATTTTGGTCTCAGCAAGTAGTTTTAGAACAAAGAGCTCTCTCGATAGACAAAAGACCAGCAATACCAGACTCTCGTTTTACACGCCCTGGCGCTTGGCTCCGTAATTTGGGTCATATCGCAAGCAGACGAAAAACACCTGGGAGTATTCGAGAGAAAATTTCTCCATAAAACATATGGTCCTGTTAGGGAAAACGGCGAGTACTGTCGTCGCTGGAACGCAAACCTATATAATCTATACTCTGACGTGGGCATAGCTAGGCGAATCAAATTATGCCCATTGCGTGGCTAGGCCATGTTATCAGAATGGATGAAGATGAACCCGCGCGAAACGGTTTCGATAACGTACCCGATGGAAGCGGGAAAAGAAGACGACCAAGACTCCGCTGGAAAGACCAGCCCGAAGAACCCCTCCATACCCTAGGTGTTACCAACTGGCGAAAAAAGGCGAAGGATAGAACCAGTTGGAGAAATATATTAAAATTTGTTTATTTGTTTGTTTAATTAGCAAACGACGCCATATTTTTTCCCGCTCTTTCGACATTTCTCTTCAGTAAGGTTTGCCATTTCATCATGGAAAGATATACGAGCCAACAACGAGTCGAAATTATTAAAATTTACTACCGAACTTTGGAGTCAGTGGCCTCAACTTTAAGAGGCCTCAACAATCAGCGATGAGGCTCATTTCTGGCTGAATGGCTTCGTCAATAAGCAAAATATGCGTTATTGGTCAGAGAGCAATCCACACGTAATCCATGAGTCATCATTGCATCCCGAAAAAATTACGGTTTGGTGCGGTTTATGGGCCGGCGGCGTCATTGGGCCGTACTTCTTCCGTGATGATCAAGACCGGCACATTACTGTGAATGCGAATCGCTACCGTTCAATGATGACCGGATATTTTTGGCCCCAATTGGATAATATGGACTTGGAGGACATGTGGTTCCAACAGGACGGCGCCAAAAGCCACACAGCGAATGCCACAATCAATTTATTGGAAACCAAGTTTGGTGAACGTGTTATCTCACGAAATGGACCAGTCGATTGGCCGTCTCGGTCGTGCGATTTGACGCCTTTAGTTTATTTCCTGTGGGGCTACGTCAAGTCTATGGACTATGCCAACAAGCCAGCGACGATTGATGAACTTCGTACGAATATCGAACGTGAAATTGCAGCAGTATCGGCCGTTTTATGCTTGAAAACCGTCGAAAATTGTGTTCAGCGTCTGGACTTCTGCAAGCGTGCCCGTGGTGGCTATGCAAAATAAATCGAGTTTCATACATAATGGCATCGAACGTACTTTCATAGGAATAAAGAATTTCATTGATATCTAAAACCGGTTTTGTTTTATTTAAAAAAACTTTTGTATTATTGAAAACCGCGATATGTGTAAGACATCTGACATCATGAGATTGTAAAATAGTAAATAAAAGTAGAAGGTATAAAAAATTGTGTTTATCTATGTTTTATAGGTGGTTCTTAAAAATAAAATTGCAGCGATTTTTAAAGAGTTGCCTTGTATTAAGCGATATTCACACAAAATGTGCTATTGCTATGAAAACAATAAAAAAATAGGTAATTTATCACAGAATTTTCCTGTTCCGCTGTTTGGCTCAATACCATGTTGCCTTTACAGAGTATACGCGTACGGTAATTTCTATACTACCCTCATAAACACTTGCAGCCTCCCTAATGTTAGCATATACTTCATGTATGAAATAAGTATAATCATGTCTTTTTTTTATATTTTTCCGTAATTCTCCGTGATGTGTTTACTTAAAAAGTTCTGTAACACTGAAATCTTTACAACCTATAACTCTTCATTTTCGCATTTCCCACAATTTCTGTACATCCGTTCAAAAGAAAACATTTAACAGAGATAAAAAATATATTTATAATTTCGTGACTAAAATTCACTTGTACCCCAAAGTTTACCATTTTTTTTTTAAATTTTCTTCCCCAATTTTTTTTCGGTCTAACGTTTGGTACTAGTTGTTCTAACCCCTTGAGTGGATGAGATCCATGGTGAAAAGAACCATAATGCTTTGCCATACGCCAGTCGGTTGGCTAATACTGTTTCCGGAAGCGTTCATGGTAAAAACTTTCCGCTTTCATAACCGAATTTTAATTAACTTTCGAAAACCTAATTACAAAGTATTATTATAATGAAAAACGCACCACTATACCATTACACAATGTGCTGCTCCACACAGCTACAGCCATAGCGTTTATTTTTTGTCTTTTACCTCCAGCATCTTACTCTCCATTCCCGAACACTTCTCCCCAATGCTGCCTTTACTCATTAACATTTCCTTTATGTCTTTGGTTTAAAATTAGCTAGCGCCCATCATCGCCCCACCTTAGAGCATTGTATGGAACAAATTAGGTTTATTACTTGATGTTAGGCACAGTGGCGCGAAGTAGACAACAAATTTGAAACATAATCAAATAATAAGAGTATTTGATTTATAGTCAGTCTTAACATTTCCCTGTAAACAGTCGTAACATTTTTGTTTCACATTATTTAAAAATTCTTTAAAAATTAACAAAAATTTAAAAGACAATTCGCTACATTTAAAACAATGCATGGAAATCTAAAGGGAACTTGAGAATTCTAGCGAAGTATAGATATTGCATTGCAAGAACTCTCCTACTCAAACTTTTAAAACGTCACTGTAGATAAAACGTACTTTGACAAAAATTTTAAATATTGTTGGAACGAAGTTCCTTATCGCACGTTGCGGGATGGGGGCTAAATGAAAAAAATCAAACAACTTTTGTTGTAACACTATTATAAACAAGTGGTTTCCAGTTACATCCCATGAAGGGATTAGGGAGAGCTGTGCGCGTTCTAGTTTTACACCCACTGATTGAGACCTACAGTTTTACACCGGTTTCGAACGGTATTTTGTGAAATGTGTCCATGGCTAAATACTCGATAGTGTCGAAGTCACTAAGCACGGTGACCACCGTCGAAAGAAATTTAAGGTAGTCAGAGTCATGCACAAGAGCCGCGCACTTTGCCATTGCACTACCGACGGCCACTATTATGTACACCATTATTATTCCCACTAATATCAACTATATTGTTTACTCTGCTTTGGTTTGTGTCTAGACTAACGGTTTGGATCATAGAGAAATAAATTAGGTAGATGTCGCACA
The DNA here is from genome assembly GCA_963931995.1 of Phaonia tiefii. Taxonomy (NCBI): domain Eukaryota; kingdom Metazoa; phylum Arthropoda; class Insecta; order Diptera; family Muscidae; genus Phaonia; species Phaonia tiefii. The sequence goes on from OZ008367.1 coordinate 34,024,864, forward strand.
TATGTTGGGAAATTTCTTGTTTAATGGGAAGTTTTCTAAGTGGAGCCTGTAACCAATATTTAGTATATATTGTAGTTTTGAACCCAATAAAAAGTAAATTTAGAAAACCTTTAAAAAAGATAATTTTCTTAAATAAGTGCCTTTTCTTAAAAAAAGGCAAATTTTCTCAAAGAAAACTTATTCGTATTTGAAGCAAAGTACCATATCTTAAAAAAATACCCTCCTTAAAGAAGTTCCTTTGCATAAAAAAAGTAAATTTTCTTACAAAAATTACGTTTTCTTAAAAAAAGTATTTTTTTATAAAATAAGTACCTTTTCTTAAAAAGGTACATTTTCTTACAACAAATTGCCTTTTCTTAAAAACTTACTTTTCGTAAAAGTGTACATTTCATAACTTTTCTTGAGACAAGTACCTACTCTTAAAAATGTACCTATTCTTGAAAAAAAAAACAAATTCGAAAAAAAACCATTTCTTAAAAATAAATCTTTCATTCAAAAAATACCTTCTCTTCAAAAAACATTTTCTTAAAAATAAAATAATACCTTATCTTTTCTTTCCATGACAGAAGTAGCCTTTCTGAAAATAAGTACATTTTCTTCAAAGATAACCTTTTCCCAAAAAGAGTACCACTTCTCTAAAAAGTACCTGTTCTTAAAAAAGTACTTCTTTGCAAAAAAAAATTCATTCTTTTTTTTAAAAAAAAAAGAAATTTTATTAAACATATTTCTTTTCTTGAGATTAGTAGCCTTTCTGAAAATAAGTAAATTTTCTTAAAAAATTACGTTTTCCTAAACAAGTACCACTTCGTTAAAAAGTACCTGTTCTTAAAAAAAGTACTTCTTTGTAAAAAAAAATCATACCCTTACGACTGTTTTTTAAAGAAAGTACTTTTTCTTAAAAATATTACCTTTTCTTAAAAAAACATTTGCTTCTAATAAAAGAAGTACCTCCCTTTAAAAAACGGCTTTTTCGTGATAAAATAATGGATATTCTTATCCTTTTTTTCTCTAGAAAACTACTTTCTATAAAAAAATAAAATTTTTTAAAAAAAAATTTTTAAAATTAAACAAAAAGTATCTTTTCTTAGAGATCCAGTTAAATTATCGAATTTTTCAACGGGCGCCTTAGGCGTGTTGGAAGTAACTAGCACATAATATATAGCGAAAGGAACTATATTCCAACCTCATGCGATTTTTGCATTAAGTGCTCGTCACGGCACGTACTTTAAACGACATATCTACAACAAATACATAGTTAGCGTGCGCGACTCTTCCGCTCTGACCCCTTTATTTTTTTCCAGCGACGGTCATCTTGCAATTCGGATTCCGTGTAAAATGGTAGGTCTACAAAATAGAAATCTCGTGCCTCCCTGACTGTGGAAATTTCTGCCCTAGCCCTTTATGGGATAAAATGGTAAACTAAGGCATTTTTGTTGTGGCGGCTTCACCGCCGTTATGTGAACTTGAAATTTCCTAAAGAAAACTAATCAGTGCGTTCTGAAGACACACCTTTCAAGTGAATGTTCATTGTTTGTGGATCAAATTAATTTTGGATTTCAATTTTTTGTTCGATACTGTGAATATTATTCATTCGTATATGGGGACTTCCATGTGAAAGGTCACGGGCAAAAAGTAAAAATTTGATTTAGCTGCAAATTGGCTGCAACGGATGCCCTTACTAGTAGTAGTCGAAAATGAAATTAGTTTGCAATTTGGTGAAATATTTTTTGTATTTATTTATGATCCCAACGCCTTCTCTATTTTTGACTTCATTCTAAACCCCAAGTTTACACGTTCGACTTTCAATCTTTTATTTGCACAAAATTGATTTTTTCAAGAACTAAGCCGATCACCACTATAATTTTTGGACACGTCAGAACTAAATGTTCACACTATTTGCTTAAAGAAAATGTAAGCAAATCAAGGCAATCGATTGCGAGATATTAAGAATGTTGTATTTTCGCATTGAATTTCAAGGTCAGACTAATATTTTTTAGAAAAATTTCCTTTATCCCAGTTTTAAAGACAATAATAAAGGCTTTAAAAATGATTATTAATATATAAAGCGTGCTTCTGTTTCAGCATCATTATGCACATTTTAATATAAGGTCATAGGCAAATAGTTATTTTTGACGAGGCCCATAACTCGATAATACTTCAACAAATTGAATGATAAGTTCAGTTTTCACTACTACTAGCAAGACCATCGCCACAGCCAAGTTAGAGCTAAATCGAAGAATTTTTACATTTTGTACTTGAGGAGACTATATTTTTTCTGGTTGTGCCTTCTCTTGTTGTTGGTTGATATCATGATTAAATCGTTGCCGCTCGTCTTGTACAGTGAGTGAATGTGGGTATGTGTGTAGGCACCCAGCGGCGGAAGTCGCAAGTTCTTCCACAAATAATGCATGCGGAATGGTTCTTTTGTAATGCCTTCCTAAAATAAGGCCTGCGGAATGCATGCATTTTTTCATCAGATATAACCAAGAAGAAGATTTTTAAAATTTCGAGACATTTCTTTTCCGATTCTTTTTAACCGTAATTTAATTGGAAAATTTCATACAAATTTTAAAGTTATATTCTTTATTTAATATTTTTCAGGGTATTTTTAAAATATTCAATTTGAGGTTGGGCGTAGTAAACCTTTCTAAGATAGATACATACATACTTATAAATAATAATGATTTTGTGATAAAATAAATTATTTTATTTTTGTTTAACAAAAATACATTAAAGTAAATGCCTTCTAAGACCTTCCTCTTTGCATACCTTCTTAGGCATTCTTTAGGCAATGGAGTTTAATAGTTATCGCTGGCCGCCGGTAGTGCAATGGTTAGTGTGCACGCCTCTTGTACATGAGATCCTGACTTCGATCCCTGCTCTGACCATTTTAAATTTCTTTAGGAGGCGGTTACCTCGTATAGTGACGGCGACGCTATCGAGTATTTAGCCATGAAAAATGTTCTCACAATACCGTTCGTAACCGGTGTAAAACTGTAGGTCCCAATCAGTGAGTATAAAAATAGAGAGCGCCCAGGTCACTGGTTTCGAGAAGCTCTCCCCAATTCATTGGTGGGATGTAATGGGAACACACTTTTTTTTTATTAATTACCAATTCAAAAACCAGTGTTTCCACATAAAATTTCGCAAAACCGGGTTTCGGTTTCACGAGTTCTACAAAATTTTCGGATTTATCCACGAAAAGTCTTTTTTTTATTTACTGCAATGTGATCAATTGGCTTTCACAATATCCGGTTATACACTGAAAGAAAAACGCTTCCTCGCATGGATGAAACATTTTCGTTGATGTTTTTACGTTGCTATAGTGAAAAGTGTCGTATATCCGATAATGTGGTAGTCGCTGCAACAAAAAAATTCATACATAATTTCTTTGACAATTTTTCATTTCGTTGCTGCAACAACTTACTTTACGTTCCTGTAACAATTTGATTCAATTTGAATTTTGTAGAAAAATTGGTTAAAAATTAAATGAAGTAAAGGCGTGAGATTTAAACTACTGATATTTGGTTTATCTCTTACTTTTTAGTTTATTTTTGTTGACGAAATAATTTCGTTAATGCAATGATTTTAATTTTTATGAAGATCAAGAGAGAAAAGCAATCGGAAAAATGAGCATGAGTGGTGGATCACGTACACATCTTGAATCAGTTCCTTTGCAACAATCGAACGTGGTACACAATGAGCAACAATGAAAGAAATTCATTGCAGCAATAAAACAAATTTATTGCAGCTTTCATCACAGTGACGAACAATTTGCAGTTGATGACCACATTTTCTTAGCGGGGATGAAACTGTACGTTAGCTCACTTTCGATGACAAAAGTTGTTGGGGTGCTGAAAATTGTCATCCCTTGGACGAAGCTTTTCCGTTCCGTGTAGTTTACGTTGGGCTAAAGTTCCGGTTAGCAGAATTTAATTTTTTATCAGGAATGAATATATTAAATTAATATTAATTTTAGCCGACTGGTCAGTTCGATCGGATTCGTTGAATGAAAACAGACCGTTAACTATGGGATTTATAACAAATAATAATTTGAGAGTAATGACTTCCATTTATTATTTGCTATAGGTTAAGAACCTTTTCAGGATTTAGCTCAAAGTTTGACTTTTACAGTAACTCAGTCAAGTAATTAATCAAGCTGCAATTACAACCTCAAGTAGGACTAGCTCAGACATAGGAGTTAATGGGCGTGACTATTGTTCAAGGTTGTAACGAAAACCGCGGTCAGGATGTCTTTCCGCCGTGCTCAGGGAAATTGGGAGGGTTAATTAAAGACAGCCTGTTACACAATTACAAATAGGGATAGAGAAGTAAAAAAGAATAAAGAGAAGAGAACAGAAAGAATGATCTAAGAGTATTTAAATTGCTGCTGTGATGCTAAACTTGCCTAATCAATCCATGTTTCGTCAACAAATACACCTAGTTAATAATACATTTTAAATTCAATTCCATTTATTTTCGTATGTAAGAAATTATTAAACATGTTATTTAGAACTATTAAAGTGTAGTGCCATTAATATAAAATCTTTTACGATAAAATCTTAGGCTTTAATTAAGTCGGTATATGGGTATTTAAATAGTTTAAACAAATAATTTACTTACGTAATTCCTTGTTGCCATGAAGCGATCGCTGCATCGTAGACAGGAACATTATAAGTAGTACATCGTAGTGGTAATAATGTAGGAAGATAATAAAGGATAGTAAAGGATATAAATTATGACCAAAAACAAAATATGTATGAACATATAAACAATTTAAGTTGTGTTAATACGTCACATAATATGACATACATAGTTAAAAAAAATTAGGACACCCACTTAACAGACTTTGACCACCCCAAGTTGGTTTAAGATAATAGTTACTCCTTATATAATAACTCCTTATTCTTGTTTTAAAGTTGTGGTCTTTTATCAGCTTTTGATTAAAGTAGAATTGGTGAATGTTCCAGATGAAAATTACGGTTTACCAACTTGGAATAAATGTGATTCGTAGCGCATTGGTCAAGAAAAACGGTGGATAAGAACTTATTGGCTTAAAGGGTGTTCTGTTGTCCAGTTCCCTCAAGTTAGGTCCAGTTTTTCCGAAATAATGAGTATTTTGGCACCTTGATACCCAATTCACTTAAACAGTAAAGTCCAGTTTTGTTTTCCACAATGGTAACGGAATTTGTCTACAGAATTTGGAACGAATTTTACTTTTATATTTCAGATTAACTTTTTCCTCTCTCGATATTGTTATCTATCCAAATTCTATTATTCAATTAATTCCCCATGTGAAGGGTTCCAATTTTAATTTTCCAAATCCCTTAAATTTTTTTGTGAGTCTTTGCTCCCCAAAAAAACAAGTTTTCGATTTCCCCAAGGTAGAATTGAGCAAAGTGCTCCACAAGGTTCAGAACCATCGCTGACCATTTGGTTTTTCTTTAAGGGCGATCATAGTCGAAGTGCTGTATTAACGATTCGTGAATCTGGCTTAGGGGAAAATAAAATAAATTAGTTTTTATTTTGCGTCATCTTCTAGCCACTGTGCGGTGTTTGGAGTCGCATTATTGCCAACGGGGGTGCAATTACTTTCATACGAGTATTGCAACAACATGTTTCAAATTATAAGTTCTACGCTTTCATATGATTTTGGACCCATGACAAGTCACTAATGCTTCTAGTGCTGAGATCTCTTTCCCTCTCCCAACACTTCGTAGTGCGTGTTATACTCCAGTGAAACTCAGAAGCAACATTTCATATTAAATATGGCCGTCATTCCGCCATTATGCAATTTAATCAGATTTCTCCATGTTCCAAAAGCGTTCTTCTTCTTCTTCTGGTACTTTTTTCTTGTTCCACCAGAATACAATAACATTAACATTAATGCGGCAATTGTTGTTATCGTTGTTATTGTTATTGCTATTACGCTAATGTCGGATTGAAAGAACTACAACAACAAAAAAGAAACTACAGCCGACAAAGATGGAAGAGAAAAGAAATAAACGCTGAATTAAATATTCCATTAGAAACATTACGAAAAAGATTGTGGCTAACGCGTACACACTCGCATACACATCTTTAGACGGATACATCCTTGGATACTTGGTGCGTTTAGTTGAGTCCTTGTTATGCGTATGTATGAGAGAGGTCGTCCGCGCTAATAAAAACCCGTTTTAATTTTTAACCAAATTATAATTTTATGATGGAGCAACAGAAGAAGAAGAAAAACCCTTTCGAGGAAAGTTTTTCGTATTCTGCTTATAGCGCGCGTTTTTAATTGTCTTTAGAGCTCGTTTGCAAGTTATGCGTTTTTTCATCAGCGTTTTAAGTTCCAAAGCGTTAGTACTTTAAGTTCATCTTACTGTTTGTCACATTCTGAGATTCTAAGCAACATATTCAAGGTATCATGAGCCAAGTTTAAACGATTTTTTCTCAGTAGCAGTTGTGGAAAATAATCCGGGGAAATTACATTACTAAAAATAATTAAAATTATTTTAATTATAATAATTGAACATCTTTTAATTGAATACCCATTGCATCCCCATTCGAAACCTTCTCACCAGTACAACCAGAAAGAAAGATAAATAAATGGACTCTTTAAACTAAACTTTTATTAAAAATACCTCTTGAAATTTAAACGGATGAGTTGAAAACTACAATTGATGTCTTATAATATATATATTAGGGCGGGTCGATTTATTTTTCGACAATTTCCCTATGATTTCCGTATTCTATGGGTTATTCCATGAAAATTTGCCAAAGGAACCATACCTCTATCGTTAAAATCGAGTCCCCTACTTTTTGTTGGTAGATTTTTTCCCAAATTGACGTTCGTATGAAATATTACCTACACGTTCACATCCATAACTCAAAAGCTATCGATCGGGTTTAATCGCCAGTAGGCGCGTTGGAAAGGTCAGCTCATTTTGATCAATTTACAAAAAAAAATCTCGAACATTGGTTCAACGATTCAAAAGTTACGGGCATTTTTGTCCAAATTTTGAAGCATTTTTCCATTTTTTTCATGATTTTGTCCAAGAATATTACTTTCATGGCCATTTCTTTGGCTCAATTTTTTTGACTTACGAACCTTACGTTACGACTGGACTGATTTGCGCTTAACATTATTGGCATATTTTTTCACAGGGTGCACACCCTGTGTTATGTTTGTTTATTTCTTTTTGTTTTTAGTTTCTTTATAGACTTCTTTATTTTTTGATTTTGAGGAAATCGCTCCGGAAAATATGCCTCCTGGTGATTTAAATCCAGAAGAATTATCTACCGATTCGAGGTACTTGATATTAATGGCCAATGCAATTTCTAATGGTGTGGTTCCTGCGGATTTGTCTCACATAAAACCAGGGCCAATTGCACATTCTCGTTGGCTGACCAAAGCCAATAGATTATTACGGTTGTATGTGACAAATAATAATCCAACTGAAAATTTAAAAATTCTGGCTAACTATATAATAAATGTATACACGCCAATGTATTTCAATTTTAAGTATTATAGCTCTGCCGCATACGGTAGTACATTACTTTTTAAATTTATTACTTGGACACGATGTTTACCACCGAATTTACTTGGAGTTGTAAATACAGTAATTCAAGATAATCCATATTTTGCACACTCAGAAAATATCTTGCTATCTATGTTACCGAGGAGATATTGTCGACCCAACGGAACTTAGAGTTTATAAAAAATGTCTTATAAACTTTAATTGTACGGAATATACAAATATGATTGATTTAAATGGCGATACCATTTTATTCGAACATTTGGAGGGATATTTAAATTACGAAGTGCCTTTACACATTCAAGGAACGGAAAGACATGTCCAATTGCTGGCTGCCACTGCTAAACGAGTTGCAGGAAAGAATGTAGAAGGCGCTATGGCGACGACATTAGAGAGCCGTACGAAAACACCCAGACTTGAAAGCAAACAAGACTTTCAGAAAAAATAATGTTTTTTTTCACATTTTGTCTTTTACTACACTCAAATTGAAAATTTTTTTTTGATAATAGGTTGATAGATACTTTATTATCTCTTAATTTGAATTTTTGTAGAAAAAAAAATAAAAAGGGAAAAAAATCAAAAAGTTGGTTTTATGTGTTATTTTGTTTTAGTAATATGACATGAATTAATCAGTTGATCTGTTTTAAAAACAAATTGATGTCTTTAAAATGATATTAGCTGTTCTTCGTTATTCAATTTCCCTCTTTTAACTTTAAGTTGATGTTTATCGCGATTCAATTAATTTGCGGTAATATGAATTGGTTCAAATTTCAATTCAGGGATTTTAAATTTAAAATTTATTTTTTAATTTCAATATATTTCAAAATAAAATTATGTTTTTAATTTTAATTGAAAATGGTGTAGAAAATCTTTGTGATGTCTTTATTTATTTATCTTTATTTTGATATATTTATTTGTAAATCAAGGTAGACCAAGTATGAACAAAATTTGAAATATATTATGAAACTCATTCTTCTCTACGAACAGATAATTCGGTCGAGATTCAGGATTTTACTGATGCTATTACCTCAGCTATCAATAGTTAACTATACCGTACCTGCCACTACACAGATGTGTAAGTAAATTCCCTTGGTGGAACAAATACCAGCATATTCTGAAAAAGTGTTACATAAATGATTTAATAACTTGTTCTCAAGGGCGAAACGAGATCGAAACATGTTCAAATTAAAAACTACAGAATATAGGAAAGAGCTAAGATCTTTAAAGAAGCCTTGCAAATATTTCTATGATCGCATCATCCAAATGACTCTCACCTCTCTGTGATATCTGAAAGAACATCGAATCGCTATACCTCCTGCTTAACACAAACTTCCCAGCAGAGTTATACACGAATCATTAAGAATAAATTCGCGAATCATTCGTGCTAAAATTTTGAATTAACTCTTTTCATCAAAAAACGAATTGAATGCAATTTGAACCAATTCTAAGGAATTCGGTAAAAATTAATTGGAATTAATTTTCAATTCAAATGAATTTACAAAATGAATTGCAATTCATTTCCAATTCTAATGAATTTGGCAAAATGAATTGCAATTCATTTCTATTTAAAATGACTTTGGCAGAAATGAATTGCAATTCATTTCCACTTCAAATAAATTAGCAAAATGAATTGGAATTCATTTCCAATTCATTTGAATTGAATTGATTTTGTTTTAATTCAAATGAATAAGAAAAATTAGTAAGCAATTCGTTACCAATTTATTTTAATTTAAATTATTCTGAAAAAAGACTGGCGTAAATAAATCTAGAGTATGCGTTACATCCGTTATGTTACCCAAGTCATTTTTTTATCAAAAACAGTAAGAATTTTTTGCATTTCATTAATATGTATTGCAAATTCATTTGAATTAATTCAAATTCAATTGAATTCAAATAAATTTTAAATGAATTGCAATTCATTTTGCCAAATTCATTTGAATTGGAAACTAATTGCACTTCAATTTCCAAATTTATTTGAATTGGAAATGAATTGCAATTCATTATTGCAAAATTAAAATGAGTTGATTCGAATTTTTAATTCAAAATGAAAATAATTAATCCAAAATTTACCTATTTTGTAATACAAGGTGGCGCAAAAGTAAAGTTCCGATGTTTTTTGACTGTAATTTAAAAAAAAAATAAAAACTTTGATTCTTCTTGTGGATTATTTTTATTTGGTCTTTTAATTTTTTTTACATCAAGTCGAGAATATGATGTCATGTAAATGGCCGCCGCCACAGTTGATTGTCATTTAAGCCCTTTTTATGGCATTTTCCATCACTTTGGCCAAAACTTCCTCCTCACATTCTTGACGGATATTGTCTTTAACCCTGCTGTTAGATTAGAAAAAACTTACGAATCTTAGATTGAGGGACCATTTGGTCCATACTGCAATTTTCATCCAAAATAATAATTTTATCTTATTCTTTGTAACTATTTTGGTTCAAAAATTTCTAAAGCAAGTATTTGACATATCAAAAACATCCGCTAACATATCAAAAACATCTTCTAAATATTTGACATGAATTTACATTCGCTTGGTAATGAAAAAACTTACGAATCTTAGATTGAGGGACCATTTGGTCCATACTGGAATTTTCATCCAAAATAATAATTTTATCTTATCCTTTGTAACTATTTTGGTTCAATAATTTCTAAAGCAAGTATTTGACATATCAAAAACATCTTCTAAATATTTGACATGAATTTACATTCGCTTGGTAATGAAAAAATGTACTATTGACCAAATGGTCCTCTAATCTAAGATTCGTCATTTTGTATTTTTCTCAGTCCTGAATAAAGTTAGAAAATTTAATTTTCGCACATAACATTGTTTTATTAAAAGACCCCATTAGCAGAAAAATTTAGTCAGTATATATCACCGTTCCAAAGTTACAAGGGAAAACAGAAAAAATTTGGACAAAATGGTCCTAATCTAACAGCAGGGTTAAGAGCTGCAAGAGTCTGAGGCTTGTTGACATAAACCCGTGACTTCAAAAAGCCCCACAAAAAGAAGTCTGGAGCGGTCAAATCAGGCGATCTTGCTGGCCAGTGCAAATCGCCAAAACGGGAGATTAGGCGCCCGGGAAATGCATCCTTCAGCATATCGGTTGTGGCACGTGCAGTGTGTGCCGTTGCACCGTCCTGTTGGAACCACATATTTTCCAATCCCAATTCATCAAGTTGCGGCAAAAAGAACTCGTTGATCATTGCTCTGTAGCGTGGCACGTCGTCTGGTCGATGTCGACGGCGCTTCCATGACATCCTCGGCTACAGCAGCAATATTCTCTGCAGAACGGCTACTCCGGGGTCTGCCACGCCTGGCAGCATCTCGTGTTGTGCCAGTCTTTTCGAGGCGAGCGGCTAAACGTCGCAGTGTTTCACCAGTAGGCGTTGGACGGCCAGGAAATCTGCGACGAAATTCACGTTGTGCCAAAGTCACCGACCGATTATTGGTCAAATAAATAGTCAGCAATATTCCGCGTTCTGGAGCAGTGTAGAGTAATATTGTTTATTAACGTGTATTTCGCATGTGTTTATTACACAAATGTCAAAACAGAACTGACATTAGGGGCCAATCGCAAAATTTATAGCATTTTCTGATAGGAGGATTACTTTTGCGCCACCTTGTACATTAAAATGAAAAAAGAATGATTCATTTACAGCTCTGCGTCCCAGCAACTGCTCTCAAGACATGTGGCCGGAATCACCGACCAAGCTCGTCGTCTCACGCGGTGCAAGAAATATTGTCACTAAGAAAACATTACATTGGGCAATAGGATATTGTGAATTACCTAGCCCTGGCAGTACATCACCAAAGGATTTACATTTTGACTTCCTGGCTTCAGAACCTTTGTACAAGCCGCATTAAGGTATCCTAAACTCCTGTTAGATCGATGGATCCCAAGTTGGGACTCATTACCAAATTTTACTCCATCGGAATTTTGACCAATCAGTCTCTCATCTTTCTCTTCATCTCTGTCTGTTGACCAGGAGCGCATTAAATTGATCTACTTGCGAATAAACGAACAACTGCGACCCTGGGATACACGATGACTTTGCCTAGAAGTATGAATAGAGAAACCCCTCATGGGAGAGTCTTAACACTACTACTATAGAGTTAATCACTGGCTAGTTTTTTTGCGCTTGAAGTATCAGCTTGCAAAGTGGGAACATATCCTGGCGACCTGGCAATTGGAAAATACCCTTCCACATCCAGGGCTGTGCCACAAGTCATTATAAGTAGACTCGCTACGTGAGTTATGTGGAATGGTTTGGCAGTAAATTCGGACTCTTGGTACCAGGAACCAGAAGGTTCCGTATATTGAGCCATTATTCCTAGGGGGTATAGCAATTCTGAATTTACCGGAAGTATAGTGGTGCAATGGTAGTGTTCGCGCCTCTTGTACATCAGATCCTGGTTTCGACAACTACTCAGACCACCTTAAAATTTCTTTCGGCGGCGGTCGCCTCGCATAGTGACGGCCACGCTATCGAGTACTTAGCCATGAAAAAGCTTCTCAAAATAGCGTTCGGAATCGGTGTAAAACTGTTGGTCCCAATCAGTAAAAGCGCACAGCTCAGTGGTTGTGAGAAGTGTGATTCTCTACAAACATTTTTTTTCAATCCTGACACCATGGCTAGGATCAGTAACGCCACAGGGGCCCTATGTTGCCTCATCTGGTGGACTGAGCTGCAATCATCCACGTCTCAAAGTCTGTTGGCATGGATACAGAGAATGGTAGTGGTGTATTTCACGGGTGGCCTTCGCATAATCGTTAGTGAGGCCCTGAAGATTATGCTTCACATGTTTCCATTCGATTTGCTGGGCAAGTAAATGACAGCAGCTTCAGCAATCTGCGTCAGACATTCTTCACGATGGTTCGACAGGCTGGAAGATTATTCTTTGTATGTCTCCATTAAATTTTCTTTGAAAATCTGCATCAGCCATTCTTCACGATGGTTTGACAGTGCCTATAGCTACGGGACGATTTTAAGATATCTGCAGTGATCACGAAACTCACATCTAACCTTGAGGGCAACTTCTCCACGCTTATATCAGATAGACATGGCTTGAAATAATGCATACAAGGTATAATAAGGTATTTACACTCAACACTGATGGCTCCAAACTAGATGGAAATTTAGGTTTTGGTGTCTATTGCAAAGAGGTCGGTGTAGACTTTGCATAGAGTCTACCAGACCTTTGTAGTGCATTGCAGACATAATTCATGGCAGTCGAGGAAGTAGCACTGTGGCTGGGGCTAAATGTCATCTCTACCAGTGGCATTGAAATCTACTCTGACAGTCACGCTTACATAAATGTTACACAATCTGTGTTCCTGAGTTCAAAATTGGCCATACAAGGAGTTTGATATCCAACATATGTAGGTGTCGCAGCTCAGGAAATTTCCAAGGAGGGACAGAGTATGTGAGCTGACGGGGTCAGGGACTAACTTACTTGTTTCACTGGATATGGAGGTATGTTCCTTTGTACATGCAATCTCATACTTAAAACCTAAGCTCTCACACATGCGAATGAGAGATGAACTGCGAGCATAAATTACGGGATGGCCAGGCAGGTATGACCAAGTTATGACCTGAGTCGTATGCTAAACTTGGTATCCAGTTCTAGACCGGATATTAGATTTGGTCTGATCACTGTACACTGTTTAATAGGCAGACACGAAAGCGTCTCGACTTAAAACCTCAGCTGAATATTATTGCAGATGCTGGGGGAATAAGGCGGAGGACGATAGCGCCGAACATCTTCTATGCTGTTGCCCGCCTTCTAAGTGAATAGGAGACAATATTTAAGATCTTACTTATTGGTGCATGCAACACATATTCAGAGAGTTAAGTTGAATAACCTTAGGCCTGTTGCGGATCACTGAGTGCTTCGCCAGGGACTAATGTACGACTCTCCCAGAAACATTCTGAAATATCAGAATAGAGTGTCGTATGCCTCAAATGCCCTTTAATTATACCAGGTCAATTGGCAGGTCCGACGGTGGGTACATGACATCAGTCCTCATTGGACTAAGTGTGTCAATAGAGACAGCCTCTGCTGCCTTACCAAACCTAATCTACATTCTAATCTATATATGCAAGTTTAGCAACTATCGTGGAATAAGCCATTTATCCAGCGCACACAAGGTTCACTCAGGCGAATTGTGCGAAAGACTAAAGCTGTTTGTGCCACACTTTATCGGTGCAGCTTTAGGACTGTAAAGTCAATTATTGACCAGATAATCACACTACGACAAAGCCTGGAGAAACCCCACGAAAACAAATAGACACATATTCACTCCGTACCTACTCACTCCTACTACTCTTTTGTATATTGTATAGCTGCCTTTGATAGCCCAGTACGGGAACAATTTACCAAGCAATGTCGGAGCATGGAATTCATGCTAAGCTGGCACGCCTTTGTAGAATGTATTTGGTAAAAATCTCACGAGACGAGGCCTCAGGCAAGGCCACATCCTATCATGCGGCCTCTTTTGACCGCATAAAGCTATCAGCAGCCAAAGTCATATGCTCACATATGCTGTTGATATCATTGGGCGAAATCTGCGAGAAGTTACTACAGTATTTTCGAGAATTAAGAGGAATCAGTAAATGTGGGTTCGCTAAATAAAATTAATGGTTTCCACGAGCAGAACATCCACCCATTTGGAGAAAAGGGTGAACGTTGAACGTATTACTGCCGTTATTATTATTATTGGTCGTCGTTGGTGCAATGGCTAGTGTGCCCGGCTCTTGTACGTGAGGGCATGGGTCCGATCCCTGCTCAGACCATTTCTTTCGCCGACGGTCACCTCGCTTAGTGGTGGCGACACTATCGAGTATATAGTCATGACAAAGCTTCTCAAGATTCCATTCGGAAGCGGTGTAAAACTGTAGGTCCAAATCAGTGAGTGTAAAATGTGGACAGCGCACATTTCACTGATTGTGAGAAGCTCTCCCCAATCCCTTTATGGTAGGTTATGGGACATATTTTTTTTGTTATTATTGGGCGAATTCATTTATCTCGGATCTGCCGTAAACAGAAGTATCAACATCATCCTAGGAATCAAACGAAGAATTGTGCTTGCAAAACAGGTGATATTTCGGGCTAAGCAAGCACTTCAGAGATGATACCCTCTCTCGAGAAACGAAGATGCAACTATATCAGACTATCTTATAAACTGTCTTGCTTTACGGCGCAGAATCTTGGGCCATATAGGATGCTGATGAAATATCACTGGGAGCCTTCGAGAGAAAAATGCTCCCAAAACTATATGGCCAAATAATACAACACCACGACTATCGACGACGAGTGAACCACGACGACATCGACATCGGGTGTGACATCGACGTAGTTATGCGAATTAATATAAAGCGATTACGCTGGCTAGGTCCTGTCAGTAGAACGGATCAGAAAGGTATTCGAAGACGTTCTTGAAGGACATCGAAAAATAGTACTACCAAGACTTCGTTGGAAAGACCTGGTGGACGATTTCCGCCGAGAGTTTGGTGTAACCAACTGTAGGACGAAAGCTGAAGATCGAGCCGATTGGAGAAACACGTTAATAAATAAATCGTTTCCCGTTATATCCCATGAAGGGATTAGGGAGAGCTTCTCACAACCTGTGAGCTGTGCGCGTACTAGTTTTACACTCACTGATTGGGACCTACAGTTTTACACCGAATCCGAACGGTATTTTGAGAAGCATTTTCATGGCTAAATACTCGATAGTGTCGCCATCACTAAGCGAGGTGACCTTCGTCGAAATAAATTTAAGATGGTCAGAGTAGGGATAGAACCCACGTCCTCATGCACAAGAGCCGCGCACACTACCATTGCACCACCGACGGCCACACGTTATCCTCATTTTATAAGGCCCTCGACACCTTTGGGTTGTTTGCGGCCGCCTAAGTAGATAAAGTAGGAATTTAATCTGCAGAGAGTAATTGTTTCCTTCGGTTTCCGCTACTTCTAATTTTACTCTGGAGTTCGTATTGTTGTTAAAGTTAAAAACTCTATTCACATATTTTTCGAGAAACTTTTGGACAAGTAGAAAATTAGGTTAAGAGCCTTTAGTCTGGGTCAATGATATCCTTCGTTGGAATCATGACATAGATTCAATGAAATATACGTAACCACAGATATGAAAACTAAAATACGAAGACACTGTTAATTTATTTTTAGGCAAATATTTTCTAATGCTGTTTGGAGACTTCTAAAAGTTTCAAACGTCATGGTCTTTTGGGTCTGACTTTCATTTTCTTATCTATTTTTTTAAGTTATAATTTGAAATTTGAGACTTTAGAATGCACAAGAAGATTACTCTACGTAATATCTGTCGTCTTTTAGTTTTCTCTCATATTTATCCAAAATTGGATAAGTTGACTTAAGGCTCGTGACGCCTCAAATTTTTATAATTATCTGCAAACTACTTAGTACGGACATAAATATTATTACTAAATTGAACATACCCATTAGAATAGTAACATTGAGCATACCCGTTTATTATCATAAGATGAAAATCACGCAAAAGTCCATGAGTCGAATTATTAAAAAAGGCTTGGGACTTGGAGCTTTCAAACGGCGTACAGAACATGTTGTTGACTGCAGCTTTAAAAAAATAGGATAGAAAAATCCAAACGTCTTTTGCTGAAGCACCCTGATAACTTGCATAGACAAGTCTTGATTAAAGATGAAACAATTTTTATCGTGCCGGAAAAATTTAACAAAGAAAATGATAGGGTTTATGCATGATCACGCATCATCCGGCTGCAGTCTTGGTTTGGTGCGGTGTCCCTTATGATGGGGTAACTGACTTGCATTTCTGTGAACAAGGGCGGACATTTTGAATGAAACTTAGCTTTTTGCGTGCAATACATATCGCTAGGGCTAATTAAAATATGCAAAAAAAAAATCAAAATATGCGCCAGAAATAGCACAAAAAATATCAAAATATGCACGGTTATATGCACAAATATGCAAGAATAAAATCAACAATTTTGTTACTTCAAATTATTTTTATTCAAAGAGATCTTTATTACAATGCACAATCATGTGGTTTTTTAAATTTTCAAAAAGAAATGATCTTCTATTGTCACATAACACAGATGAATACATGGAAAATATGCGTTCAACATCAGTAGATGTAACCGGAGCGTATTTAAATGCGAGTATTTTAGATGGGGACAACTTTTCAATATATTCATCGGTTTCGGTTTTATTGAAATATATATAATTTTTAATTTTGATTAAGGTCTTCAGACCTGTGTTTCTGTTCAAAATTTTGTTGAATTTATCAATGAATACATTTTGGTTTGTATTTTCAATATTTTCTTTCACACGTTCTATAACAGCTAAACTTTCACTAGTAGGAAGTCCTTTAGTTTCTAGGCGGGTGATGCTTGAATAGAGGCATTCAAAATTATGTTTTATATAAACTAAATCAGAATTTTTGACGCTTTCTCAAACAACAATTTTGCATTGCGTATGGACTCTGCCTCATCGTCATCAAGTTCATCTAAAATGGCACAAATTTCTTTGACATTTTCGGAATAATATATTGCTGCTTTTGTCCACCTTCCCCATCTAGTTATGCAAGGTTTTGGGGGATTATTTAAATGTGGCCGTCGGTGGTGCAATGGTTAGTGTGCGCGGCTCTTGTACATGAGATCCTGGGTTCAAACCCTGCTCTGACCACCTTCAAATTTCTTTCGGCGACGGTCACCTCGCATAGTGACGGCGACACTATCGAGTATACAGCCATGAAAAAGCTTCTCAAAATACCGTTCGGAATCGGTGTAAAACTGTAGGTCCCAATCAGTGAGTGAAAACTGGAAAGCGCACAGCTCAGTGGTTGTGAGAAGTTCTCCCCGGTCTCTACATGGGATGTAATGGGAAACCATTTATTTATTTATTATTTAAATGTGGAAACATTGTATTTAACAAATTTAGGCGAGAGGGAGCCTATAAATTGGCGAAATTAATAAAACGACATGAGAAATAAAATGATTGGACTGTACCTTGCAATTTGCTATAAGGGAATTTACATATCCAAATTGAGTACGTACAAAATCTGCTATTCCCTGCAAGCCATGGGCCAAACATGTGCTGTGTAACATCTTTGGAAATAAGATCTTAAGCGACTTAACTGCGGATACCATGTATGCAGCAGCATCAGTTACAATGAGCAACACATTTTGATATTGAATTCCTGTAAACATTTTATTATTATTAAAAAACGCACAAAATAAGGTGCAAAGTAACTAACCGTTTGGCCAAAGTATATGCAAAGAATCAGTAAAGAATGCTGCCATAGTACTTGCATTAGACCTTTCAATATGAGCCCTGTTTAGAAAATATGATTTTCCGTCTTCATTTTCCTCCAACAAACCAAATTCAAAATTTGCAACCATTCTCTGCTCCGAGTCCGTCGTTTCATCCATAGATACCCAAATCTTTTTGGATTCTGGTTTGGCTTGAAGTTTCTTAAGATAGGTTTCATAAATTCTTGGCACATACTTTGTTCGCAATGTTAATTCAGATGGCAAAGGGTTTTTATGGTAAAATACACCTCATGCCTGGATCGCTAATTTTGTGTAGTGGTATATTTGCATTTAAAAATTTTCTGCACAAATCCAAATGATATGGGTTTAAGTCGCTGGTAAATTTTTTTAAAAACGATTGTTTTGGGGCCGATGGATTCTTTTCCATTGCCTGGTTATGTTTCGAGGTTTTAAAATGCTGGTGGGCATTGTACACTTTACTTCCATTAATAGTACAATTGCACAAAACACATAATAGAACTGAGGAATCAGGTTTCAATATTTTCGGATATTCCTTTACCATTCTGGCATTAAACACATTTGCAGACTCTTTTGGCATTTTATTAAAAATCACTCGAAAGTAATAATAAAAAGCCAAAACTGAAATTTAAGCTTTGTACGCACAGTCGTTATAGTATTTTCAATAAACAGTTAATTTCTTTGGAAATTAGGCAATACAGCGAAGGCGATCATTGGTTAGTCTCTACGCCGCAGACTTTTTAACGAACCCACAATGTTTTAAAACTCAAAATCTGTACATAAATAAAGGTATTTTTGAATCGAATATCTGCAAGCAAACAATCATAATCCTCCGGCGGTTATAGTTTCGGATCGACTTTGTGGTAGAAGTTATATAAAAGTAAAGAAAAATTTAATAACATGCAGAAATGCAATTTCTTTTAAACCAGTTTGAGTTATACGAGTATGAGTCGTTATATATTAATCGCGTTGCCAGAGTGAAAATTATGCTTTTTTATGCAAGGTGATCCAAAATAAGTATTTTTCTACAAAAAAAATTAAAATATGCAAAAAAGGATTTTTCTGGTGAAAAGCCAGAAAAATTAGCCCTACGTATCACTAATATATAAAAAAAAATTTGGTCCAAAAACGTTCATTCGGTTTTGTTTTATAGGCCAAAATATAAGTAACAGTATTTATATCCCTACTAAGTATATTGAAATCTGCACTTAGAATAGGGTATGAAATAGTGAAACGTGTTCACCTAATGTACATAAATTTAAAATAGGGCACTCTCAACTTCAACTTTGCCAGCTTTTGTAAGAAATTGTCGTTAAAGTCTATGTTTTGGTTTAAACTTGTTGAACTTAATTTTTATTTAGTTGTACTCTCCTTCTCCGGCACTGTCGCTTCACTTTGTCGTATTTAATTATGTTTCTTTTTGCTATCTTTGTTGTATTTTTCCACTTTTGTGCACAAAAAAGTCAGTTCACAAAGTCTATTTTAATTTTAATTTTTTATTAGTTCACAGATACTCCTCCACTTTCTGTATGCCACTCCCCCCTGTACCTATATCAGCCCCATTTTTTAGTGTCTTCTATGTCTATACATACATACATATGTGTGATTCATTCAGCTCTTTTCTGTTCTCCGGTACTTTTTTTTTATCTCAAATACAACAAATTATACAAGTCTATGTACTTCTTCTGTATTTTGTCTTTGTAGTTGTTGTTGTCGAGTTTATATATCTCTGTATAATTTTCCATTTTTTTTTTTGCTTTGGTCTTAATTGAAAAATTTTATTAAAAAGAGTTTGCATTTGTTTAGGATGACTTTAATTTTTTTTTGTTCTGTTCTGTACTCTATTGTTTCATTTTGCTTTACTAAGAACATTTTTTGTGCGAGGAAGGAGAAAGAAAAAAGTTTGATTGTTTTTTAATTGGTACATGAAATACAAACGCACATCCTAAACTGAACCTGGCGAATGGTGGGTGTTCATAGCCATACCCCTGCCTACATACATGCTGAGTAATGAAATTGGTTTGGGGGCATTTCCAAAATGTAGGCCTTGAAAATGTGATGTTGTCTAAATGTGTGATGTTGTTTAAAAGAATAAGGGACACCAGATACAGTGTTGCCATTTGGTGATTTTTCCTATTTCCGGCAAACATTTGCACAGAAAATGTACCTCCCATTTTACCACATGAATACATAAGAGACATGGTGAACTTCTCTCTCTGATACTTAATTAATTAATTAATTTTAAAGATGGTAATTTCTTTATATGGAATTTATAGGCGTCTTGTCTATGAGCAACTAAAAACTTGTCATAAAGGTAGCTCTTCTGATTTGTTAATGATGGCAGCCAGTTGCAGTAAAATCAAACTTTTTTTAAAACTAGATTTTATATTTATTTGTAATTTCTAGACTATTTTTGAAACGGTCATTTAATTTTCGATATATTTTAGCAAACACAATTATACTCGCGGCTTTGAATAAATAGAAAATTCGGTCGCTGCAATTGAACTAAGAGATCCTAAGTTGTTTTAACCAAGAGTTTCTATTCCTGTCTTTACGTTCTCTGGATGACGACGAGGTAGTAGGCCATTTCATCATTAAACGAACAGAAATAAAATTGAATGCGCATTTTTGTACGATACAACCAACATAAAGTATAATTTAGCTGTCATTAGTCTATCAGCTGTGTCATGGATACCCTCTGTTTTAAATGACATTTTAATGCATTCGCTAGATGTAACCCAAATAATTGAAGTTGTCGCATGTCAGTTGCAACAATCATGTGTATTGCTGCTTTAAATTAAATTCAATCAAAATGCATCAAAATTATAATTCATAATTTTTAAATAATTTATAATTAATTAATGCACATATTTTAAGTTTTTATGTGTGGTGCATTGGGCAGCGCGTGGGGCTCTTGTACACTCACGTCGGTTCAATCCCTGCTATGACCACATTACATTCCCTTCGACGGCGTTCACCTTGGTTATTGACTGCGACACTGTTCAGTATTTAACCATGAAAAAGTTTCTACAAATTCCATTCGGAACCAGTGTAAAACTCGAAATCCAAATCAGTGAGTGTAAAACTAGAAAGCGCACAGCTCTGTGGTTTTGAGAATCTCTCCTCAATCCCTTCATGGAATGTAATGGGAAACGATTTGAATGAAATGAAATGGCAAATGAAATGAGCTGAAATGAAATTACCTGAAATTAAATGAAATGAAATAAAATGAAACGAAACGAAATGAACTGAAATGACATGACATGACATGACATAACATGACATGACATGACACGACATGACAAGACATGACACGACATGAAATGATGTGAAATGAAATGAAATGAAATGAACTGAACCGAAATGAAATGAAACGAAATGAAATGAATTGGAATGAAATGAATTGAATTGAATTGAATTGAATTGAATTGGAATGAAATGAAATGAAATGAAATGAATTGAAATGAAATGAAATGAAATGAATTGAAATGAAAGGAAAGGAAAGGAAAGGAAAGGAAAGGAAAGGAAAGGAAAGGAAAGGAAAGGAAAGGAAAGGAAAGGAAAGGAAAGGAAAGGAAAGGAAA